>CM044008.1:46123760-46723760 GCA_024085815.1 Flaveria linearis | reverse complement strand
GGTTGGGGTGTGACAGATTGGTATCAGAGCCCATAACTATAGGGATTTAGGTTATTAATGATGACCTAGACTATAGCTTATGCATGCACCTTATAGTATTTTTATCTTGTAAATACATGGTTTGCATATTACATAATGCTATGCCTTCTTATGTGCAATTTGATGCCTTAGCATAGGATTGCCTAAACTTAGTTACTTGTCTCCCTAAACTTTTCTTCGACTCTCCCCGAACATAAAACCTCTCAATCTTATTCTCGACGACACGTGGAATCGTATACTTATGCTTATGACTTGTATCTTTAGACGTTATGTCTAATCTATATAAATCTCATCAAGGTTTTGATTTCATGAACCTAAGAAATATTGTGTGACACATAGACACCTGTATTCTGGATTTCCTGGCAAAAAGCCTTCGGGCTAAGGCAAGCGTTTCGCATATATCCTACGGGACCAGTTACGCTTACCTGGGGAATTCTGGGATGAGTGATAAACTGTGGTCAAAATACACAAATCTCTAAGGCAAATGAGTCAATTTACCTTGACATGTCCACGGTTCCAAATGGTAATGCGTTACCAAATGGAATCATTCCGTGTACCTTACAAACTTTAGCTTGCCTTTGTCTAAATTACTATCCTTGTTACCCTCATTCCCGTAACTAACTCACTTTTAGTATGTCCAGCATGTCTCGTCAACTTGCAAGGCGTGGAAGTTCCAGCCGTAAGCTAGCCGCCAGTATTGCTCAAGAAATGGCTGCTGTCATCCCAAATATGGTGCCTGAACTCAGCAGCACCATGATTGCCAACATCGCAAACCACAACAACGGCCAAGGGGAAACTAGTGCAACCCAAGGCCGTAACAACCAAACTTGCACTTTCAAGCACTTTAGCTCTTGCAAGCCCACTAGTTTTAGTGGCAAGGAAGGAGCCACTGGTCTTCTTGAGTGGTTCGAGAGCATGGAGAACACCTTCGCCAACTGTGAGTGTCCCGAAGCACTCAAGGTTCGTTATGCCACTAGTATGCCCAACAAAGAGCACTTACTTGGTGGAATAGCGAGAAGAGGAATCGAGGAGCTGAGGCTATTCTGGCACTTACTTGGGAAGAGTTCAAAAACATCGCCATCGCAAAATTCTGCCCAAGAAGCGAACTGCAAAAGTTGGAGGAAGAGTTCTGGAACTTGAAGCAAGATGGTGGTGACCATTTGGCCTACTCAACTAGGCATCACGAGTTGAGTTTACTACTACCCCATATGGTCGACACTGTCCCCCGCAACATTGAGAAGTTCATAAAGGGTGTACCACCCCAAATTCAAGATGCTGTAGTGGGCAGCCGACCCAACACCTTGGAGGAAGCCATCACTATCACCGCTCAACTTACCGAGAATCATATACGAGCGGGCACCATGTCGGTGAAGGGTGCAAAGAAGGTGGAAAAGACGGCTACTGAAGTCGTTAAGGAGACTAAAGCTGAACCGTCTCACAACAACAACAACAATAAGAAGCGCAAATTCACATCGGCACGCAACTATGCCGTGGCTGCACCCAAACAACCCCAAAGACAGTGTATTCCCGGGGCTACACCAGCAACACAAATGCCCGTGGCAAGGGCTTATGCGGGTCCTCTGCCAATGTGTAACACGTGCAAGTACCATCATGCGGGTAACGTTCCATGCCGAATCTGCTCGTTATGTGGAAAGTATGGCCACTTGGTGACTACTTGCCTTCGTGCACCAAACAACGCCGCAATGCTTGCCAACCGAACCTGCTACAACTGTGGCGAGCCTGGTCATTTCCATCCGCAATGCCCTCGCAATGCGGGCAACGTACCACCAGCTCGTGGAAGGGCTTTCAATATCAACGCCAACCAAGCACAAGTCAGCAATGACGTTGTGAATGGTACGACGAAGAACCCCGTTTAAATCATTTCTTGTATTATTGATGTTTTCCATCTTTGTAATCATCGTATCAATAATAAATTTTTTTTTACCGAACAGGTATGTATCTTGTAAATGATCATTATGCATCTGTATTATTTGATTCGGGTGCGGATAAGAGTTTCGTGTCGTTAGAATTCGAGCCCATACTTTCTAAATCACGTATTAATTTGGAAGGACCCTACACGGTCGAAGTCACCGATGGAAAACCTATTGTCGTTGACGTCATAATACGTGATTGCATCATAAGCTTTAACGAGCACGAATTCTCTATTGATCTTATTCCTATGAAACTCGGAAGCTTTGACGTCATCATTGGAATGGATTGGCTAGCCAAACATCATGCCGAGATCGTTTGTTTTGAGAAGTGTATTCGAATACCATTACCATCCGGGGATACTTTGAAAGTGTTCGGCGAGAAATCATCACAAGGACTCAAACTCATGTCTTGCACTCAAGCCCGAAAGTGCTTAAACAAGAAGTATATAGCCTTCTTGGCTTACGTGGTCAACACAAAAGCCAAAGGGAAAGAACTTAAGGATGTCCCTATTGTACGAGACTTTCCTGAAGTATTTCCCGATGACCTTAGTGGTTTACCTCCCGTGCGTGAAGTTGAATTTAAAATTGATTTGATACCGGGAGCACAACCCGTGGCTAAGTCACCATATCGGCTTGCACCATCGGAATTGCAAGAACTCTCTAGCCAACTCCAGGAATTATCCGAAAAAGGGTTTATCCGCCCTAGTTCTTCTCCTTGGGGTGCACCTGTCTTATTTGTGAAGAAGAAAGATGGGTCATTCCGTATGTGTATCGATTACCGAGAGCTCAACAAGTTGACCATCAAAAACCGGTATCCTCTCCCTCGTATCGACAATCTGTTTGATCAACTTCAAGGAGCTACTATATTCTCGAAGATTGATCTACGTTCTGCATATCACCAATTACGTGTCCATGATGATGACATCCCAAAGACCGCGTTTCGTACTCGTTATGGGCACTATGAGTTTACGGTGATGCCTTTTGGTTTGACTAATGCTCCTGCTGTTTTCATGGATCTCATGAATCGAGTATGCAAGCCTTATCTAGATAAGTTTGTGATCGTCTTCATTGATGACATCCTCATCTACTCCAAAACCAACTCTGAGCATGAACTGCATTTGCGACAAGTTCTTGAACTGTTGAAGAAAGAGCAATTGTACGCGAAGTTCTCGAAGTGTGAATTCTAGCTCGAGGAGGTTCAATTTCTAGGACACGTGGTGAATAGCCAAGGAATTCACGTTGACTCTGCAAAGGTGGAAGCTGTGAAGAATTGGTGTGTTCCCGCGACACCGACCGAGATTCGTTCTTTCCTTGGTCTTGCTGGTTATTATCGGCGATTTATCGCTAACTTTTCGAGGATCGCGAAGCCGCTCACTTCCTTAACACAAAAGAATAAACCATTCGAGTGGGGGACCGAGCAAGCGGAAGCTTTTGAAACATTAAAACACAAACTAAGCAATGCTCCTATCTTGACCCTACCCGATGGAAACGATGATTTCACCGTATATTGTGATGCTTCAAAACAAGGTCTTGGTTGTGTTCTTACGCAATGAGGAAAGGTGATAGCTTATGCATCAAGACAATTGAAGGTTCACGAGGTGAATTACACTACTCATGATCTTGAACTCGGTGCTGTGGTTTTCGCTTTGAAGATCTGGCGACATTATCTTTATGGGACGAAATGCATAGTCTACACCGACCACAAAAGTCTCCAACATGTGTTCAACCAAAAAGATCTCAACATGAGACAAAGACGTTGGATCGAGTTAATCAGCGACTACGACTGTGACATTCGCTATCATCCTGGAAAGGCGAATGTTGTAGCCGACGCGCTGAGTCGCAAGGTCCATAACAAAACCGTCTCACTACAAGGAAACCGAGATCGAAGACAGTGGTTTCACACGTTAAGAGAATTTGATACCGAGGTTCGTGTGGATATTAACGAGGCTACTATCATGCTCCAAAACATAAGAATTGATAGTGATCTCGAGTTATGCATTCGCAAGGCTCAACAAGCGGCAATAACCGACGAAGGAAGTAATGAGGATTTGGTGTCTAACGTTCGATCACAACTGGAGGAAAAACCAAACGGTCTATGGTACTTTCTCAATCGACTTTGGATCCCAAATCGTGATAACCTTCGACACATCATTTTGAATGAAGCTCATCACACCCGATATTCTATTCATCCTGGCTCCGATAAAATGTACATGGACTTGCGTGGTCAATATTGGTGGCCTGGAATGAAGAAAGATATTGCGGTTTATGTCTCCAAATGTCTCACGTGTGCAAGAATCAAAGCCGAGCATCAACGACCAAGTGGTTTACTTGAACAACCTGAAATCCCTATGTGGAAATGGGAACATGTATCCATGGATTTCATAACCAAGTTACCACGTACTCCTCGTGGTCATGATAGTATATGGGTGATTGTGGATCGTTTGACCAAGACGGCACATTTCATACCTATACGAGACACTTACAAGGTTTCAAGACTAGCTCGCATATACATTGATGAAATTGTTAGTCGTCATGGCGTACCGTTGCACATCATTTCTGATCGAGATGCTCGTTTCACTTCACACTTTTGGTCATCTATGCAAGAACTCTTGGGTACTCAATTGGATTTAAGTACGGCTTACCATCCTCAAACTGATGGCCAAACCGAACGAACAATCCAAACCCTTGAGGATTTGCTACGATTGTGTGTCCTTGACTTTGGCGGTAATTGGGATACGCATTTACCTCTCGCGGAATTTTCGTATAACAATAGTTATCACTCGAGTATCAAGATGGCACCGTTCTAAGCACTTTATGGTCATAAATGCCGATCACCGATCTGTTGGACTGATATTGGTGAAAACTTTATCACTGGTCCTGAACTTATACAAGAAACGACCGATAAAGTCGCTACAATCCACAAGAACCTTGAAGTGGCAAGAAGTCGACAAAAGAGCTATGCCGATAAGCATCGTAAACCGTTGGAGTTTCAAGTTGGTGATATGGTTCTTCTTAAGGTTTCACCATGGAAAGGTGTTATTCGCTTTGGAAAGAAGGGCAAATTAGCTCCAAGATTTGTAGGACCTTTCAAAATCCTGAAAAGGATTGGGAAAGTGGCTTATCCTGTGTTCCATGTCTCAAATTTAAGAAAGTGTTTGGCCGACGAGAGTCTGCATGTTCCACTGGAAGACATTCAGATCGACGAGTCATTGCATTTCATTGAGAAACCTGTTGAAATTATGGATCGCATCATGAAGAAGACTAGAACTACAACAACTCCAATTGTCAAGGTTCGTTGGGAGAACAAGTGTGGAGCTGAGTTCACGTGGGAACGAGAGGATCATATGAAGCAGAGATACCCATATTTGTTTGTTTAGTTCATTTTTTTTCCTAAACGAAATTCTTTAAAGTAGGGGAGACGGTAACATCTTGTATTAACGATTATTCTTAATCAATGAGAAAGCTTGTAATGATAATTTGAAGCCACACACTTTAGACTCTCTTTTTACCTCTAATGGCTCTGCCATTGCACATAAAGTAAACACTAAAGCGGTCAGCTTAATCGATGATGAATTTTCTTCTTCATCAAAACATGAAAGTCCTCCAAGTGTCCTCATCTTGTCGTCACAGCCTCCTCGGATTTCGTCGTTTAACCTTTTATAATAGTAATATAATAATAATAATAATAATAATAATATTAATATTAATAATAATAATGATTATAATAATAAAAATAAATAAAAACAATAATAATAATGCTAAAAAAATGATAATAATAATAATGATCATAATACTAATACTAATAATAATAAAATATAATAATAATAATAGTAATAATAATAATAATAATAATAGTAATAATAATAAAGTTCAGGGGCCATTTTGTCATTTCTGAAACTTCAAAAGAAGTTTTGTGCATAGAATAAACAAAATAGAAACCGCAGGGACCATTTGTGTAACTTTTTCAAAACCCAGCCCCCACCCGCGTTTTCCCGGCCGCACTGTTCCGGCCATCTCCGGCCGAACTCCGGCGGGTTAAAACACCCAATTTCACGCGGATTTGACTTAAAATAATGGTCCCGACACCCTCGTGACTGAGATTCGAATCCAAAGAACCTTTAAACACGCGTTAATCATCGATGTAAGCATAACATTGGATCCAACTTTTTCTCCCGACCGTTCAAAGCTAATCAACCCATTCAAACATCACTTTAGACAAATTGACTCAATCAAATTGAACTTTATCACAATACAAATGGAATGCAACCTGCAATTCCAATCAACCTCGCACAAACAATCCGAAATCATTCTTCGTCTTCATCGGACCTGCAACTCTATTGAACACCATCTTCCGAGTCTTCTAAACCCAAATTAACAGAGGGCTTATGATCATTATCATCAATAAAAGCTATCTGCAAAGTTAATTGATTATAATCGAGGTCTGATCATTATTTGGTTTCGAAACAACCGCGACCTGTTCTTCATTCTGTTCGTCTTCAATTCATCACCAAAACGGTAATTAAACATACATACATATTCGATTATACACGGGTAATAAAAGCCCTATGATTTCAGAAGCGTTTGAAAACGAATTGAACCTTAATTGGGAGAGATTCGAACCTAGGGCTCGATTGGGAATTTGGGGATCGAATGGAATGGTGTTTAAAACCATTTAAAACAGCATCATATCGCGGCTAGGGCCCTTTGGTTCACTGGTATGCGGGTGTGTGTATGTGTTGGAGGTCCCGGGTTTGAAACCGGCTACCTCCAACTATTTTTTTTAATACCTTTTAAACCTCTAAAAATTCCAGAAAAATTCTTAAAAATTATAAAAATAAATTTTATAAACTTTTCATAATTAAAATGTTACATAAATAATTTCTGTAAATATATTTTTAGTTAAAAACCTTAATAAAATTTATAAAATATTATTTATAAATATTATAAATAATTATTTTATAAAAATGGGCACTATATCATGTTTAATTATGAAATAATCCCGTAAATTATAGAAATTATACATCTTATAATTTTACAATCATTTACAAACGTAATTATACGTCATTTCTTATAAAATATACTTTAACAATTAATTCGGATTAATAAATTGTTATCGGGTAATACGTTATCATAATGATATTTATTACCAAGAATATATACAAGATATATTTGAACATTATCAGATATTAAACCTAATTTCACTCCTAGGATTTAAAAATACTTAAATTACGTATTTCCTTTGAATAAATCGAAATACAAGTAATATTCATTACCTGTCAAAACCTCAAATTCCATCTAAGACTCTAATTCACATTAAACCGTTAATCTTATTATAAATCTTAATATGTATTTCTAGGTACCTTATAAAGGGATTCGTTGAAACGACGCGCGTTATTATTTCTTATTAATCATCCAATTTATACTTAATCGCCAAGTGAGTATTTCTATACCCATTTTATTATTTCACACACTTTTGGGTGAAACATGTTACCGTATAAACGTTACACTTGTAAACACGTTGAATCTTGTAAACTTATGGCAATTTACTTGTATGTTGTGATTAGTCGAATCATGTAGCTACCATGAAATGTCGAATATATGTACAATCATTAACTATTGCTAGCCTGGCGACGTCATAGATCTATGGGCCTGACAAGCCTGCTTGGTTTACCCAAGTACACTTAGCTAATCGTATATACTTGTAAACGTTTGAGACTTGTAAAACTTTGTCAAGGTTTGATTGTGCATTCTGTCTTACATCCCTAGTTACCTTTTTCTCTAATTTACAACATGAATTGCCATCTTTATATACTTATGTATTTCAAACTATAGAATGCTCACCAACAATATGTTGACCCTTATTTTAAACAGGTTTCAGGCAATAGCGTTATGTGGCTGTGAACAATCTTAACTCTCACGCCTCGACGATTCCGCCGTCAAAGTTGGGGTGTGACAACTATGATCGGCTAGTTTATTTCTATCACCTAGGTTTTCAATTACTATTGACATAACGTATCTATTTTCAGGTTTAGTCATTCATATGACTTGAGGTTATTGAAAAGATCCGTTCTTTACTAATTTTTCATGATTATGAGTGTCAGTTTCATGATTGATGATTTTCTCTTATTTTCATGTTTACTAGTTTAATTAATTTGGTATTTTTTTGACCAGCTTTCATTTTAGATTGTTTACTTTGTGTTTATGATTATTAGGACAATTATACTAGAGATAACTACCTTGGTATAGGGTTTGATTGTTGGTTGAATCGGTGTTCTACCGAGATCTGTGTGACATCCGTCACTCTCAGGTCCGTTAATTAATGTGAAGCTCGTTTATTATTCGATTACTGCATTAAATGTTTGTGTAACTAATTTGTTCGTATATGCATTAAATTCCATCGTTTGCTCGTTTTGATAAAGTTTAATTTAATAACGGCTTGGGTTCAAATACAAAGTGAACATTATGTAAAAAGTGTGAGAAGCAATCGGTGAGTGACATGTGTAACATCCGGCCCATTTCAACTTGAAACCCGAACCCGTTTATGTTAATCAGTGGAATTTATTTTATTATGAGCGCAGTAATATTGTCATTTAATTCACATTATAATCATATAGTTATTAATATGATTTTATAAAAAAAATTATAAAATTATATTAGTAATTACGAAACTTAGTTATCGAATTCGAAAATAAATAAATAACTTTAAATATTTTGATGTTTTCAAAGGTTTAACAATAATAATAATAATAATAATAATAATAATAATAATAATAATAATAATAATAATAATAATAATAAAATTTATGGTTAAAAACTAAACCCTAAAAACTTTGGGTTAAAAGTGTAAAGTTTAAAACTTGTTTATGAAACTTTTTACATAAAATAACAAACAACACAAACCTCAGGGGGCCAAAGTGAATATTTATTTTAAAAACCCAACCCCCCATCGACTCCCACCTCTGTTTCTCCGGCCACTTTTCCGGCCACTCTCCGGCGAGCCAAAACAACCAAAGTTAATCGATTCTAACCCAATTCAACCCTCCCGACAGTATCACATGCAAGATTCGAACACATGCCCCGCGATAATTTGAAAATTATAGTGCGTGACAACCAAACCCACTTCGACCCGCAATATCGGCCGACCAACCACCATGATCGATCGCACTAAACACTATGATAATAAACGTAATCGCGCACTCACAATCGTTTAATCATTTATAACCATCCATCGAGTTTAATTCGATCTGAAACACTCGAAATCACTCCACCGATCATCATCTTCATAGTCGACCTGCAACTTGGTCGAAGACCACCTTCGGGACTTCAAAACCTCAAATTGTTTGAGGGCTTTGGATTAAAAGCTCAATCCGAAGCTTCCTGCAAAATTAATTCGATTAAGAGCAACAATTGCTACAAGAATCAATTCTTACATAGTCGCGTCTTGTTCTTTGGGTGTTCAAACATCAATCCAATAACAACTCGGGTAATTAAAACTACCTTCATGCTCGATTTCATGTGGGGATTAAAATCCCTAAACTTATTTCTGTTATCATAATCAATTGGATGGTCAATTGGATCGCAATCGAACCTAGGGTTCATATGGATTTGGGATTTGTTGCGGGTAGTGTTTAAAAGCATTTGGGACCAGCTTATACCGCGGCCCTGGTTCACTGGTTCCCTACTCACACTCTAACTTAGAGGTCCCGGGTTCGAACCCGGGCACCACCACATATTTTTTAAGGCTTTTTAGCCTATAAAAATTATAAAAAATTCTAAAATTATAAAAATAAGTTTTACAAACTCTCCTTATTTTAAAAGTTACCTAATTAATTTCTATAAATTTATTTATTTAAAACACCTTAATAATTTTTATAAAAAAATTATTTACCAATATTGGTTGTTTTATAAAATATACTTTAACGAACGGTTTAGATTAATATTTTTGTAATTATTCTTCGTTAATCATACAGATTTAATTACATATTGAACTTCATCGTTATATCTAAATTCATTTCTAAAACACTTAATAATTCATCTAATGGATTAAAAATATGATATTTGTTTTATAAATTTAATTACTTAAACAAAACTCATAATTCTATCAAAACCCTAATTCTTATTCGAACGTTAGTCATATTATTAACCATAAACTCGTAAATAATAACTAACATTAATTATATTCCTATTAAATGAAATCCAGGTTAACCGAAACCCTAATCGTTGTACGAATATTATTTCCTTGCTGTGCAATCAAGGTGAGTATTCACGGCCCCTATTTTACTTTCTTTCCTTTTGGGGGAGAAAACATGCAAACATATTTTATGAATGGTTTTAGTATTATTGATATCGCCTGTTACGTTAGTGCAAACATACAAACAGTCCAGACACTCTCGAACCGTTAGTAATGTGTAGCGAGGTAATTCTAGGTAGTACTACTGGGTTTGACAAACCCCGCCCGGGCTAGTCGCGATAGCTTGATTGGAGGTCAAACGGGTGCATTATTGACCTAACATTTGTCACTTGTCTGGTGAGACGTGACGGGGAAACAACAAACATATAGGACATGCAAACAGTCAGCTTCGGTTCGAAATGCTAAGTAACATGATTATAGGCTAGCTACCTATCGATATGCTTTAATTACTATACCATTTGAACAGTTACAAACATTCGAACAGTTACAAACATTTTTATCTATGATAAAACCTGTGAACTCACCAACTTTATGTTGACACACTTTAGCATGTTTTCACAGGTCACAGGAACGCTTAAGCTCATGATGCACGATTAAGGATGCACTCAGGACATTCATTCATCAGTTTCATTTAGTTTCATTGAATATTTATTCTGGCATAGCACATTCAGACTTTCAGTATTGTTTACATTTCAGTTTTACGCTTCCGCACTGATGTTCATTTCTTTTATGTTACTCTGATTTATGTCAAACGTTTATTTTTAAACTCATATAGTGTCGTTTGATATGACCATGTCTGAGATCCTGGTATGTCACACGCCTAACGGTAAAACCCCGTTTGTGGAAATTGAGGGTGTGACAGATTGGTGTCAGAGCCACTGGTTATAGAGAACTAAGATTGCATTTGCATCTAGACTATAGCCTTAGACACAACACTAGTATTGCACAAACACTCTTACATGATTGTAACTATTGTACGAACATTCTCCCGACATGCTAACATTACCTTACTGAACGATCAAGCATTACCCGCACTATCTATGTCACCTGTATCATCCTCGACGAACAGAGGGGCGGAGAGTCCCGCTCGCTCACTTCCAACATCTACATATGTTTCTTCACTCTCGGAGTTGAAGCAACGACAACTTGAACCTAACATTACCACTTGGGAACACGAAACTTTTTTCTAACACACACGACAAACCTAACGATGACAAACAAGGAGAACAACACACATTACTTTTCCAACTCTATTGTACTTGTTTCTACTTCCAACATGCCCTATCATCTTCGCTAGTCTTAACAGATAGCACTCGGTACTTGACAAGGTATGTTATCTCGAATGGGAGGAACCATGAATGACCATGCAAAGCAAATTAGAATCACGGGTGCACACGTAATTGTAATTTATCGTGCATGAGAATTCTCGTAACTCTATTGGGTGATAACAGTCATAATCACTACAAATTTTCATTTCTATACTTGGAGACAAGAGGTCTCTGTTCTCATGAAACCTCACTATCGATATGCAAACAAATCCTCCATTCCTACTAGTATGAAACAATTTATTTATATCAATCGTTATTATTCGATAGTGACTGTCGTGTATTGTGAATTGAAGAATCATGTCTGGAAGAAGACCTGCACATCAAAGTGGACGAGGAAACATTAACCTGATGCAAGCTGGGCTTGATGCCATCATAAATGAGCGAGTTGCTGAAGCGCTCGCGGCATACGAACAGACCAGGAACAAAAACCAAAACAACAATACCAACCAGAACCAAAATCAAGGAGGTCAAGCAGTTTGCACTTTCAAGATGTTCATGGACTGCAAGCCCCATTCCTTTAAGGGTTCTGAGGGTGTTGTTACCCTCCTCCGTTGGATTGAGAAGCTGGAATCTGCCTTTGCAATGTGTAACTGTCCGACGGAAAACCGTGTCAAGTATGCGTCTGGCACTTTGGAAGGGCCTGCTCTAACCTAGTGGAATTCCCAAGTTCAGACTCTAGGATTGGAAGCTGCTAACAACTTACCTTGGGAAGACTTCAAGACACCATTGAAGGAAGAACACTGTCCCAGAAATGAAATCCAGAAACTAGAAACAGAGTTCTGGAACCTAAAAAGGGTTGGATCTAAAATAGAGGAGTATACAACTCGTTCACACGAGTTGGCTGCCTTATGTCCTCAAATGGTGACCCCGGCCTACAAGAGGATAGAAAGGTATATTGAAGGGTTAGCTCCTCAAATTCAAGCCAGTGTCATAGCTGCAGACCCAATCACCATTCAGTAAGCGATTCGTCTGGCACACAAACTTACTGATCAGTGGAAGGATCTAAGCCTCTAGTTTGATCAATTCGGTTGTATTCGCAGCAGATTTAGTACAAGAATTAGAACAAACTAGCAAGAACACAATAGATTTAGCAATAAAACAGTAAGTTATAGAGAAAGATAGAAGTTCTGCAAAAGGGAATATTTCATTCAATACATGCTTCGACAGCGGCTACAATTAGGTCATATTCCTTATATAGGAAAGAATGACGTCAGCTGATGTCACTTGATAGTGACATCAAACCATTATTAACAAACTACTGATAACAAACTAAACTACTGAAGATGTCACAACAGCTGACATCTTCTTACAAAATGCTAAGTGTCAAACTATTACAAGAACTGAAAAGAGACTACCGATAACTACAACGACTGAAGAACAAACTCTTCAGATGTTTTACAAACTACTGAAACATAAAAAGAAACAACTGAAAAGGAAACCATCACAACAACTGAAGAATACTTCTTCAGCTGTTATGACAAACTCTGAAGCTTCGGCACTTGTCTTCAGACTTTGACTTCAGTTGTTTCTTCAGCTGATGACTTCAGTAGTTATCATCAACTGATGTCTTCAGTCTTTAACTTCAGGTGTTTCATCAGCTGATGACTTCAGTAGTTGTCATCAGCTGATGTCTTCAGTCTTTGTCTTCAGGCTTTGTGCTTCAGCTGTTGATCTTCAGTACTTTGATCTTCAGCTGATGTTCTTCAGTTCTTTAGGCTTTAGTAGTAAAGTCTTCAGCACTTCAGTTCTTCAGTTGATGGTCTTCAGTACTTTGATCTTCAGCTGTTATGGTCTTCATACTTTGTCAAACAGCTGAAGATGTCTTCAGCAGTTGTTGTGATGTCTTGTGGGACTTAGTGGTTTTCCTAATCTTGGCTCATTGGTTCTTTTGGTCCAACAAACTCCCCCTAAACCAATGTAGCCAAAACCTCTAAGCTTATTGTTGTCCCACTTATTGATGGCAGAAATATTGGTCTATTTCCTTCTAGATCAGATCAGAAGTTGACCCATGTAAGCACTGGCCTGGGAAGAGGTCTCAAGAATCTGATTGGCAAAGGATGGATGGGAACCCTGTCTTGGGGAACTGGACACAGGGCTGTTGTCTCATCCATGAGACCTACTTCCCTACTATGAGCCTGTAGGATTCTCTGGTGTAGGCTTCTAAAAACATCACTTGTTCCTCCATGGTAAGAACCTCTGCCTCACCTTCAAAGAATCCTTCAAGTCCATAGAGCTCTGAGATATATTTGGCCTGTTTACCATTTTTGAGCTCCACAGTTGTTATAGCCCTATAGGCGAATTCATCAGGGTGATTACCCTCTAAGAACAACTGGAGCTCATTTCTCCTAAGATTCTCAAACCTCTTGTAGACTAACCCCTTTTTAACCACCCTATTCTCTAACATCTTTTGTGGTGGGAGGTTAGCCTGATAGGTTTTCTTGAAATCTTCTATGATCTCCCAGGGTGATACTACAATGGCCAAAGAGATCACTTCATCTACAATCTTTTTGATTTGGCCATTGTGTCTCAGTAGAATGTCTTTCTTAATAATCCTGTGAGACACCCTGGGATCAGGCCAAATACTCACTTTTTCCTTTTGAAATTGATATGTATGCCTTAAAGTGAATAATCTCAGAGCTTGTTTCCTCATATTCATGATTGATGAGAAAGCAGCATAAGCTTTATCTACTCTTTTTAACAGCTCATCATCATGTAGCCTATGCTGCTGTTCTTCTGCAATCTTTACCCTCACAGTTTCCATCTGTGAGGTGGGAGTGATGGGCATAGGTTTGGCCTTAGGCAAGGTTAGGACTGCAGAGGGAGGCAACCTATCTTCTTCCTCATCATCATCTTCTTCTTCTTCTTGTAGCCTCAACACCATTGTTTTCTTTTTCAAGGGTGCATCATCAGCTATGGGTTTTGATGGTGAGGGGGTTGGTTTTGTGGGTTGTGTTTGGGTTTGTGTTGGTGTGGGAGATTGGGCAGGCTGTGCTAGCATTTTGGATATGAGTGAAGGTTTGGTTTGTTTTGCTAGCACAGTCCTGTTCCCAGCACCGGCTTCAGAAAGGGCTTCTATGACCAGTCCCTTAGTGAATTCCCCAGCCGAACAGATCTTGGTGGCTATAGCCAAGATGCTGTCCCTGGTCCATGACTTAACATCCAGGACTGGTCTCCCTAGGTACTTCAAAATGAACCTTGTCATAGCCTCAAGTCTCTCTCTTTCCTCTTGGCTATAACAGGTCCATCGGTAATCAATCTCTTTCATCTCCAATTTTCTTATCTCCTGATCTAGCATAGCAGTGTCAGTATCAAAGCCTTGCCTGAACAGCTGATCAATGATGTTGTCCATTGATCGGCTATGTTCAGCATCAGCCTCCTTGACAAGGACAGCTAGATCAGTCTCCCTCTCCTTCTCTCCCTTCTTCTTCTAGTAAGTGACATGAAAATCTTTTTGACTTTCAGCCACTTTAATCAATTCAGCTCTCTCCTCCCTCTCCTTCTCCTTCCCCTTATTGGTCTCCACCACCAACTCCCTCTCGTTTTCCACCTCTACCTCCACTTCTTTCTCCTTTACTTCCTCCTCTACTCTCTTCCTCTTAGCTTTCACTAATGTCTCCCCTTTTTGGTTGCATTGGTTGCAAGGGTTTGACTATCAGAAAGCGATTTGGCCACAGCAGCTTCCACCAAGGGCTGTATTGTAGAGGGAAGCCTCTCATCCAGGGTTTTGATCATAATATCTGTGATCATGGGTGTGATGAGAGGCAAGGATTGTTGAAAGATAGCGGCTAGTTGCTCAGGAGGGTTCTGTTCCTGAGAACTAGTGCAAGAAGTAGGGGCAGGTGGCTGAGTTTGTGGGAGTGGCTGTGTGTATGTGAGACCTTCAGGTGAAGGTGCCATCTGTGGGTTTTTTATGGTGGCAGATGGACTTGATTCTTGGGAGAATTTGGCAAGTAGCTCTTTGAGTCTACTCACCTCCTCCTCAAGAATGGTGTTTTGAGCAACTACATCAAAGAAGAAGCTCAGGTCATCATCAGTTATCACTGAATCACCTGACCTCCTGAATGAGTCAGAATGTACATGTACTGAGTGTGGCTCAGTGTTTATATGTGCCCCTTGTTCTTGGTTCTGAGGACTTCCAGCCTCCGGATTGGATCCATCATCGGCAGTTGCCTCTGGTGAGGTCTTATAGATGGTACCAGCTTCTTCCTGCTCATGTGCTGATGCAGGGGAAGTGGCAGCCTCACCAGATTGTCCTATCTCCTTGGCCACACTTGGAGATGAGACATTTGATTCTCTGTGTTGTGGTCTCCCATCAACACTTGTATCCACCCTCTCTTTGGTTGGAGTTTTCCCAGTTATGATTGGTTCCTAGGGAGAAGGTGGAGTATTAAGATGAGTCAACACTTTGCAATTATTAATGTAGGGCTTTGAGGGGCGGTTGCAGTGGGAGATGGGGTAGAAGCAGTATGCACCAGGTGAGATTGGTGCGTTTCAATGGCAGCCTCCTCAAGTGAGAAAGACTCCAGATGTGTGGGTGCCCCAAAAATGGTAGCTTCAGGCTCCTGTAGAGAGGATGCCTGAGCGGTTGTGGTTGGTGGAGTCGTTGTAATTGCTGGGAGAATCGTACCAGCAATTACTTCCTGCCTTTGTTGTGCAGGGGCATCCTCAGGGGACTCATCTCCCTGAGTAGCCTTTTTGGTTTTCTTGGGTTTGGGTTTGATGGGGACTTTGGACTTTGAGGTGGAGGCTGTGGGTTCCAGTTGCGTGGGTTTTCGCAGCTTGGCAACCTTTTTCAACGTTTGGTCTGTGTTGTGCCTGGAGTATACCTCAGGCAATACAGCCATGGCAGGGACTCCAGTGCCAACTAGTCTCTCAGCTTGTAGCTGGTTCTCTATCATGGCCATTATGAACCGTGGATATAAAATCCAACGGTTTGCAAAAGGTTTTGTGGCCATGTCCTTGATTTCCAAGAAAATTATTTCAGAAAAGTTTAGTGGTTGTTTCTCAAGGATAGAGTATAATACCTGCTGCCACCTTGTGGACATTTGATCCCATGATGATGTCTTCGGGGCTAAGCAAACATTTACCATGTGAAAGATAAGTCGTTCGGGATCATGGAAATGTTTCTTCAGCAGGGTAGAGGCAGATAGGTCACCCTGATAGTCATAGTGGGCAAAAGCAAGATCAGTGGTGCCTTTTGGATAGTCGGTGGGGAAGGTGGCATCATCCAATTTTAGGGTTTGTCGGATGATTGCTGGATTGATGACCACCTGTTTGGTGTTGACGAACGACTGGAGAGAGACCTCGGCGTCGTTCTCTCCAGTGTGCAGGGTAACGTTCCTCCAAAACAGGGTAAGGGAATCGGCATAAATGGTAGGATTCAGTAGAAAGGCCGTTTGGTAGGGTGAGTCGACCATAAGATCTATAGCATGATGAAATTTGGTCCAGAAAGGCGATTTTGTGAGGTATGCGACACAGTTGTGTCGTGGCTTTAGTTGCATGGTCGCCATTAATGGTGTGTGGAAGGTTTCAGGGTTTTTGAAATTTTAGGTCAAGTGAGAATGAAAAAACTCTGAAGGTTGGGTTGGGTATTTATAGGGTATGGAAACGGCTGAAAGAAAATGACTGAAGGTTTTGGTGTTAGTCATCAGTTGTTGAAACGACTGATGACATGGTTTTAACCTTCAGAGCTTGTGACATCTGACGACTTGGTGTTAGTCATCAGTAGTTGAAACTACTGAGGCCATGGTTTTGTCCTTCAGATATTGTAAACGGCTGAAGACTTGTTGTTAGTCATCAGTAGTTATGAACTACTGAAGACATGGTTTTCATCTTCAGACGTTGTAAACAACTAAAGACTTGGTGTTAGTCATCAGTAGTTGTAAACTACTGATATCAGTAGTTGTAAACTACTGAAGACATGGTCTTGGCTTCAGTTGTAAACAACTGAGGACTTGGTGTTAGTCATCAGTAGTTGTGAAAATACTGAAGACATGGTTTTGTCCTTCAGTTGTTTGGATATGAAACAGCAGATGTTGGAATCCGCTGAAGAGTAAAGTTACTCATCAGCTGTTGCCGTCAATTCAGTTTTTTCAGTCTGACCTCCACATTTACTCATCAGCTCTTTGGCTGACTTTCAGCTGTTTCATTGGCCTTCAGCTCTTGTGAATATTTATTCTTCAGAGCTTGTGAACAAATTTTGTCTTCAGTACTTATGTGTAAGATTACACATAAGTACTTGTGTATAAAATTTGTTCTTCAGTACTTATTTGTTTGAAAATTATACATCAGTAGTTATAACCGCATCAGTAGTTGTAACTACATCAGTTGTTTTCAACAAATAATGTACTTCAGTACTTTGAAGCATTTTAGTCTTCAGTAGTTATGAAAATATTGAAGACTAAATTACTCATCAGTACTTATTTTTGACCTTTGCATACTAATGCTCATTAGTACTTGTGAACTGAGAGCATCAGTATTAGTCAAATTATTCTAGCTGCAGCATACCAAGCCTTCGTACCAAGTTTTGAAATGTAGCACTATCTAAAGGCTTAGTAAATATGTCTGCAAGCTCATCAGCACTAGGCACAAACTTTGGATCAATCAGACTTTTTTCATAGCAATCTCTAATAAAATGATGTCTAATCTCAACATGTTTGGTCCTAGAGTGCTGGACTGGATTTTTAACAATACAAAGAGCTGAAGCACTATCCATTAGTATTGGAGTCTTAGTCTCTGTAATGCCATAATCCAAAAGTTGGTTCTGATGCAAGAGTACCTGAGATGTACAACTTGCAGCAGCAATGTACTCAGCTTCAGCAGTGGATGTAGCAATTGAAGTTTGTTTCTTACTCTGCCAAGAAACTAAACAATTGCCTAGGAATTGGCAACCACCAGAAGTGGATTTTCTGGTGACTTTGCATCCTGCATAGTCACTATCAGAGAAAGCAACTAATTTGCAAGAATGCCCAGTAGAATACCAAAGACCTAGTGATTGGGTACCTTGCAAATATCTAAAGTTCCTTTTGACTGCAATCAAATGGGATTCTTTAGGTGCAGCCTGAAATCTAGCACAGGCACATGTTGCAAACATAATGTCTGGTCTAGAAGCTGTAAGGTACATCAAGGACCCAATCATACACCTGTAAAGGGTTTCATCAACCGCTTTACCTTTCTGATCAACATCCAGTTGTGTGGTGCTGCTCATGGGAGTAGAACAGGGCTTACAGTTTTATAAATCAAACTTATTCAACAAATCTTTCGTATATTTGGACTGATAAATAAAGGTTCCATCAGCCCTTTGTTTGATTTGCAACCCTAGAAAGAACTGTAATTCTCCCATAGCACTCATTTCAAACTTTTGCTTCATGAGCTTAGTGAATTCATCACATAACTGGGGATCAGAGGATGCAAAAATTATATCATCTACATAAATTTGAACAAGGAGCTTATGCTGTCCCACAGTCTTTATGAATAAAGTTTTATCAATGGTGCCTCTAGTGAATTTATTTTATAGAAGAAAAGTTGATAATGTTTCATACCAGGCTCTAGGAGCTTGTTTCAACCCATAAAGAGCCTTATCAAGCTTATACACCCAATCAGGATGTTTATTGTCCTCAAAACCTGGTGGTTGACACACATAAACTTCCTCTTTTATTTTACCATATAAAAAGGCACTTTTGACATCCGTTTGAAAAACTTTAAGATTGTGAAAGGCAGCATAAGCTAAAAACAATCTAATTGCCTCCAGTCTGGCTACAGGGGCAAAGGTTTCATCATAATCGATGCCTTCCTCTTGTGCAAACCCCTGGACAACCAGCCTGGCCTTGTTCTTGACAATTTGGCCCTTTTCATCAGTTTTGTTCCTAAACACCCATTTAGTGCCTATTGTACACTTACCTTGGGGTAAAGGAACAAGCTCCCACACTTGTTGTTTTCTGAACTGAAGAAGCTCAAGCTGCATTGCTTGAACCCATCCATTGTCTCTTAAGGCAACATGATAATTCTTAGGCTCTTGCTGACTGATGAAGAGAGCATAGAAGCAGAAATTGGACAATTGACTTCTGGTTGAAACTCCAGCATTGATATCACCAATGATTTGAGACGTTGGGTGATTCTTCAGCTCTTGAAAGACTATAAGATCAGTGCTAGTGTTTGTAGGACCTTCAGCAGTAACAGATGGTGATGAAGATTCTTGAAACCATATAGGAGATGGCAGCTCAAATGAAGTAGAGCATGCAGAAATGTCATCAGCATTTGTTGTGGATGGAGCTGCTGAAGCTACAGGAGCATCAGGTTTAGTGGACTCAGGCAGATGGTCACTAAACCTGAAAAGGTGAGTACTGGCCACATCATCATCAGTACCACCAGGTGGAGAACTGTTGACAGGAACAACAGCTGGAGGTTGATAAGAAACATATTGCAGTATGTCCAAATCAAACAACTCCACAGGGTTTTGTGGAATCTTTTCCTTTGGAGATTCATTGAACTTCACATGCAAAGTCTCTTCAACCATCTTTGTCCTACAGTTGAAAACTCTGTATGCCTTGCAAGTTGATGAATAACCAACAAAATACCCTGCATCCACCTTTGAAGCAAACTTCTGGAGTGGATTGCTTGTGTTGAGAATGAAACAAGGACACCCAAAGGCTCTAAAGAAGGAGATCAAAGGGGCCAAATGATGGAGTACTTCATAAGGAGTCTTCATCAACCTCTGATTCACTAATGCTCTATTCTGCACATAGCAAGCTGTATTAACAGCTTCAGCCCAAAAGGTCAGTGGCAATCCTGAGTCAGCCAGCATTGACCTTGCAGCTTCAATGAGGGTCCTATTCTTTCTCTCAACCACTCCATTCTATTTAGGAGTTCTTGTAATACTGAACTGCCTTTTAATTCCCTTTGACAGATAGAAGTCATCAAGTGTGTGATTTCTAAACTCTGTTCCATTGTCACTCCTCACACACTTGACCTGAAGGGAATACTGCTTCTCCACAAATAACACAAAGTTTATTATAGCCTTGGCAGCTTCATCTTTGGAGTGCAAGAAGAAAGTCCATACAAATCTGGAGTAATCATCCACAATTACCAGACAGTATTTCTTCTTTGCCATACTCATTACTCTGACAGGACCAAAGAGATCCATGTGCAGGAGTTGTAAGCAGGCAGTGGACTTTGGTTCTTCTATTGGAGGGAATGAGACTTTGTGTTGTTTTCCCTTTAAACAAGCAGTGCAGTTGTCTTCACACTTGAACTCCTTCAAAGGCAACCCTCTTACTAAACCATGGCTTATCAGCTGATTCATGTTTTTGAAGTTAACATGCCCCAACCTTCTATGCCATAGAGTAGATTCTTGAGGAGAAGCCTTGGAGAAAAGGCAAGGATGGCCTTTTAGATCTATTTTCTTGGAAAGATCTAAGGCATATACTCTTCCTGTCCTGTTGGCCTTCAGGAGAGTATATTCATCCAACACCTTGTCAATCAAACTTAGAACTTTGGATGACAGAATCTGACAGTTCTGGCTTGTGAAAAGGGCAACATGGCCTTTATCACACATTTGACTGACACTCAAGAGATTGTACTTGAGATTCTCCACATGGTTAACATCATCAAACCTTATTTCCCCATTGGAAACAAAGCCTTTGCCGATGATGTAACCTTTTGCATCATTGCCAAAGGAAACAAATCCCTTCTTTCCTTGAGAGTAGTCTTTAAGAAGAGAGCTGCTTCCTGTCATGTGCATGGATCCTCCACTGTCCACATACCAGATGCTTCTTTGGCATGTTGAAGAACCCTGCAATCATCACAATAAGTTAGTTAGTTTTAGAGACCCAAACCTTTTTGGTTTTGGGTCTGTTCTCATCAATAGAGGCAACACTAACTGGTTAGTGATGTGTGACAGCCTGAGGTGAAGGAGATGGTGTAGAAGAGGAATCCTTTGGCTTGGATTTCCTTTTATGTGGTTTCAACACAGGAGCATCTAATTGGTTGACTCTTCCCATTAGATGTTGAACCATCATAACAAGTTGTGTCTGAGTTTGTGATAAAGCTTTCAGCTCTTTAGACACATTAGTGCCTACTGGTGATGGATTCCTGTGTTGCACCATCTTCTTTTGAGCAACCTTAGCTGTTGCCTGATTAACCCCTACCTTCTTTTTGGATTTCTTTTTGGGCTTAGGGGTTTCAGGTTTTGATGTTGCTAGTACAAACTTGGTCTCAAACGCATTTTTCATTTTATTCATTTGCTCTTTAATTTTCTCCTTTTGTTTGAGTTTGGAACCCCTTTTGTACCAGCAATCATCAGTAAGATGATTGAACAAGCCACATATCTCACATGGCTTCTTCTTCATCTTATGTTGATCATCTACTGAAGAAGATGAAATAGCTGAAGACTTGTTCTTCAGCTGTTTGCTGTCAGTACTTGCAGTTTTCTTCCTTGCAGTACTTGCTTTCCTGGCATCCTCTTCAGTAGTCTTCAAACCCTTTCTACTGGCAGTTTTCTTCTCTTCAGTACTGGCAGTAGTTGAGGTTTGAACTTCAGGTGTTATCACTTGCTCTCCAGTACTTTCAGTACTTCTAGAGACAACACCTGAGTTGATCAACTTGTTGATCATGTGACAGTCAGCATTTGAACCATCAGCTGTTTTAGCCTCAGCTGATTGGTTTTGGGAGGAATTAATGCTGACTTCTACCTCTGATGATGCTATATCAGATAGTAGGTCTCATGATGAGAAGGATTGGTTATTGCTCTCTCCATCAGATTCTACTTCTGCTCTTGAAGTAAAATCTGTAGGAGGAGCAGTGTGATTATAACCAATGCCAAACTTCACATTGGAAGCTGATTGCTTACTAAGAAGCATTTCAAAACCCTTGCAGGATTGCACCCATCGATCACACTCTACCTGGGTGGCTGCAAGTGTTTCCTTGAGGTCTCTGTACTTCTCTAGAAGTACCTCTTCCCTAGCCTTATCATCTTTGATTTGACGTTTAAGCTTATAAATCTCATCATTTTTATCATTAATCACAGCCTCAAATTCAGCTTTTCTTTTGGAAATGGTTTGCTCTAGCTCAAGGTTTTTATCAATTAAAGCTACATTTGCCTCTCTAATAGAAGCAAATGTTGCTATGCATGAATCAGAACAAAGTTTGGCTTTAGCCTCAGAAGATACCTGTGATGAAGCATTGGAGGATGGCCCATCAGCAGACTCCAGAGCCATGAGAGCAAGGTTCCCAAAAGGATGATCACCACCATGTTGACCAGCACCTTGGAATAGTTGTTCTTGACCAGATAAGTCATCTGGTAAACTAATCCAGTCAACAACTCCTGGGGTGAAGAAGCTATGTTGTTGAGGTTGGGTTTGATGATGAGATTGGGAAGGTTGAGGCTCAGGGAGAGCATGTGGTTGCTGAGCAGGAGGTGCTTGAACTTGACTTGGCTGAGGCATGTAGTAGCAGGGGTATGGGTATGGCATATGACCCTGAGGCATAAAGTATGCAGGTGATGCCTGTGCAGGTGATGGATGACTGGAACTGGTAGAGTGTTGCCCTTTGTGCTGTGAGCTATTGCTTGGAAAAGTCATAAAGGGTGCAGAGGTGTTAGATCCAGATGATCTACACTCTCTAGCAAAGTGTCCAAGCCTCTGGCACTTGTTACACCTCAACTTGCTCTTGTCAAAACCAACTTTGGTTTTGCCAGAGAGACCAGGAAATTTCCTCCCAGTTCTCTTGTAGAACTTTTGAGATCTGATATTTATCATAGCCATTTGACTCAAAATATCCATCTCTTCCAGATCATCATCTGGAATGTTCTTCAAGTCCTCCATCAGAAAGCACAAGTTATCACTGCTACCTCCTGAACTACTATCAACACCAACAAAAGCATGTTCAGAATTGGTAGAGAAATCAATATGCTCATCATAGGCACTCTCTGATGCAGCATATTCTGACTCTTGACCGATCAAGGCAGTATTGCCTGATACAAAGTCATCAGTGAGCTTGCGAGATGATGACAACTTCCTTTTCTGTTCTATCTCTCTCTCAAATGTAAGCAGTTTCCCATGAAGTTGGGTGAGAGATAGAGTGCTCAGATTTGCACTAGAGCGTAGGACAATGGTATAAGTGTCCTATCTCTCAGGCAGTGATCTGAGAAATCGGTTGTTCATCTGACTATTGGAATACTCTTGTTTGACCATCTTCAACTCAGAGATCAAACATGAGAATCGCTCAAACTGTTGAGTCAGAGTCTCACCCTTCCTATGAGAGAATGCCTCATATTGTTGGGCGAGGATTTCCCTTGTGTTTGCTAAGACCTCATCAGTTCCTCCAAATTGTTCCTTAAGAGCAACCCAGAGATCATGAGCAGTCTCATGATACATCAGCCCAGAATAGATTTCATTAGGCAGTGCCATGGCCAGGATTCCATGGGCTTTTGCATCAATCTCGAACAGCTTAAGATCTTCGTCCGAATATTGATCAGGTTTCTTCGGAACCATCTCATTTGATTCAGGAGCGCTCACCATAGGCTTGTATGGTCCATGCACCACTGACTTCCAACAACCAGCACTGTTGATAGACAAGTGGTGGATCATACGACGTTGCCATATTTTATACTCACTCCTCACAAGCATCGGAGGCTTTGTTGAGGAGCCAGTATTGTGAGGATCGTTAGTTGGTGTTGCCACTTCAGATTTCAGTCAAATTCAAGGTAAACAAAACAGATCTAGCTCAAAAACCACGAGAACCTCAAGTTTAACGGCCAAAAGCAGCAGAAACTCAATCTCTATAACTAATTCTTGCAAATTGCTAATTCGATCAAACGTATATAGCAATAGAGCAGTTTCAATGATCAATTGTTAAATCGATCAATGATTAACCAGCTCTGATACCATTTGAAAGGATCTAAGCCTCTAGTTTGATCAATTAGGTTGTATTTGCAGCGGATTTAGTACAAGAATTAGAACAAACAAGCAAGAACACAATAGATTTAGCAAGAAAACAGTAAGTTATAGAGAAAGATAGAAGTTCTGCAAAAGAGAATATTTCATTCAATACATGCTTTGACAGCGGCTACAATTAGGTCATCTTCCTTATATAGGAAAGAATGACGTCAGCTGATGTCACTTGATAGTGACATCAAACCGTTATTAACAAACTACTGTTAACAAACTAAACTACTGAAGATGTCACAACAACTGACATCTTCTTACAAAATGCTAAGTGTCAAACTATTACAAGAACTGAAAAGAGACTACTGATAACTACAACAACTGAAGAACAAACTCTTCAGTCGTTTTACAAACTACTGAAACATAAAAAGAAACAACTGAAAAGGAAACCATCACAACAACTGAAGAATACTTCTTCAGCTGTTGTGACAAACTTTGAAGCTTCAGCACTTGTCTTCAGACTTTGACTTCAGTTGTTTCATCAGCTGATGACTTCAGTAGTTGTCATCAACTGATGTCTTCAGTCTTTAACTTCAGGTGTTTCATCAGCTGATGACTTCAGTAGTTGTCATCAGCTGATGTCTTCAGTCTTTGTCTTCAGGCTTTGTGCTTCAGCTGTTGATCTTCAGTACTTTTATCTTCAGCTGATGTTCTTCAGTTGTTAGGCTTCAGTAGTTGAAGTCTTCAGCACTTCAGTTCTTTAGTTGATGGTCTTCAGTACTTTGATCTTCAGCTGTTGAGGTCTTCAAACTTTGTCAAACAGCTGAAGATGTCTTCAGCAGTTGTTGTGATTTCTTATGGGACTTAGAGGTTTTCCTGATCTTGGCTCATTGGTTCTTTTGGTCCAACAATCAGGCAGTAGCCTAAGGTACTCTGCCTAAACCTGGAACTACAACTAGTTCATCTGATAACAAGCGGAAATGGGACGGTGCGTCTGGCAAGACTTCCAACTTAAATCAGCCTCAGCAACAAATCAGGAAATTTGATTCACCCCGACACTTCACCAATACCAACCAGAACAACAACAACGGTGGACAAGGATCGAGTGGCTATGTTGGCAAGTATCCAAAGTGTAATAAGTGCAATTTTCATCATCTTGGCAAGTGTGATCGATTCCGTTATCAAAGGTGTGGAAAGATGGGTCATGCTGCTAAAGACTGCAAGGGTGAACTGATGACCAGGCCACAAACTCAGCAACCACGACAGGGCGAAACAACTAGAGGTTGTTTTGAGTGTGGTAAAGAGGGCCATTACCGGAAGGATTGCCCACAACTAAAGAATGACAATAGGGGCAATAATGGGAACAACAACAACGGAAATGGCGCCAAAGGTCGAGCTTTCGTGATTGGTTCTGGTGAGGCAAGGAATGATCAGAATGTGGTTACTGGTATGTTTCCTCTGAATGGTTGTTTTGCTTCTATACTGTTTGATACCGGTGCTGACAAGAGTTTTATTTCAAACAAGTTCATTAAGCATCTAAATGTAACCTTAGTTGATATGGAACCTAGTTACACTGTAGAATTAGCTGACGGGAAAATAATTGAGGCAACTCACATCATTAAGGGATGTAAACTAGGATTATCTCGACATGAGTTAGATATAGATCTAATTCCTGTCACACTTGGTAGCTTTGATGTAGTTGTTGGTATGGACTGGTTATCCAAGAATCAAGCCGAGATCATCTGTTGTGAGAAAATCGTCCGTGTACCACTTTCTAGTGGTGAAGTTTTGTCAGTTCAGGGCGAAAAGAGTGGTACAGTCTCAGGAATCATCTCCTACATGAAAGCCCAGAAGTGCTTACGCAAGGGTCATATAGCTTTCCTTGCTATGGTCACTGAAAAAGAAGCTGAGGAAAAGAAGATTGAAGATATCCCAGTCGTACGTGATTATCCCGAGGTTTTCCCTGAAGACCTACCTGGTCTCCCACCGCATCGCCTAGTCGAGTTCCAGATTGATTTGGTACCTGGATCCGTACCTATCGCGAGAGCACCGTACAGATTAGCTCCAAAAGAATTGCAAGAGCTGTCTATGCAATTGCAGGAGCTATTGGATAAAGGGTTTATCAGACCAAGCTCATCACCATGGGGAGCTCCAGTCCTGTTTGTCAAGAAGAAGGATTGAACTTTTCGTATGTGTATTGATTATAGGGAATTGAACAAAGTAACGGTTAAGAATCATTATCCTCTTCCGATCGATGATTTGTTCGATCAGCTTCAAGGGTCAATTTTCTATTCCAAGATAGACCCGAGGTCGGGATATCATCAACTAAGGGTTCGTGATGAAGACATTTCAAAGACTGCGTTCAGAATTAGGTATGGCCACTATGAGTTTTGGGTTATGCCATTCGGGTTGACCAACGCGCCAGCGGTTTTCATGGACCTCATGAACCGAGTGTGCAAACCCTATTTGGACAAGTTCGCATTGTCTTCATCGATGACATCCTTATTTATTCAAAGAATAAGGAAGAACACGAGGAGCACCTTAGACTGATTCTGGAGCTGCTGAAACGAGAACAATTGTATGCTAAATTTTCAAAGTGTGAATTCTGGATACGAGAGGTCCAATTTTTAGGTCATGTGGTTAATGAGAATGGAATACATGTTGACCCGGCAAAAATAGAAGCCATCAAGAACTGGGCTACAACTAAGACTCCGACTGAGGTACGACATTTTCTTGGGTTGGCTGGCTATTATCGACGATTCATCGAAGGGTTTTCAAAGATTGCTCAGCCTCTCACCACGTTAACTCATAAAGGCACTACGTACAATTGGGGTGACAAACAAGAATCCGCATTTCAGGTTCTGAAGCAGAAACTCTGTACGGCACCGATTCTATCCCTGCCTGAGGGAACAGATGATTTTGTAGTTTATTGTGATGCTTCTATTCAAGGTCTCGGTTGTGTGCTAATGCAACACGAGAAGGTGATTGCTTATGCTTCCCGTCAATTGAAAGTTCACGAGAAAAACTACACTACACATGACTTAGAGTTGGGAGCCGTTATGTTTGCGCTCAAGATATGGAGACACTACTTGTACGGTACCAAGTGCACCATTTACACCGATCACAAGAGTCTCCAGCACATCTTTGAACAGAAGGAGCCGAACATGAGACAACGTCATTGGGTCGAGTTGTTGAATGACTATGACTGTGCTATCAAATATCATCCGGGTAAGGCTAACGTAGTAGCCGATGCCTTAAGTCGAAAGGAGACACCTAAGCCGAAGCAAGTTCGAGCATTACAACTCACCATTCATACTGGATTACCCGATCAAATACGTAATGCTCAACTTGAAGCTTTGAAAGACGAGAACCTGAAAGCCGAATCACTACAAGGCATGGAGAAACAATTAGAGGTCAAATTTGACGGAATCCGCTACTTCATGGACCGAATATGGGTTCCTTTGTATGGAGACCTACGAGAGCTGGTAATGGATGAAGCTCACAAGTCACGATACTCTATTCATCCGGTTCAGACAAGATGTACCACGATCTAAAAGTCCTTTACTGGTGGCCAAACATGAAAGCGGATATTGCCACTTACGTAAGCAGATGCTGTAACGCCCCGAAATATCCCGAAACGAGCCATTTAATAATAATGGGCTTTTAAGGGTTAATTTAAGAAATAAAGGGGTAAATTAATGGGCTATGGATCAAATTAGCCTTAATGGGCTAGGCTTAATGGGTTTAAGGGCCCTAATCAGCCCTTAAACATGCATGAACAGCCCTATTTTCATCACATTACAACCCTAGCCACCAAATTCGTAGAGAGAGAAAGTAGAGAGAGAAAGTGAAGAAAATCAAGATTTGGAGTTTGAAGGTTTGAAGGATTGAAGTTCTGGTGGATTGGAGCATCAAAACACAAGGAAAGAGCAACAAAACAAGGTAAGAATCGACCTCTAAGGCCCTCTGTAGATCAAACCCGAATTCTAGGGTTTTGGGGTTTTGAAAAGTTTAAAGAAACATATAAAGGTCGAATTTTACGTATGAAAACGTGTAAAAAGCTTAGATTTGGTTTCATGGAAGGTAAACTAAGGATTTGGACGTAAAAAGTTAAGGTTTTGGGTTAAAAACGGGCTGGATCTGAGTTTCAGTTCATCCAGCGAAACTGGGTCCCGATCCAGCGAATTTAAGCATTTAACCAGCGAAACTGCGTACTCATTTAGCGAGACTAGGAGAAATTCCAGCGAAACTACAGTTTCGCTGGGGCGAAACTATAGTTTCACCGGTAACCTCGCTAGGACCCAGACAGACCTATAGACCTTGCGAGACTAGGGAAATTCCAACGAAAGTTGGGCGCTCAAGGTAGCGAATCTGTCTAGTGAAACTTGCAGAAGTGCTGCCCAGCGAAACTGCAGGCGAAACTGTAGTTTCGCTGTAGCGAAACTATGGGCGAAATTATGAGGAAAATGACGTTTTTGCATGTTAACTTTCGTGCAGCTAGAGTGTTCAGGCTATAGCCTAAGTGACTTAGAATTTAAGCTACTTGGCGAGTTCAGGTGAGTTCTAGATCCCCTATTTTATACATGATTTAAATGTTTTGGGGCGGTATGCATACTAAGATATATACTTTTTAATCAGTTCTTTTAGAGTAAAGTTTTACCTACTATCTTATATGGAAAATGGGATTTTCTAACAAATTGATAACGTGTTTTCCTTATCGAGATATAACCTTGTAGTGAGGGATTGCCTTCAGATGTGTTGTGTTATATTATATATATATAACTTAAATAAGAAAGTGAAACGTAAAGAAAGGTTATGTGGCCCATAACGTGTACCTGGATAAAGTAAAGTCTTGCAAGTAAAGTCCTGCAGGCAAGGGATAAAGTAAAGACTTGCAAGCAATGGCTAAAGGAGGGTTGCATTTGTTGTGCCCTCACTCGGATAAAGTAATGCTCGAACAGGCAGGTCTGTAAGCCCTGAATTGGCATGACAATAATGGCCCGATCGAGTACGACTGTAAGTCCTTAATTGGCGTGTCGGTAAAGTCCTAGGCGAGCCTAGGCACCGATAGTGACAGAGAATTGACGGATAAAGAAGAGTAATAAATAACGAGAAATGAAAAGCAATGATAAAGTATCGATAAAGTGATAGCCTATATGTATTGATGCTTGATAGACGAGAACTATTTTCAACTGCTAAAGCTAATACCTTTACAAAAGTTGTTTACAAAGAAAACCTAGAATTCACTCAGCGAAGCTGACTTTTGTATGCATATCAGTTGACAGGTAAGAGTTAGAGCGATGGAATAGAGGCATGGGACTGAAGCTTCTTGACACTAGAAGACTGGCATCCCGGATGAAGAAAAGTTAAACAAAGAACTCCTAAATAGTTTTGTGGATTAAAGGCGATGTTTATATTTTACTTGTAATGAATTGAAATGACAGTATTTTTCCGCTGCAATATATATTTTATACGTATATGAGTAAATGATTGTCTTAAATTTTATGTTTAGCTGTGAATGACCAACTGTGAGGCTTCCCTGAGAAAAGTGGGCCTTACAAGTTGGTATCAGAGCTAATGTTTAAGAGATTTGGGAAAACTGCTTTTGTAAACCTAAACTTAAACAGATAATGGGACCAAGTGTCAAGGATGCCAGTCCAAGAAGCTCCATACCAAGAGGTAACAAGTATGTTGTAGGTATTATTCCAAGGGGTAGTGCCTTCTTATTTAAGTAAGAGTCGAGGTAGAGTATGATAATGTTATCTGTGATGCCTATCTGAATTTATGTGACTTATACGTGCATAGACTAGGTATAGTAGGTTCTGGTGTTGGTGTGGTTCAGGATAGAAAAGTTTATGGCACGAGAAGTTCTGTAAGTAGTTAATCACAACTGGCCACTGTTATTAAAAATTTACAAAACTTGTCGTGAACTGAACTTGCCTTGAAGGACCATATTAACATTCCGAATCTTATAGGGAGTAGAAAGAATGGCACCAAAGAAAGAAGTTCCAATCATGGTCACCCGGAGGAGCACCAGGGGAAGGCCCCCGACTAAGGCAAAAGAAACTGCAAGTGCAACTGTGAAGCCAACAACAAGGTCAACCAAGAAGCCGGTCGACAAACCAGTTAAGGAGGAGGTTGAGTTGGAAATGGAAACTGAGGGACCTACCCCTGATCAGGCCAAACTGAAAGAGACAGTAAAGGAAGCTATTGCCCAAGAGGTGCATCAGGTTCTGTCTGGAGTGATGCCCGCTCTGCTTACGGAATTTGTGGAGCAGGTTAAGGGCGACAGTAAGAAGAGTACGGCTTCAGAAAAAGTTGATAAGAAAGGGGCAGTCAAGACTGAGGAGTTGAGCGACGAGGGAGATCGTCTGGGTAACCATGATGGTCCTGAGGTGGAAGAGAGGGCGAAGGGGTGCAGCTACGGGGACTTTCAGAGGTGTAAGCCCCCAACGTTTGATGGTACTGGTAACGCTGCCACTGCTCAGCGTTGGATTAGGGAAATGGAGGCCGTACTGAAGATCAGTGAGTGCCGTGAAAACCAAAAGGTGAAGTTTGCTTCCCACTCCCTTTTGGATCCAGCATTGTGTTGGTGGGATAACATTGTTGAGTCTCACGGAGAGGAGGCCATTGAAAGGATGAAGTGGCCGGAGATGAAGAGGTTGGTGATAGAGGAGTACTGCCCGGAAAGAGAGCTTGACAAGGTCGAGCAAGAGTTTGTGAGTTTGGAGGCTGGAAATATGACTCACCAGGAGTACACTACAAAATTCAATGAAATGGCACGTCTGGTGCCTGATTTGGTAACTCCTGAAGCCAAAAGGATCAAGAGGTACTACAAGGGTTGCCTCTAGACATTCGTAGGGACATGGTCACTGCTCGACCTAGTACTTTTAGGTCGGCAGTTGACCTCAGTGGGAGGTTGTACGATCATCGCAGGCCGGTGATAGTGGGTGAGACGAAGAAGGCTTGGAATAACAATTGGAAGAGATATGGAAGTGGTGGCCACCAACCGGGGAACAAGAAAGCAAGGGTGGATGCAAAACAGATGGTTGTGAAGGGGGTCGAGGAAGTTAAGAACTGTGAGAAGTGTGGGAGGAGGCATCCCGGAGAGTGCCGATTGGGTAGCCATGGGTGCTACCGGTGTGGGAAAACGGGTCACATGGCTAGGGAGTGCCCGGAAGTAAACGAGTGCTTTAACTGCCATGAGTCGGGGCACTACAGCAGGGATTGCAAGAAAGCCAAGCCGGGAAGCTCGGGCACGAGCAGGGGTGATGATAAGGGGGATGATGGAAAGCCCAAGGTCAAGGCAAGGGCTTTCACCATGAATAAGAAGGAAGCAAGGAAGGACCCGGACGTAGTGTCAGGTACGTTCCTTGTCAATGATGTTTGCGCCTCCATATTATTTGATAGTGGTGCCAGTAAGAGTTTCGTATCTGTATCCTTTTGTGCTACACTAGATGTCCAAACTAAGGAAATAGATGATGCCTTTGAAGTAGAAACAGCCGATGGTAAGTCCATTAGAATAGTCAAGATGATAGAGGACTGCCACATTAAACTAGGAGGCCATTACTTTCCCGCACGATTGTTTGTTATGCCCTTAGGAGGTTTCGATGTCGTACTAGGGATGGATTGGCTAGCTGCCCACGATGCTAACATAGTATGCCAACAGAAGATGATCCGATTAACGGCTCCAGATGGTAGTTCGGTTACGATCTATGGTGATAACGATTGTAAGGTTCCAAGGATCATTTCCATGATCAAGGCGGAGAAACGTATGAGGCGAGGGTGCGGAGCTTATCTAGCGTATGTCAAGGATGTCAAAGATAAGGCGAAAGAGTTGTCCGATGTGCCAGTGGTGCGGGACTTTCCTGACGTATTCCCAGAGGATCTGCCCGGAGTACCACCAGATAGAGAGATAGAGTTTCAGATTGACTTGCTGTCAGGAGCCCAACCCATTGCCAAAGCACCCTACCGCCTAGCTCCGTCCGAGATGAAGGAGCTCATGTCACAACTGCAGGAGCTCCTTGACAAGGGATTCATTAGGCCCAGTATTTCCCCATGGGGTGCCCCGTGCTGTTTGTGAAAAAGAAGGATGGCAGCATGAGGATGTGTATAGATTACAGGGAGTTGAATAAGCTGACCGTGAAGAATCGGTACCCTCTACCTCGGATAGATGATCTGTTTGATCAGTTGCAAGGGGCAAGTTGGTTCTCCGGATAGATCTCCGATCCGGATATCACCAACTGAAGGTAAGGGAGCAAGATGTCCCAAAGACGGCCTTCCGAACACGCTATGGCCACTACGAGTTTCTGGTTATGTCTTTCGGGCTAACCAATGCTCCTGCGGCATTCATGGACTTGATGAATCGTATGCTGGACAGATCAGTGATAGTATTCATTGACGATATCCTGATATACTCAAAGAACGAAGGAGATCATGCTTGTCATATCAAGGAGGTGTTAGAAACTTTACGAAGGGAGAAACTGTATGCGAAGTTCTCTAAATGTGCCTTCTGGCTACGGGAGGTACAGTTTTTAGGGCACGTTATAAATTCCGAGGGAGTAATGGTTGACCCAGCGAAAGTTGAAGCAGTTACGCAATGGAATTCCCCGAGGACGCCATCCGAAATCCGTAGTTTCTTGGGATTGGCTGGTTATTATAGAAGGTTCATCAAAGATTTCTCGAAGATAGCTTCCCCATTAACAAGGTTAACGAGGAAGAACGTGGTGTTCGACTGGGGAAAGGAACAGGAAGATGCGTTCCAGGAATTGAAGGATAGATTAACCAAAGCTCCTATACTAACCCTACCGGAGGGAGATGAAGACCTAACGGTATACTCCGATGCTTCTTACTGCGGGCTAGGCTGTGTGTTGATGCAAAGAGGAAAGGTTATAGCTTACGCATCCAGACAGCTAAAGGACGCGGAGGTTAATTACCCGGTTCACGATTTGGAACTTGCCGCGGTAGTGTTCGCACTGAAGATCTGGAGACACTATTTGTATGGAACTAAGTGCGCCATATTTACCGACCACAAAAGTCTGAAATATTTCTTTGAGCAGAAGGACCTAAATATGAGACAAAGGAGGTGGTTGGAGTTGATAAAGGATTACGATTGTGAAATCCATTATCACCCGGGTAAGGCGAATGTGGTAGCCGATGCCCTGAGCCGAAAGGAAGGATACGAACCGATCCGGGTGAAGGCGTGCCAACTAGTAGTGACCCCAGATGTTATGAGGATGATAAGCAAAGCTCAAATAGACGCTTTAAAAGAGCAGCAAATCAATAAGGAAAGGATGGTGGGAAAGGTGGATGGATTGGTAGAGAACACCTTGGGTGTTAAGACCTTCCATGGCAGGATATGGGTTCCGAAGCATGGTGACTTGCGGGAAAAGATTATGGACGAAGCGCACAAGACCCGCTACTCAATTCACCCAGGCGCAATAAGATGTACCACGATTTGAAGAAAGATTATTGGTGGCCGGGATGAAGAGAGATGTGGTTGCGTATGTAAATAAATGTCTCACGTGCCTACAGGTGAAGGCTGAGCACCAAAGACCTTATGGTTATGTTCAACCATTAGAAGTACCAGAATGGAAGTGGGAACATGTTACCATGGACTTCATCACTAAGCTACCCCGCACGGCAAAAGGCCACGACGCGATATGGGTGATAGTTGACAGACTAACTAAGAGTGCGCATTTCCTGCCAATCAGGGAAGCAATTAGTTCAGAAAAGCTTGCTGAACTGTTTATCCGAGAAATCGTGGCGCGACATGGTATGCCCGTATCGATTGTTTCAGATAGAGATACGCGGTTCACCTCGAAGTTCTGGAAAAGGTTCAATGAAGAAATGGGCGCGAGGTTGCATGTTAGTACCGCATACCACCCACAGACCGATGGGCAATCGGAAAGAACGATCCAGACACTGGAGGATATGCTTCGGGCATGCGTTATTGAATTTGGTGGTAATTGGGATGATCATTTGCCACTAGCAGAGTTCTCCTATAACAACAGCTACCACGCCAGTATTAAGATGCCCCCATATGAGTTACTGTACGGTCGACGGTGCAGAACTCCTATTTGTTGGGGTGATGTCGGTCAGAAAGAGTTAGGAAGCTTAGAAGTCGTGGAAGCCACAACAGAAAAGTTGGAGAAAATCAAGGCGTATATGAAGGCTGCAAAGGATAGACAAAAGTCATACGCCGACAAAAGAAGGAGACCAATAGAGTTCAGCGTGGGTGACAGGGTAATGCTGAAAGTGTCACCATGGAAGGGAATCATCCGATTTAGGAAGAGGGGGAAACTGAGTCCCAGGTTCATCGGACCATTCGAGGTACTAGCACGAGTTGGGGATGTAGCTTACAGGCTAGACCTTCCAGAAGGGTTAAGTGGGATTCACCCTACCTTCCATGTGTCGCACTTAAGAAAATGTTTAGCACCGAATGAGGCAGTCGTACCTCTAGATGACATCGAGGTGGATGAGAAGCTGAACTATGTAGAACAACCAGTGGCTATACTGGACCGGAAGGAGAAGCAATTGAGAAATAAGGTAGTCAAACAAGTCAAGGTGCAATGGAAACACCGAAAGGGGTCGGATGCCACCTGGGAATCCGAGGAGGAAATGAGGCGCCAATACCCCGATCTGTTTAATGACGAGTCAGGTTTCGAGGACGAAACCTAAATAAGGGGGGGAGACTTGTAACGCCCCGAAATATCCCGAAACGAGCCATTTAATAATAATGGGCTTTTAAGGGTTAATTTAAGAAATAAAGGGGTAAATTAATGGGCTATGGATCAAATTAGCCTTAATGGGCTAGGCTTAATGGGTTTAAGGGCCCTAATCAGCCCTTAAACATGCATGAACAGCCCTATTTTCACATTACAACCCTAGCCACCAAATTCGTAGAGAGAGAAAGTAGAGAGAGAAAGTGAAGAAAATCAAGATTTGGAGTTTGAAGGTTTGAAGGATTGAAGTTCTGGTGGATTGGAGCATCAAAACACAAGGAAAGAGCAACAAAACAAGGTAAGAATCGACCTCTAAGGCCCTCTGTAGATCAAACCCGAATTCTAGGGTTTTGGGGTTTTGAAAAGTTTAAAGAAACATATAAAGGTCGAATTTTTACGTATGAAAACGTGTAAAAAGCTTAGATTTGGTTTCATGGAAGGTAAACTAAGGATTTGGACGTAAAAAGTTAAGGTTTTGGGTTAAAAACGGGCTGGATATGAGTTTCAGTTCATCCAGCGAAACTGGGTCCCGATCCAGCGAATTTAAGCATTTAACCAGCGAAACTGCGTACTCATTTAGCGAGACTAGGAGAAATTCCAGCGAAACTACAGTTTCGCTGGGGCGAAACTATAGTTTCACCGGTAACCTCGCTAAGACCCAGACAGACCTATAGACCTTGCGAGACTAGGGAATTCCAACGAAAGTTGGGCGCTCAAGGTAGCGAATCTGTCTAGCGAAACTAGCAGAAGTGCTGCCCAGCGAAACTGCAGGCGAAACTGTAGTTTCGCTGTAGCGAAACTATGGGCGAAATTATGAGGAAAATGACGTTTTTGCATGTTAACTTTCGTGCAGCTAGAGTGTTCAGGCTATAGCCTAAGTGACTTAGAATTTAAGCTACTTGGGCGAGTTCAGGTGAGTTCTAGATCCCCTATTTTATACATGATTTAAATGTTTTAGGGCGGTATGCATACTAAGATATATACTTTTTAATCAGTTCTTTTAGAGTAAAGTTTTACCTACTATCTTATATGGAAAATGGGATTTTCTAACAAATTGATAACGTGTTTTCCTTATCGAGATATAACCTTGTAGTGAGGGATTGCCTTCAAGATGTGTTGTGTTATATTATATATATATAACTTAAATAAGAAAGTGAAACGTAAAGAAAGGTTATGTGGCCCATAACGTGTACCTGGATAAAGTAAAGTCTTGCAAGTAAAGTCCTGCAGGCAAGGGATAAAGTAAAGACTTGCAAGCAATGGCTAAAGGAGGGTTGCATTTGTTGTGCCCTCACTCGGATAAAGTAATGCTCGAACAGGCAGGTCTGTAAGCCCTGAATTGGCATGACAATAAGGCCCGATCGAGTACGACTGTAAGTCCTTAATTGGCGTGTCGGTAAAGTCCTAGGCGAGCCTAGGCACCGATAGTGACAGAGAATTGACGGATAAAGAAGAGTAATAAATAACGAGAAATGAAAAGCAATGATAAAGTATCGATAAAGTGATAGCCTATATGTATTGATGCTTGATAGACGAGAACTATTTTCAACTGCTAAAGCTAATACCTTTACAAAAGTTGTTTACAAAGAAAACCTAGAATTCACTCAGCGAAGCTGACTTTTGTATGCATATCAGTTGACAGGTAAGAGTTAGAGCGATGGAATAGAGGCATGGGACTGAAGCTTCTTGACACTAGAAGACTGGCATCCCGGATGAAGAAAAGTTAAACAAAGAACTCCTAAATAGTTTTGTGGATTAAAGGCGATGTTTATATTTTACTTGTAATGAATTGAAATGACAGTATTTTTCCGCTGCAATATATATTTTATACGTATATGAGTAAATGATTGTCTTAAATTTTATATTTAGCTGTGAATGACCAACTGTGAGGCTTCCCTGAGAAAAGGGGCCTTACAGATGCTTAACCTGTTCTAAGGTTATGGTGGAGTATCAACAACCATCTGGTTTACTTGAACAACCAGAAATTCCAGTATGGAAGTCGGAGCAGATATCTATGGACTTTATCATGAAACTGCCTCGGACGCCCAGCGGATGCGATACCATTTGGGTAATTGTAGATTGTTTGACGAAATCCGTACACTTCTTACTAATCAGAGAGACTGATAGAATGGAAAAGTTAACACGTATTTACCTAAGGTAAATAGTCTCTCGGCACGGTGTGCCAATTTCCATTATTTCTGATCGTGACACTAGATTCACTTCACATTTCTGGCAATTATTACAAAGAGCATTGGGTACACGACTAGACATGAATACAGCATATCATCCTCAAACTGACGGCCAGAGTTAGCGTACGATCCAAACCTTGGAAGACATGTTGCGCGCCTGCGTGATTGATTTTGGCAGCAGTTGGGAAACTCACTTACCGTTAGTGGAGTTTTCATACAATAATAGCTGTCACACGTCGATCAAAGCTGCTCCATTTGACGCATTGTATGGGCGTAGGTGCCGGTCACCTATTTGCTGGGCGGAAGTTGGAGAAAGTTAACTTACCGGTCCTGAACTTGTGCACGAGACGACGGAGAAGATCGTGCAAATTCCTAACCGCATGGCAGCAGCACGTGAACGACAGAAGAGTTACGCTGATAAACGCTGCCGACCATTGGAATTTCAAATAGGTGACAAAGTGCTTTTGAAAGTGTCACCTTAGAAGGGTGTGATTCGTTTCGGGAAACGTGGAAAACTAAACCCTAGGTACGTGAGACCGTTTGAGATTGTCAAACAGATTGGCCCCGTAGCCTATCAGTTGAACCTACCTGAAGAACTCAGTGGGGTACATAATGTGTTCCATGTTTCAAACCTGAAGAGATGCCTTGCAGACGAGACTCTCGTCATTCCGTTAGACGAGGTACATGTTGACGAACAACTACGTTTCATCGAGGAACCTGTGGAGATTATGGATCGGGAGGTCAAGCAACTCAAACGCATTCGAATCCCTATTGTTAAGGTCCGATGGAACTCAAAGCGTGGACCAGAGTTCACCTGGGAACGTGAGGACCAAACGAAATCCAAGTATCCTCATCTTTTCGTTTAAGCCTCCTCGTGAACAAATTTCGGGGCGAAATTTCCTAAAGTAGGGGAGACTGTAACATCCGGCCCATTTCAACTCGAAACCCGAACCCGTTTATGTTAATCAATGGAATTTATTTTATTATGAGCGCAGTAATATTGTCATTTAATTCATATTATAATCATATAGTTATTAATATGATTTTATAAAAAAATTATAAAATTATATTAGTAATTACGAAACTTAGTTATCGAATTCGAAAATAAATAAAATAACTTTAAATATTTTGAGGTTTTCAAAGGTTTAACAAAATAATAATAATAATAATAATAACAATAATAATAATAATAATAATAGTAATAATAATAATAATAATAATAATAATAATAATAATAATAATAATAATAGTAATAATAAAATTTATGGTTAAAAACTAAACCCTAAAAACTTTGGGTTAAAATTGTAAAGTTTAAAACTTGTTTATGAAACTTTTTACATAAACTAACAAACAACACAAACCTCAGGGGGCCAAAGTGAAAATTTATTTAAAAACCCAACCCCCATCGACTCCCAACTCTATTTCTCCGACCACTTTTCCGGCCACTCTCCGGCGAGCCAAAACAACCAAAGTTAATCGATTCTAACCCAATTCAACCCTCCTGACAGTATCACATGCAAGATTCGAACACATGCCCCGCGATAATTTGAAAATTATAGTGCGTGACAACCAAACCCACTTCGACCCGTGATATCGGCCGACCAACTACCACGATCGATCGCACTAAACACTAAAATAATAAAAGTAACCGCGCACTCACAATCGTTTAATCATTTATAACCTTCCATCGAGTTTAATTCGATCTGAAACACTCGAAATCACTCCACCGATCATCATCTTCATAGTCGACCGGCAACTTGGTCGAAGACCACCTTCGGGACTTCAAAACCTCAAATTGTTTGAGGGCTTTGGATGAAAAGCTCAATCCGAAGCTTCCTGCAAAATTAATTCGATTAAGAGCAACAATTGCTACAAGAATCAATTCTCACATAGTCGCGACTTGTTCTTCGGGTGTTCAAACATCAATCCAATAACAATTCGGGTAATTAAAACTACCTTCATGCTCGATTTCATGTGGGTATTAAAAGCCCTAAACTTATTTCTGTTATCATTATCAATTGGATGGTCAATTGGATCGCAATCGAACCTAGGGTTCATATGGATTGGGGATTTGTTACGGGTAGTGTTTAAAAGCATTTGGAACCAGCTTATACCGCGGCCGCGGCCCTGGTTCACTGGTTCCCCACTCACACTCTAACTTAGAGATCCCGGGTTCGAACCCGGGCACCCCCACATATTTTTAAGGCTTTTTAGCCTATAAAAATTATAAAAAAATTCTAAAAATTATAAAAATAAGTTTTACAAACTCTCCTTATTTTTAAAGTTACCTAATTAATTTCTATAAATTTATTTATTTAAAACACCTTAATAATTTTTATAAAAAAATTATTTTCAAATATTGTTTGTTTTATAAAATATACTTTAACGAACGGTTTAGATTAATATTTTTGTAATTATTCTTCGTTAATCATACAGACTTAATTACATGTTGAACTTCATCATTATATCTAAATTCATTTCTAAAACACTTAATAATTCATCTAATGGATTAAAAATATGATATTTATTTTATAAATTTAATTACTTAAACAAAACTCATAATTCTATCAAAACCCTAATTCTTATTCGACCGTTAATCATATTCCATAAACTTGTAAATAATAACTAACATTAATTATATTCCTATTAAATGAAATCCAGGTTAACCGAAACCCTAATCGTTGTACGAACATTATTTCCTTGCTGTGCAATTAAGGTGAGTATTCACGGCCCCTATTTTACTTTATTTCCTTTTGGGGGAGAAAACATGCAAACATATTTTATGAATGGTTTTAGTATTATTGATATCGCCTGTTACGTTAGTGCAAACATACAAACAGTCCTGACACTCTCGAACCGTTAGTAATGTGTAGCGAGGTAATTCTGGGAAGTACTACTGGGTCTGACAAACCCCTCCCGGGCTAGTCACGATAGCTTGATTGGAGGTCAAAGGGTGCATTATTGACCTAACATTTTTCACTGTCTGGTGAGACGTGACGGGGAAACAACAAACATATAGGACATGCAAACAGTCAGCTTCGGTTTGAAACGCTAAGTAACATGATTATAGGCTAGCTACCTATCGATATGCTTTAATTACTATACCATTTGAACAGTTACAAACATTCGAACAGTTACAAACATTTTTATCTGTGATAAAACCTGTGAACTCAGCAACTTTATGTTAACACACTTTAGCATGTTTTCTCAGGTCACAGGAACGCTTAAGCTCATGATGCACGATTAAGGATGCACTCAGGACATCCATTCATCAGTTTCATTTAGTTGCATTGAATATTTGTTCTGGTATAGCACATTCAGACTTTCAGCATTGTTTACATTTCAATTTTACGCTTCCGCACTGATGTTCATTTCTTTTATGTTACTCTGATTTAAGTCAAACGTTTATTTTTAAACTCATATAGTGTCGTTTGATATGACCGTGTCTGAGATCCTGGTATGTCACGCCTAACGGTAAAACCCCGTTTGTGAAAATTGAGGGTGTGACAACATGTGACATATTTTAAAAAATAGAAGGAGGGGTATTTTAGGAAGTCTAATTTATTGAGATGAAGGTGTGGGCTTACATCAATTCTCAATTTATCGGTTCAACAAAATTCATCTGTTAAAGATTGCTTACATCAATTTCAATCGTTGAAGATTCAATAAAGTTATTTGAACCCAAGCCTTCAACAAAATTCTGTTGAAGATTGCTTACATCTAATTTATTTGAACACAAGCCTTCAACAAAATTCTCAATTTATCGATTCAAACGGTTGACGTTTCATACATCAATTTCAATCGTTGAAGATTCAAACGATCGAATTCATCTGTTGAAGATTACTTTATGTTGTTTCTGTTGAAGATCGTTAAGTTATGTTGATCTATTTGATTTCTATTCGCCGATGTCGACGATTGAACATCCGTTTGGTACGTATGACGACGATTATATACTGTAATGAAATAGTATGTTACTTTTCGCACCGTAATTGTGTCGTTTGGATCATCATTGTTATTGATTGACATCATCATTGTGTCTTAGGTATCATCATTGTGTCTTTTTGTTCGTCATTGTGTCTTTTGTATTGTCATTGTGTCTGAATAAAATAGTTATTGTGTCTATACTGTTAGATTACTCTGGACATTATCAATATGTTGTTGAACATATTTTACAAATATTAGGTGAGTCTCTATATGTTGTGTCTTTTATGTTGTTGTGTTGTTATATGATAATAGTATTTGATTGACATCATCATTGTGTCTTAGGTATCATCATTGTGTCTTTTTGTTCGTCATTGTGTCTTTTGTATTGTCATTGTGTCTGAATAAAACAATTATTGTTAATCAATTGGTTACGAACAAAGACGAGTTGTTTTTTATCTTGATTATTTAAATAGTTACAAGTATAAGGCTGATAAAGTTCAAATAGTCACCCCACCTCCAAGCAGGAGAGATAGGTTTGCAGAGTTACCTGGAGGGAGCGAACGAAATGAAGCAAAATTCAGTGCACCTGTTAAGCAAAAGACAAAAGGTAGGCCGAAAAGCATAAAGTCAGCTCGTGAGTTAGCCATCGAACGAGCAGGAAAAAACTAGAGAAATTGTGGGTTTTGCAAACTACCTGGTCACATTATACGCAATTGCAGTTTATATCTCCAAAGCATTAAGGATAAACAAGTTCCAAACAGCTCAACAGTTGATTCTATGCCTATTCAAGAATAGGATTCATTGTGTCATAAGATTTATTGTGTCATATACTCATTATGTCATTATATTCATTGTGTCATTATATTCATTGTGTTATAAGACTCATTGTGTCATATTAGAAGAGTTTTGTTTACGTTTGATTTTGACGATAAAAACAAGTTACCAAAATACTATTGTGTAATGTAAAGCAACATATAGCAACAAATATTAACGTGCCAACACATAGCAAAATATAATAACATGCCAACATACCAAATTACTATTGTTTCAAATTACCATTGTGTCAAATTACCATTGTGTCAAACTACGATTGTGTTAAATTACCATTGTTTCAAACAACCATTGTGTCAAACAACTATAATGTCAAACAACCATTGTGTCAAAAAACCATTGTGTCAAACAACCATTGTGTCAAACAACCATTGTGTCAAATTACTTTTTTGCCCCTCCGCCTGTTAGCAGTTTTCCACTTATTTACATGTTTGCCACCGCGTTTTTTTGAACCATTGATCTATTTTAATGAGTTGATCCAATGGCCAAAATTACTTCTCACCCTTTATAGGAAATATAGCGTTTGTAGCATATCCTCTTCCTTTAATAATATATATATGTGTGCGTATGTGCAGGATCGTTTTTGGTGGTCACTCAACAGATGGTTTTTTTTTCTCAAACTCACCTTGAATCAACACTCAGCAAGAGTCTATAGAGAGTTGATCACAATATAACAAGTAGCAGGCAGTAAAATAAACATAAGATGTAAATTTTCAAGGTACTTTTATATATTGCTTCTCAACTCAAAGGATTACAAGACTCTTGGACTCAAATCGCTTATCTAATGAGTTACAAGGAGAAGATATATAATACTACCTACAGCCGGATATACTTTGATACCAGCTGGAAACCTCTAACCAAATATCTATACTACAAGACTATAGGTGAGGTATCTTAGACATTTTGCCTAAGAGTTGGTAGTCAGGACATGTCCCCGACTTACCTTTTGTCACCAACTAAAGTTGGTAACATGTACTATCATAAAAAGGTGAACAGTAGACTAAAGTATGGTCAACAACATGGCTCTTTAGGAAGATGCCATGCTGTATCAGAGGTCTGCAGCGGACTGTCAGGGACCATACTTATATCTACTGGACATAGCAATGTCTTCCGAAGGATAAAAATGCTTCGGAAGAATAACTTCTTCCGAAGCCACTTATACTTCGGAAGACTGCTTCTTCCGAGGCTTGGAGTCTTCTTTGTCTTCGGAAGCAGAATTTGTCTTCAGCTCTTTCTTCAGACTTTGTCTTCGGAAGTCTTCAGACTTTGTCTTCGGAAGTCTTCAGACTTTGTCTTCGAAAGCTTTCAGACTTTGTCTTCAGCTGTTGTTCTTTAGACTCTTGGAAGATCTCATACTTAGCTTCGGAATCCCTTGAATGTAGCACCAAAATGACTATGTGAAGTGGTTTTGGTTGCACCAGCCTTATCATGACCCAACAAACTCCCCCTAGGCTGATGCTACCAAAACTTCGCTTCCCTCTTCTTCTCAAAACTCTCAGCACCATTGAAAGTAAGTGTTTATCAGTGTCATCATTCTTTCCTGATGTGGTGCTGAGGAGTTTGTACAAATCCTTGGTAGACAAAACCTCCACTCTGTCACCTTGGATTATGTGTACCCTTTGTTGTGGCCCTCTGAAAAGAGTTAGTTGATGGGAACTATAGTCATATTCCCATCTAACTATTGGTTCCAATTCCGGACCTTCCACCATCTGTAGAAAGGTTGTGCCTTTGGTGGTTGGTCTTTCCTTGTCTTCCGATCTTTTCAACTTCAACTCTTCTTCAATCTTGGCTCTTGTATTCAGTTCAGCCAAGTGGAGACCACGGATATGATTTCTGATGTGTGCAGCAGTCTCAGAGTTGGAGGGATTGGAGAATGGATTTTCTGCAAGCTCAACAATGTCAAATCTGCTGAGATACAGTAGAGAAGTGGCATTGAGCCGGTTGGTTTCCCCATTCTCCCTTTCCACATCAAAGTTGTGAGTAGGTTCATCGAACCTCCACTGGATCATAGCTTTCCTAGGTCCAGGAGATTGACTAGAAATCCTGTCCTCTTTCCTTGTATCCAGTAGAGTCACTAGTTTCCTTCTTAGTCTCTTCTCTTCAGCATTGAGGGTATCAGAGTTGAGACCAAGAAGTCTTGCAGCCTAGCCCAAGGTATCTCTAGGCAACTCAAGAAATTGGCCTAGGTGAGGGAGTTTGAAGAGTTATCAACATAGGTGATGTTGATGAGGTCTCCCTCACAGGAGATGCTGCTCACAGTGATGCAGTTGATGAGCCTAGTCTTGAACTCCTTTATCTCCTCAAAGGAGAGATGTTGAGAAGGCTGTGGGGATGATCTTGGTTTTTGTTGGGTAGGTTTAGGTTTAGTGGTTTTGGGTTGTGTTTTGGGTTTTAAGATGGGAAGTTTGGGTGGTTGAGGTGATGTGGTAGGTTTGGGTAGAGTTGTGGGTTCAGGGGTAAAGGTTTCTTCAGTGGGTTCGGTTTTGATGGGAAATAGGATTGGTTCTTCTGGTGTGGGTTGTGGTTTAGTAGTTGGCTGTGGTTGAGTGGCTGGGGTAAAGACCATTCCCTATCCCCTCCTGTACATCTCCTTCCTTTTCCCCATACTGATCTCAGCTTTTATTTCACTGACTATCCGCTGGAGTGTCCTTTCGGACATAGGTCCCACCTGCCTACCAGAGAAGCCATGAGCCCGAAGATAGTCTTTCATCCAGGCTTTGTCATTGGACTTCTTGGTGGCAGTGACCCCCTTTTCTTCCTCCATCCGCTTCCTCTCCTTCAACTTCTCCCTAGCAGCTTTCTTCCTTTCCTTCTCCATTTGATCCTGCTCTTTGTTGTGGAGCAGCAGGATCATGTCATCATCATGTGAAGATAGTTCAGGAAGACTGAAGCCTCTTGAGAGTAGGAATATAATCCTAGCCTCTCTCACCTGCAGGGCTGCTTCCCTTTGTTCCTTTTTCCTTCTCCAAGGCCAACCTGGCTTCTTCTTCTTGCCTTAGCCTTGTTGACCTCTCCAAAGTCACCAACTCCTCTAGTGGTAGCAGGAGTACTTCCTCATTGGCAACTTCTAAGCTGATGAGCTGGTCAATGAGTGCTGTCCTTCTCTTATTGTTGATTTCCTCCTGATAAGCTGCAGCTGCCTTAGAACTAGCAGCTAGCAGCTTCTCAGTAGGAAACCTACCTTTCTTCTTGAGCTTTTCAATTCTTTCCTCTTCCTGAAGCTCTTCCGCTGTCAATTTCCTTTTACCTTTGTCTTTGGCAGAGCTTGACTGTGGTGGTTCTTGGATAGAGGGTTCAGATTGAGAGAGAGGTTCAGCTGGTGTTTGGGATGGAGGTATATCAGAAATGTCCTCCCTGCTCACCTCAGATGCTATTTCAGCAATAACATCTGTGATGGTCAGTTCCTCGAACATTTGGAACAGACCTTCCGCAGCTTCCATCTCAGCTTCGGAAGATTTGTCTTGTTCTTCCGAGGCTTCAATGTCAGCTTCGGAAGTCTCAGCCTGAGCTTCAGAAGAAGAGACTGCTGCAAGTTCTGTCCCATCTGTTTTAGTTGCTGGGCAATCAGTCCCCATTTCCCCTTCGAAGTTAATCTCAGGTTCCATGTGGACCTTAGGTTGACCAACTTCTTCCACAGTGGTAGAAGGTGCAGTCAATCTTTGAAGCTCCTCAGCCCCAAAATATATGAGTGTGGTGTCAGGGCTGGGCTGTTCTAAGGAGGATCTCAATACAAAGTTTGTGAAAAGTCTGTAGAGATCATGAAGCATTTTTGAGTCAATCTCTAGAAATGATTGAGATGACTCAGGTAGTATGATGAGTTAGGAAGTAAAGGATTGGGTCTGTGGTTCCTCAGATGTTTGTCTCTGAACTTTCTCCCCCTTTTTGGTAGCATCATCTAGAGAGCTAGATGAGCTAGAGGAAGAAGTCAATGAGACTTGAATAGGTACATGCCTAACAGACCTCTCCGTCTGTTTCTCAGCTAGTTTAGCCTTGAGATTGTTAATCTCAAGTTGCTGAGTGGCAGTCCTTGATTCTAAGATCCGCACCTGTGATTCCAGGTTGGAGACCTTAGAAAGCAAGTACTGAAGTGTGAGTTGTATACTTCCCTCATCTTCATGCAAAAATCATGAGGAGATGAGATAACATACCTAGTATGCTCAGTCTCACCACCAGATATGGCTTCTTGGCACCCTGGATACCTTTGCTCAAGGTCATCTCTTTCAGAGATGTCAATGGGCAAAGTTGCCATAGACTCAGTCCTAATGATGTTACCACTGTCCTGAGATCTCAATGAGAGACTCTGAGTAGTGGCAGCTGAGCCTACATGAGCCCCCTCCACATCAGTGGGACTCACCTCAGTAATTGGCTGCTGATGGGGGCTAGAGACAAGGGATCTCTCTTGGCTCTGTTGATCTTTCAGAGGGTGTTGTAGATCAACTTCATGGCCATGGAGAGATGTAATCTCTTCATCAGTGCAGAGTAAAAGGTCAGTGAAAGATAAGGAGGTTAAACCTACTGACCCGGGACCTAGATCAATGTTTACAGGCATTGAGCCTATGGTGGGGCTGTCCCTTGAAGGCTGCATAGGGGAGTGTAGAGACTCACCCTGTGGGCTTAAAGCTTGGGGTTTGGGCTCTTGGGTTTGAGACTGAGGAGGCTCAAAACCCACATTGAGATCAATGGTGAAGGAAGGTGTGACCTCGGACTGAGTGGGAGCCCATGATTCCACTCTAGCCCTTTTGGTTTGAACTGGAGGAGCTTGTTCAATCAGAGTAGATTGAACAAGGGCTCGTTTGGGGCGTCTCTTGTAAGTGATTCTGATGGGTAGAGAAGGTGTTGTTGGCATTGTGGTGGAGATTGCTGGTGTGGGTTCATCACCTGTGGGGATAACAGGGATGTCACCAGGAGCTATGCGCTCAGTCATCTCTGGAGGTAATGGAGTGTACCTTCCAATGAAGTTGATGGAAATCTTCTTCAATGTTTTGAAGATTATAGGTCTCACTTGGGGAACAGTAAGAGCAGCTGCACAGACAAGCTTGCTCGGTTCCAGCTCACAGTTGATTATGTGTTGAATGAATCTGGGATACATGAAGAATGTATCCCTTCTCAGATTGCCGATTAGGTTGGTCAACACAAATCGTGAGTAGTTGAAGCGTAGACCTCTCACCAACCCATGAACTAGGCATCCCAGTTCATATGGGATTTGATCCTATCCCCCTGACTTGTTGGATAAGCAGTGCAGGACAATGTGCAGCAGGAATTTCCAGTGATAAGAGAAGTTAAACTTGTAAACGGTTGACCTGCTCACATCCCCGCCATATCCCATTAGGATGTAGGTGCTATCCACGTCTTCTTTGGGGAAATCAGTAGGAGCCCATCATCATGAAGCTCGAGATGCTCCCTGATGAGTTGTTCAGTGATGATCAACTCCTGTCCGCAAATACGTGTTCTCAGGACGCGAACCCCATTGAGAACATCAGCTTGACCGTTACTCCAGAATTCAATCATGTGCTTGGAGTAGACGGTGGGGTTAACAGTTAGTGCCGTGAGGTTGGTGGATTCAGCAAGAAAGGTGATGATTTGGGTGAAGTCGGCATCTCTTGACGAATCAAGTAATGCGACTTGGTTGTGCTGAGGGTTTAGCGCCATTGCAGAGAAGTAAGCTTGAATTTGGGTGAAATTGCAGGTTTGACAGTGAAGGGAATAGTTAAGGCAGTAAATTGGTAAAAGAAGATGAATTTGATCAGTCTGGATTATTTAAAGGGGATGAATTGTGGTAGTGGCGGTAATAGGATAACTATTTTGGGGTTACTGTGGGTGGTATGGTGGTTTACGGCGGAGAAATGACAGTGGCGGCAATGGATAATTTTAAATAATCTGACCATCATAAGCAAAATCTTTACCTTTTACAGAGTGGGGCCCAAAAGATATCCGTTACATAGTAAAACCTTTACTTCCGAATGTAAAACATTTCCAAAGGTAATTGTCTTCCGAAGGCAATTTCTCTTCCGAAGCAAGGCATTGCTTCCAAAGGTAAAATTGTCTTTCCGAATGGAGAATTATACAAGCTTCGGAAGTAGATCTGATGTAAAATCAATCGCTTCTTCCGAGACCAAAAACTCTTCCGAGAAGAAAATTTCCATTGAGGAATTTGGTTTCGGAAGATATTCAAGAATATCTTCCGAGAGTTAATTTCTCTTCGGAAGGAATTTACACTTGGAATAATTTAAAGATCTTTTGTAACAGGGCTTAAATTGTATTGACACAAGACATTACACATTTAAAAAGCTTTTCAAAAGAGGTAGTTAATCAATGTTTATCATCCTAATAGCTGATATGAGATACTTAAATCTTTGTTCATCAAACGCCTTTGTGAACAAATCAGTATATTGTTCATTTGAGTCAACTTTGATTAACTTTATCAGATATTTCTCATGAATATCTCTAATGAAATGATACCTGATATCAATGTGCTTTGTCTTGGAGTGCTTCACCGGATTCTTAGTAATGGAGATAGCACTATTGTTGTCAATATGGATAGCAGTAGTCATGAAGTTGAATCCATAGTCTAACATCTGATTTTGAATCCATAGCAGTTGAGCACAGCAGCTAGCAACAGCAATGTATTCAGCTTCAGCAGTTGATGTAGAGACACAGGATTGTTTCTTGTATTGCCATGAGATAATCCTTCTACTAAGAAATTGACATCCTCCTGATGTTGATTTCTTGTCAATGTTGCAGCCACCATAGTCACTGTCAGAGTATCCATAGAGATTGAAATCACTATTTCTTGGATACCAGAGTCCTAGTTTAGGTGCTCCTTTGAAGTATCTGAGGATTCTCTTTGCAGCAGCTAGGTGAGACACCTTGGGAGCAGCCTGATATCTTGCACAAATGCATGTGGCAAACATGATATCTGGTCTACTAGCAGTGAGATACATCAGAGAACCAATAATTGCTCTATACTGATGTTGATCAGTATCCTCCTCCTCAAGGTCAGGGCAAAGATTATGGTTTCTGGGTATGGGTGTCTTGGCTGGTTTACAGTCCTTCATTTCAAATCTATCTAAGATGTCTGAGACATACTTAGATTGACTTATGAAGAACCCTTCCTTCATCTGTTTCACCTGAATTCGAAGAAAAAGTCAATTTTTCCCATGGAACTCATTTCAAATTTTACTTCATAATGCTCTCAAAGTCCTTGCACATTTGGTCATTTGAAGAACCAAATATGATGTCATCAACATAGACTTGTACAAGCAAAATGTCTTCTCCAGACTTCCTAATGAAGAGAGTCTTGTCAATGGTACCTTTAGTGTATCCATTCTTCAGGAGAAACTGAGACAAGGTCTCATACCACAGCCTAGGTGCTTGGTGCAGCCCATATAGAGCTTTATCCAGTTTGCACACATAGTTGGGGTGCTGTGGGTCTTCAAATCCTGGAGGTTGACATACATAGATTTCCCTATCTATATCCCCATATAGAAATACACACTTGACATCAAGTTGGTAGACTGTGAAGTTCTTGGATGCAGCATAAGCAAGGAAGATCCTAACTGCCTCAAGTCTTGCAACAGGTGCAAAGACATCAGTATAATCAATTCCTTCCTCTTGGGTATACCCTTGAACTACTAATCTTGCCTTGTTCTTGATAATCAGGCCTCTATCATCTTTCTTGTTTCTGAACACCCATTTAGTGCCTATGGGTACTTGACCAGATGGTAGTGGGCATAGATTCCAGACCTTTTGTCTTGTGAATTGAAGCAGCTCCTCCTGCATCGATTCAACCCAACTACTATCCTTTAAGGCATCTTCCACCTTCTTGGGTTCCATCTGAGACAAGAAGCATGAGTACAAGCAGACATTCCCATGATGAGTTTACCCTCTTGTTCTCACACCCTCAGAGACATTCCCTATGATGTTCTCAGTTGGATGAGTGTTGTGAATCCTAAGGCGAGGAATCACTTCCAGTTGCAGAGATAAGTCTAGGTTGGACATATTCTGATCAGGAACTGGATCACTCTGTCCAGCAGTTGTTTCAAAGTCATTCAATGAGGACTGATTGAATGATTGAGAAACATCATCAATGGTTGGTTGTGAAGTAGTATTAACAGCTGCCTGTTCCTTCAGAATACTACTCTTCAACCTGGTGTTGTAATGGATCACCTGAAGAGCTTTGGGGTTCATCAGGTGATTCACTTGTTGAAGCTTCACTATTCCTGGAGATAGTTACACTATCAGATCTGTGAATGGTTGAAGCTTGTTGCCTTTTAGCTCTTGGAGAATTTGGAAGAGGTCTGGGAAGCTCAAATAGTTGATCTGCATCAGCATCAGCATCACCTTGAGCACCTATTCCAGCTGAAACATTCTCACAAGATTGTTTAGAATAGTTTGGAAACAATTCTAAATCAAAGATATAATCAGGTCCATTCCCCTTAACACAAGGAGTGTGCTCATTAACAACTATATTGGATGATTCCTCAAATTGTTGATTCTTGATGTTGTATACTCTATAAGCTTTGGAGCTAGAAGAGTATCCAACAAAGATAGCATCATCTGACTTCTCAGCAAACTTTGCAAAGTTGTCCTTTGTGTTAAGTATGGTACACCTGCAGCCAAAGGACCTTAGAAAGCCAATGAACGGTGGCCTCTTGTTCCATAACTCATAAGGGGTTTTCCCATGGGGCTTAACTACAAGAACCCTGTTCTGCACATAGCATGCAGTGCTGACTGCCTCTGCCCAGAATGTTAGAGGTAGCTTTGAATCAGCTAACATGGTCCGAGCAGCCTCAATAAGTGTCCTATTCCTCCTCTCAGCAACACCGTTTTGTTGAGGAGTTTTGGGAGCACTATATTGTCTAGCAATCCCTTTTGAGTCACAGAATGAGTCAAGAACAAAGTTCTTAAACTCAGTCCCTTGATCACTTCTAATAATCTTAACCTTGTGATCAATTTGATTTTCTATTTTAAGAATAAAAGATTTTAACGTTTCAGCAGTTTCATCTTTACTTCTTAAAAAGAATACCCATGTAAATCTTGTAAAATCATCAACAATCACAAGGCAGTATGATTTCCTTCCAATGCTCATTATACTTGTGGGTCCAAAAAGATCCATGTGCAATAAGTGCAATGGAGTAGTGATAGAGTTAACACATTTGGATTTATGAGATGACCTGTGTTGTTTCCCTATCAGGCATGCAACACAGTTATCTCTGCAGAAAAATTCCTTTTTAGGCAAACCATGTACTAAGTTATTTTTAGCCAATTTATTCATTGTTTTAAAATTCACATGACACGTGCGTTTATGCCATAGTGTTGACTCATCACTATCAGCTTTGGAAAGAAAGCATGATACTTCACCCATAGGAGAAGCATTGTTCATATTTAGCTTGTACGTATCCCCTTTCCTGGGAGATCTAAGAAGCACCAATTCCGGAGGAATTATCATCCCTGGTTTGAGGATAATGCACTCATGTTCTGTGAAAAGCATTTGATGCTTCTGGTCACAGAATTAAGAAACACTTAACAGATTGTGTTCAAGCTGTTTGACAAAGTGAACTTTGTCAATGTTTATTCTGCCATTGGATATACTTCCTCTGCCAGAAATATATCCTCCGGCCTCACCTCCAAATTGGACAGGCCCTCCATCAAAGTTCTGGAATTGTTGAAGGAGAGATCTGTTCCCTGTCATGTGCCTGGAGCATCCACTATCTACAATCCAGATATTGTTGTTCTTGTCAAATGGATGTCTCTGCACATAAGATGAGATGGTTAGTTTTGTTTGGAAGCCCAAGCCTTGCTGGTCTTGGGCTCTTCCAAAGAAAGTGACATAATTGAACCAAAAGATATGCATTGGGGTTCAATAGAGGTCGTTGAAGAAGAGGTTTGGGCTGCAGCATCTTCCTTGATCTTCCAATCCATCACTTGGTTGATCTTTGAGGATGAGCTTGTTGAAGCTTTTGCAGCATGATCTTCTTCCGAAGCTTCTTTCTTTTCGGAAAAAGCCTTCACCACCTTTTCTTCCGAAGTAGTCTTCTTCTGAGATGGTTTCAAGGGAGCCTTCTTGTTTTTCCGAAGCTTAGAAGCTTTGGCTTCCGAAGCCATTTTCCCTTCGGAAGAAGTACTTTCTTCCGAAAGCAACTTGGCTTCAGAGACCAACTTTCCCTTCTTCATCATTTGGACCGTTTGAAATGGTCCAACTGAGAAACCTTCTCTGACTCCTTCTTTTCTAACATTATTTGCATAATGTGTGCTTGCTGGATTGTAGTAACAATCTTTAGCCATGTGGTTGTGCAGACCACACATTATGCATGCAATGCTAGCCTTCTGGGAATTTGCAGGTTTCTGTTTCTTGGGTTTCTTCTCTTCATCAGCAACTTTCCCTTTCAACCTCTGATCCTTTGGTAGGACAGGAGTGCTGGTATTACACTCCTTTCCTGAATCAGAAGTACCTACCACTTGGAATCCAGCAGACATGAAGACAACCTTTTGCTTTGGGTCAATCTTAAGCTTGGACTCTGCAACCTTCTTGGCAGTCCTTCTAGCAGCTTTAGCTCTACTTCTTCTTGCCTTGATGGTTAGGATTTGGTCTTCACAGGTGGAGATGAGTGTATCCTCCTGTTTCTCCCCTATGGTGGCCACTATTTTTGCCACCTCCTCAAGTTCCAATGGAGAAGGGTCAGCAGTTGGAACCTCTTGCTCTTCAGTACCACATCTAGGTAGTCTAATAGACTCATAAGAGTGTGGTGGAGCTATTTCATTGGTTCCCAACCCTTCCTTGTTTTGATAAAACATTTTGGAATGAGAGGATGATGCAAGAATAGTTTGGAAGTTTTGCTCAGCAATAGCTTGCTTCCTAGCCTGAGCCTCAGCAGTGACCAACTGGGCTTGAACTTCAGATAGTTTAGAGATCAGATCTTTAATTTGAGTTTTATAATTAGTCTTTTCATGTTTTAAAAGAGACACAGTTTTCTCTAACTCTTCAATTTCCTTTGATAGTCAGATTCAGCTCTTTTAAAATCAGATTTTAACACATTTAAAGACTCAACCTCAGATCTGATTTTTGAAATGTAATCCTTATAGAGTTTAACTTTAGCAATATAGGCAGCAGTACAAAGATGTTCATATACCTGATCATCATCCGTTCCGGCCATGAGTGCTTGAGCTGGAGTCACATCCTGTACCATGAAGCTCTAGTCAACTTCTTAAGCTACTGCAGCTGTTTCAGTTGACTTCTCTTCATGATTTGAAGCAGTGGGATGTGTGGAGGCCTGTGGGGTTCCCGGGTTGTTCTTGGGAGCCTTGCATTCCCTAGCAAAGTGACCTAGTTGGTTGCAGTTGTAACACTTTGCTTTGCTCTTATCAAACCCAAACTTGCTGTTGGCTGGGTTTAGAGGGAATTGCCTTCCAATTCTCTTGAAGAACTTCTTTGCTCTGTAAGTTAAAAGAGCCATCTGTTGGACAATGTCCACATACTCCACGTCATCTGGACTGAAGCACTCAAGATCATCAAAGCAGTATTGAAAATCACCAGAGTGTCCACTTCCAGAGACAAAGGCATAACTATCCTGAAAGGAGTTGTGTTAAACCTTTTGAGACTTTGGAGTCTCAGGTAGAGTAATGTAGGGTCCATTATGTGAGTTGTCAGGGTAGCACAGCAACTGATGTTGTGCTTCTATGATTTCCCTTTCAACCACATGAAGGGCTGAACTCAGTTGGTTATTGGGGTGACCAGAGGAGTTCTGCATGTTCATCTCCATCTGGAATGCACTTAGGATACCATACAACTCTGTGAGAGTAAGAGTCTTAAGGTCCGAAGTTCTCTTGATTACAACACAATAGTGTGTCCATAGTTTAGGAAGGGAAGACATGAACTTCCTAACTATCTCTCTATTCTCAAGAGCTACTCCAATATCCACCAGAGTATCTACTATCTCAACATACCTGAAGTATTGTTGAGTCAAGGTCTCACCAGCCTTGAAAGTAAAGTTCTCAAACTGCTGCTTCAAGAGATCCTTCTTGTTCTCTTAGGTTTCCTTGGATCCTTCATACATAAGCTTCAATGCATCCCATAAATCTTTGGCTGTCTTGCACTTCTTGAAGCCTCTGTAGATGGAATTGGAGAGAGCAGTTTGGAGAGAAGTCATAGCCCTTTGATCGTGCTCTATTCTCTTCCTATCTTCTTCTGAGTAATCATCAACATCTTTTGGAATGATGCGATTACCAGTAGCAGAAGTAGTGCTTGGTATGAAGGGACCATTGATAATGGAGTCCCACATCCTTGAGTCTTGACACTTGACGAAGCCTTCCATTCTAGTGTACCATGTGTCAAAGTCTTCAGGGGTGATCAGTGGGGACTTGGTCATGGTACCGGTTTCCGTATCAGCCTTGGAGAGAGCGGCTATTTGAGTGAGTGGTTTGTAGTGAGGAGTGAAAAACAGGTTGATTTGGATGGTAAGATCTCATAATCAAGAGCCTGGAGCTCTGATACCAATTGCAGGATCGTTTTTGGTGGTCACTCAACAGATGGTTTTTTTTCTCAAACTCACCTTGAATCAACACTCAGCAAGAGTCTATAGAGAGTTGATCACAATATAACAAGTAACAGGTAGTAAAATAAACACAGGATGTAAATTTTCAAGGTACTTTTATATATTGCTTCTCAACTCAAAGGATTACAAGACTCTTGGACTCAAATCGCTTATCTAATGAGTTACAAGGAGAAGATATATATAATACTACCTACAGCCGGATATACTTTGCACCAGCCTTATCATGACCCAACAGTATGTGTGTGTGTGTATATATATATATATATATGTATGTATGTATGTATTTATATAGTATCTTTTGCGAAAACCTACCAATCGTGCTCGTGACGCCATGAATCTTGGATGCATTAATAATAAGTTTTGCCACATCATAACTCGCATATATAATTTCTTCAAGTTAGTTTGTTAAAAGTTATGTTTTTTGTGAGAACTCTAGAAACCAATGTAAGCCCTATTTTTTAATTGAAAATTGGTAATTTATGAAAATATAAAAAAATTATAAAACAAAAAATAATAAAATAAATACACAAAATTGTTTCTCTCGTTTTTCTCTTTCATAAAAAAATTATAAAAAAACTTGTTTTTTGTGAAATTTATTTTACATATGTGTAATCCCGAATTTACAAATGTATAAATTCGATATTACACATGTGTATAACCAGATCTACACATATGTAAATAATGGTTGTACGATGTTTTTTGTAAAAGTATAACAATATGGTAGGCATTGGAAATATATAGCGGGGGTTCAAATGAGAACTCACTTTTTCTGTTAGAACTCTAGGAATTAATATGAGCCACTAGTTTTTAATGTCAAAATGTTAATTAACAAAAAGTATTAAACAATTATAAAACTAAAAATAACATAGAAATAAGAATAAAAAATATAAAAATGTTTCTCTCATTTCCCTTTTTCATACAAAATATAAAAATTTTAAATAAAAAATTTCTCGTTTTTTTCACAAAATTCGTTTGTACACATGTGTAATACCGGATTTGCACATTACACATGTGTAAATCCGGTATTACACATGTGTATAACCAGATTTACACATATGTAGATAACGGGTGTATAATTTTTCTAAAAAAATATATTAATATGGTAGGCATTGGAAAGATAATAAATACAAGTATTAGTGGTAAAAATTTTTGAAAACTAATGTTGTGTAAACAAATTATGAACATTCTAAAAAAGGTGGAAATGACATGTGATTGGAATGTGATGTTAATTGTGTGCTTAAATTGGATCACAGAGTTCTCATAAAAAGTGAAATCTGAATATAACCTTATATATATATAGGGTAGGGTTTAAATAAAAACTCACTTATGTTGTTAGAAATTTAAAAACCAATGCGAGGCCACCCATTTTCAATGGCAAAATGATAAATAATGGTAACATAATAAAAAATTAGAAAATAAAAAATAATAATAAAATAAAAAAAGTAAAATGACAAAAATAATTCCCTTTGATATATACATTTATAAAAAATATAAAAAATAAATAACATTTATAAAAAATAAAAAAACTTGTTTTTTACGAACGTAATTTTACATATACGCAATACCTATAATTACACATGTGTAAAACATGATTTACACATGTGTATAACCACATATACACATGTGTAATGACTAATTTACACATGTATAAATAACAGGTGGATGATTTTTTTAAAAAGTGTATTAATATGATATGCGTGTGATAGATAAAAATACTAAAATTAATGGTGAACGTTTTTTGAAAAAAAATAAGATCATGAAAAAAGGTAATGAACATTTAGAAAAAAGGTTGAAATGACATATGACTTACATGTGACTTAAATGTGTGGCTGATATTATTTTTTAGAGTTCTCACGGAAAAGGGTGATTCTCAAGATAAGAAATAAGCTTTCCGTAAGTATGATAAGAAGTAATAAGATCATGACATGTGGCACAATTAAAAAGAGAAGTAAAGGGCATTTTAGTTAAAAACATAGTTATCCCCTCCTATTCTTTATATTTTGATAAAATCCATTACAATCCTAATCCTCAAATTTCTAACTTTCTCTTTCCATGATGGATACCTCCATTACCACTACTCCACCACCCAACTAATTCACTATCATTCGCCAGCACAATCCTAAATCCTCAACTTTTATCATAATTTTCTTTCAGATACCTTTCAGATTATGAAGTATAGTAATCCACTAATATCGATCACGAGAAACTACATTTTTATAATCATACCATTGAGGTCAGTTCTTTTTGGGCTTACTATTCTTGTTTGTTGTTTTGACATAATAAATCAAAGAACAACACTTGATATTTTGTTATTTTGACGTAACATAACATAGAACATGTTACGCAAAGTAGCACAAAACTGTGATGTTTGACGCAAAGCAGCACTAAACTGTGTTGTGTCACACATGTTTTGACGAAATATAGCACAAATAGTTCGGTGCTGTTTTGATTAAATACAACACAAAAATGTTAAAATACAACACAATTTCGCATCTTTTATTTTTTTATAAAAATATAGCAATACTATAATCAATTTGAAGAGAAAAATGATTGATTTTTATGGTGCAATTTGTTTTAAAAATGAATCTTCATAATAAAGTTATAAACGTTTAAAAAAATTGGGGAAACTCAAGAAAGCCAACCAAAGTGGTTGGTTATATACACAAAATAACCTTCCACTTTTTTTCTTACACATTTGTATTAACCATTGATTGAAAAATATAAGAGTGAGATAATTTATTAGCCTTTTAGGTAAAATATATTTTTAATGAAACATCTCTCTCTATCTATATATAGGGTAGGGTTATCTTAAGAACAATTCTTTTTTGGTGAGAACTCTAGGAACCAATATTATCTACACAATTAAAATCACATGCAAGTCACATGCCATTTCCCTCTCTTTTGTAAAGCGTTCATAACTTCTTTTTCACGACATCATTTTTTCAAAAAAAATTCACTATTAATTTTAATATTTTTTTATCTTTCCAACATCTACCATATTGATATACCTTTTTAAAAAAATCGTACACCCGTTATTTACATATGTGTAAATCTGGTTATACACATGTGTAAATCCTGTATTACACATGTGTAAAATGAATTTCGTGAAAAAAACAAGATTTTTTATTTGTTATAATTTTTTTATTTTATTTTTTATAAAAGAGGGAAATGTGAGAAACATTTCTTTGATTTTATTTATTTTATTATTAGGTTATTTTCTGTTTTATAATTTTTTATTATGTTTTCGTTAATTATCATTTTTCTATTGAAAATTAGTGGATCATATTGATTTTAGAGTTCTCATAAAAATGATGAGTTCTAAAAATAACCCTATCATATATATATATATATATATATATATATATATATATATATATATATATATATGTATGTATATATATATATATATATATATGTATGTATATATATATGTATATATATATATATATATATATATATATATATGTATGTATATATATGTATATATATACTATATATATGTGTATATATAAGTATATATATATATATACATATATATATATATATATATATATTTATTTATATATAGGGTCAGGGTCATTATAGAATCATTTTTTATTTTTAGATTTAAAAAACCACTAATTTACATAATTGTAAATTATAAATCACTGACTTACGTAAATGTAAGTTAAGGCCGGTGATATTTAGTTACTTTATATACATTTATGATATAAACATATGTTAAACAGATCAAGTATTACAGACTTAAGTTACATTCATCTAAATCAATAGTCCTTTTATTCTAAAAATAAAATGTAGTTCTGTAATGATCCTAACTCTCTCGCTCTTTCTCTCTCTCTCTCTCTCTCTCTCTCTCTCTCTCTCTCTATATATATATATATATATATATATATATATATATATATATATATATATATATATATATATATATAGGGGAGGGATCAAATAAGAACTCTATTTTTTATGAAACAAAACACAACCCAAAACTAAAAAAAATAAAAACATAAAATTTTTACGAAATTCATTTTATACATGTGAATACCGGATTTACACATGTGTAAATCCGGTATTACACATATGTATAACCAGATTTACACATATGTAAATAACGGGTGGAAGATTTAAAAAAAAGTATATCGATATGGTAGGTGTTGGAAAGATAAAAAATACTGAAATAAATGGTGAATTGTTTTGAAAAAATGGTTTCGTGAAAAAAAGTTATAAACCTTTTAGAAAAAATAGGGAAACGCCATGTGATTTGCATGTGATAAGAAATGTGTGGCTAATATTAGTTTCTAAAGTTCCTATAAAAAATGATAGTTCTTAAGATAATCATACCCTATATATACGGATCCATTCATGTGAAAACTAAGTTTATGGAAAAAACTATGAGAACTAAAACCCACCAATATTGGTTTCTAAAGTTCCTATAAAAAATGATAGTTCTTAAGATAATCATACCCTATATATACGGATCCATTCATGTGAAAACTAAGTTTATGGAAAAAACTATGAGAACTAAAACCCACCAATCATTTTTTTAAAATATATTAGTTTTAATAGAAATAATAATTATAAAAAGGATAATATGGTAAATCAATGAATTCAAATTTTGTTAGTGGGCTGTGGATTGTAACTGTTATCTCTTAACCATAAAACTATCGACCTCATGAAGAATCCCCTACCCTGTTTTGCCATTGGAAGCAAACAAATCCAAAGATTACTACTAGATTGGGTGTGCAATGAAATTGGTTAATTACTTGACCCATAATGGATGACTATTACTGTTCCAACATTTAATTGCATTATCATCCAGGTTTAAGCAGTCGATTTTATAAAAATATAATTTTTTTGAAAGGAAATTAAATGTGAGTAGCGACTGATGATCTTTTGAATGATGATACAGATCAACAATTTGTGATATATCATATTAATCGTGTTTTATTTTCATAAATGCAGATGGGGATGGTGGATTCGAGACAACATCAACGGGTAGTTACATGATCCAAGCTAATTCGGATAGGAAAAATGAATACACTAGGAAGATGGTTGCAACAAGCAACAAAGATAACTCTAAGGAAGTTAGGAATTTAGAAGCAGGTGAAGATATTGGATATGATGATAGACTAGGAAATGATAAGGAGTCAAATTTGACAATGTCATATCAACGGTTATGATGCGGGATTCTTCAAATCAGAATAAAGGGAAGGGTGTAGTGACTGAGCCCATTGATGAAGGTGATTACTCTTATGATATGGACTCACGGGTTAAAGAATGTATGATGCAACTTTTAAGACATTGTCTAATTGGGATGACACAAGTATGCTTGTTCATTCAGGTTACGAAAATTGGTTTTTGTCAACAAACATTATAACTAAACTTGCCTCTATAGAAAATATGGTGAAAAAAATATAGTTTTATATCATATGAAAAAAGTATGTTTAGGATTAAAAATAGGTTGATTGAAAATTTAGGAGATGATATGATGGGTTATAGGTGTTGGAAAGAAAATGAAAGAGGATGAGGGAAATCCGGTCTCTGTTAAATTACTTCAAAGAACTACAACATGATGAGCTGTTGATTGGATAAATTAAATTTGAACTGAAAACTGCATTTAGTAAAAGACATGATGAAAATATGCATATATGCATAAAAAACAAAAGGGTATTTTCTATCAGTAAATCACACAAACTATGATTATTGGGAGGGCAAAATCATATTTGGAAATAAAAAATTCATATTACATTTCATTTGCTTCACTATATCTTTTTGACCAATATATTCAGTGACTAAAATTTAACAAATGGTTGATTAGTGAAAAGCATTTACAGAAAAAACGAGAGAGGAGAATTGTTCCAATTTAGTACTTCTGGTTTGGTGATATATTTTTTCTACTTGCAATACTAAAATGATGATGCAACATCTAACGTGATATGAATGTTATATTTTTTGTCATAGTGGATCAGCAGGCTATGAAGAGGGCGATACAAAAATAATTCATTCACCAAATGGATCGACATATTGGATCCCTATAGTACCATAGGAACTAAAGCCCGTTGTTGGTGTTATTTACTCTTCTTTTGAGGAAGCTAAGAAGATGTATGATTGATATTCAGATAATGTTGGTTTTTTAATTAGAAGGGGCACCATGAAATGAAAGAAAGGAGAGATCACCCATCGTTACATAGCATGCAATAAATATGGAAAGTCAAAGATAGTTGCATATGATACGTTGGAAGAAAAACAAGGAGGACGTCCAAGACGAATGAGTAACTTTAAAGTTACAAATTTCCAAGCAAGTGTGAAGTTTAACGTCATGCCTGGAACAACAAAATATTATTTGTAACACCCGGATTTTTTCTTTGAAGCCGACGAAAGAAGAAAAAGAAATAAAGTCCAAAGTCGGCCGATTGAGGTGCGATTGGAGTTCATTCGCATGACTAAGGTTCAGTCGCACGATTGGGGGTCCAGTCGCATGGGCATGCGACTGAGAGCCAGTCGCATAGGTACTCATCCGCATTAAGTCCATCCGCATGAGGTCCATTCGCATAAGTTCCATCACATATTATTAAACCGCATGAGGTCCATTCGCACGACTGGGTGTTTATCCGCATTGGTGTTCATCCGCATAGGTCCATACGCTGGATGTTCAGTCGCATGGAGGCCATGCGACTGAAGGGTGCCCATATGCCCAAATAAGGTTGTTGTACCCGAGAAGGAGCATAGTTTAATTACGGGCTTTCGGGGGAAACTGCAGATGTAAGTTTTGACGTGGAAGTTCCCGTAGGTACATGTAAGATGACCATTAAGGTCTTAGAGGGTATGTTGGGCATGATGATATTGCATGTTATGCGTGATGTATGTTATGTATGTATGATGATGCCCTATATGATGATGCCCTGTATGATGTTACTACTGTGTATGTTGATGTTCCTTATTATGATGAATGTTTATCTTTCCCGTGGCTTTGCGTGTTATGTTAATGAATGAAACGAAAGTATTATGTAACGTAAAGTGGAAGATAACGAAAAGAGGAACGTAATGAGAGAATGCATGCATTAATGAATGAATGAGTAAATGTAAGAAAGGCATGCAAGCAAATGTACGGAGGTGCACACCCAATGAAGGTGGTTGCTCAACGGTGTGCGGGTTAGCTACCCCGAAGGATGAACACCGGGGTCCAATCTTTGTGATTGACCATATGTATGGGATCCTTGCCGCTTGCCCTAGGTGACTGGATCAGCTTCGTGCACAATGTTCATGATTTAATTACCACAGGTCCAGCATCAGCTTCGTGCACAATGTTCGGGGTATAGCATATGGCATTGATCCAAAATGAAAGAGGAAAGATAAGTAATGAATGTACTTACCCTAGGCACTGGAGCCAGCTCCGTGCCCAATGTTCGAGGTCTATGAAAGACCTCAGGCTCAGTTACCCGCTTCGTGCACAATGTTCGGGGTAATGTACATGTCATCGAAATTAATGAACGTACGAATGAATGTAATGAATGTAGGAATGAAAGTAAGGAAAGTACGAATAAAAGTTAGAATTTATGAATGAATGTGAACGAAAGTAACAAATGTGAATGTTGACGACGTACGTTGAATGAACGAAAGTTAATGAACGAATAATGAAGATAATAATGATATTATCTATGTGTACGTATGATGTGTGATCGCATGTAAGTAAAGAACGGTTTAAATGAAAGAAAAGTATGTTTTAATTATAAAACTAGAACTCACTCAGCAACACTGACTTTTTATGTGTTTCCAGTTGGCAGGTAACGTTGCTGAGGATGGCACGGGATGGCTACTCAGCTTTCTTTGGATGACATTCTTTTGTTTAACGCTTTTGCATTGTAATGCGAACAAACGATGTTTTGTAATGAATACTGTATTATTTTGCAAAAGTGTTTATTAAAGGAAATGAAATGATTGATTTAAAAGTTTTCGTTGCATGTTTTATTTAAGTTAATGCAATTATATGTTTTATGTGCGATGATTGACCAGCTGTAAGCGTCCCGGGAACGGGGCCTTACATTATTTATATAAGTTTATAGAGGCACATAATCACGACCTATTAGAAGATGATAAAAAGTGTAACGCCCGGAAAATTTTCTGATCGAGTCAGATGATAGTGATGGGCTCGGATGAAAACCATTTAATGAATATAGAGTGGTTGCGGGTATTACACCGAGTTAACCCTCTGGGTCACGAGTTTAACGAGTTCGGGGTCCCGGGAACACCTGGCATATAAATAGATGGATCAGCTGAGCAACTCTCATTTTCACTCAAACGCCCATTCTAGAGAGAGAAAGTGTAGAGAGAGAAAGTACCGGATCGAAGCTCGGGTGGTCAAGAATCGAAGGCTGGTGTTTGTGGACTCCTAAACTACAAGAATCAAGGTAAGAAACGTATCTAAATTGCTGCATTTGGTGAAAAACCCGAGTTTGGGGTTTTTGGGGTTTTAAGCGGCAAAAATCACCCCAAAACACACGTTTTAGGGTAAGAAAACGTGTAATGAGCTTAGATATAGCTTCCTGGGTGATGATCCAAGGGTTTGGGTGGAAAGGATTGGATTTTCGGGCTAAAACGAGCTGATTCGTAAATTTCAGCTCGTTCTGCGAATTTAAGGTCTCGTCCAGCGAAACTGTAAGTTCGTCCAGCGAAACTGGAAGGATTTACAGCGAAGTTACATTTTCGCTGTAGCGAAACTACATATTCGCCTGAGCGAAACTATAGTTTCGCTGATGACTATGCCAATGCCCAAGTTGACCTTAGATATTGCGAAACTAGGGAATTCCAACGAAAGTTGGGCGCTCGAGGTAGCGAATTTGTCCAGCGAAACTGGCAGAATGCTGCCCGGCGAAACTAGCAGCGAAACTGCTGATTTGCCCAGCGAAACTGCTGGCGAAATTACGGGCAAAACTACCTGCGAACTTAGTAGCGAAATTAGGCAGAAATTAACTCTTTTGAGTGTTAACTTATCTGCAGGCAGTGTAGTGTGACCCGCGACTTTAAGGCTTGATTGAGAAGCTGCTTGGCAAGCACAGGTGAGTTTCTAGGACCCCTCATTTACTTGTTTTAAATGGTTTTGGGGCTGGAACACATATAAACTTGTTTAATGATGTATGTATGTACGGCCCATTTGGGTATGATGTCTGTGTTATTCGTCTAAGGTACGATTGAGGACTAGATATGTTATATAAGGTCCTAGTATGAGTCCCTGATGTCTTGAAGGGACAGTTAGTGCTTTTGCACACAAGATGACGCTTAGTAAGTCCCGGATTTGGGAAGGATACGGGGGTAAGTGACTAGTAATGATTGAGGATGTAGACGATGAATGTACGAGGTAACGTATGATGAGGTATGATGATGCATGTATGATGTTATGTATGACGATGTACGTATGATGCTAGGTATGATGATGTATGTATGATGTGTGTGTTCCTTACGATAATGTACGTATATCTTTCCACAACTTTACGACAAATAAACGAAGTATTATGTAACGTAAAGTGAAAGATAATGAAAGAGGAACATGAAGATGAATGCATGTATTAATGAATAAGTGAAAAATGAATATGACGACGAATACATGCATTAATGAACTAACGAAATAAGTCTTGTAAGCATTGGATAAGGTAAACGGGTCCTTCTTTGTGATTGACCATACGTATGGTACCTCTACCGCTTACCTCTAGTACTGCGGCACCACGTTTAGCTGTCTCTCCATAGACTTCGGCCCAGTACTGTGGCATACGCTTTGCTGTTCATTTAATGACTTCGGCCCAGTACTGTGGCATACGCTTTGCTGTCTTTGGATTGACTTCGGCCCGGTAGCTAATAACGTTCGGGGTTTAGCATATGGTATTGGTACAAATGATATCCAATGTACAAGCAAAGTTATAAAGAACGAACGGGATAATAAAGATATTATCTATATGTATGTACGATGTATGATCACGTGTAACGAATAACGGTTTTAATATGAACAAAGTATGTTTATTATAAAACTAGAACTCACTCAGCAACGCTGACTTTTTATGTGTTTCCAGTTGGCAGGTAGCGTTGCTGGGGATGGCATGAGACGGCTACTCAGCTCTTTTGGGATGACATTCTTTTGTTAATGTTTTTGTATTGTAATGCAAACAAACGATATTTGTAATGAGTGTTGTATTACTTTGCAAAAGCATTTATAGTAAATTCAAAGTTTCCGCTGCATGGTTTTTATTAAGTTAATGTAAATATATGTTTTATGTGCGATGATAGACCAACTGTGAGGTACCCGGGAACGGGGCCTTACAAGTTGGTATCAGAGCAAAAGTTTAAGTAAAATGGGTAAATTTTCAAAATAAACCTAAAACTTAAACTGAGAAATGGGACAGAAAGGGGATGAATGCCATCTGAGTAGCTGCGTGCCATCAGGTATTTTCTTAAAGATAATCAAAGTTATGTGCGCGTGTAATGTGGTTTATGTGTACTGTTAGACTTAGATACTAATGTAGTCAGGACAGGTAATGCTCGGGGTACGAAGAGTAAAGTAAGTGGCTAATCACAACTGGCCACTGTAATTAGGGACTTACTATACTTGACATAAACTGAGCTATTTCCTTGAATGACCGTGTTGGTATTTGAACCTTTCAGTGTGTGTCAAAAGATGGCTAGCGGTAGATCTCTTAAGGTTTTGCCAGATGGGGGTCGTGGTAAACGTGGTGTTGAACCGCGTATCACGAGAAGCATGGCTAGGGCGGCTGGAAGGGCACTCGAAGAGCCTGAGGCCCCTCACCTGGAGGGCAGCGATGATGGAACTAGTTTGAGGATCGCCATGAAAGAGGCTGTTGTGGAGGGAGTCCAACAGGCCTTACAGGCAATTCTGCCATCCATGGTGACTGAGGTAATTAGAGCGGTGAAAGAGACGACTGCTATTGAAGAAAGCACGAAGAATAGCGACGACAAGAACTGGAACGGAAAGCGGGTTGGACGTGACAGTGCCACCCTCAGCAAAAAGGTTGTAAGGACGGAGGACCGGCGTGCAGCTTCGTCTGGTGCGAGGACGAGGAAGTGTGGTAAGTGTACCAAAGAACACCTCGGGGAATGTAGATTGGGGACCAATATCTGTTTCCGATGTGGGAAGCACGGTCATGTGGCCAGAGAGTGTGGAGTGGTACGGTGCTACAACTACAGTGGAAGAGGTCACATAAGCAGGGATTGCAAGAAGCCAAGGGCTGAGGGCGCAGGGCCTTCACGATAATGCTGGAGCAGGCTAGGACGAGCCCCGATATAGTGTCAGGTATGTGTCTAGTAATTCCAACTCTGTCATCCGTGTTGTTTGATTCCGGAGCCAGAAAGAGTTTTTGTTTTTGTTGTTTTTCTATGCTAAGTTGCTCACTAGGAGTAGAAGTATTGATAAGTTCTTTGAAGTAGAAACCGCTATTGGTAAATGCACTAGGGTTACGGATGTGATAGAAGGCTGTGCCATAGAATTAGAGGGCCATAGGTTTGCGGCCAAGTTACATGTGATGCCTCTAGGAGGATTTGATGTAATGTTAGGGATGGATTGGTTAGCAACCTACGAAGCGAATATCATGTGCCGAAAGAAGACGATTAGACTGGCGGCGACCGACGGAAGTCTGGTGACAATATGTGGCGATCGAGTTACGACGATTCCGAAGGTGATCTCGATGGCGGTGGCGGGAAAGTGTATGAGGCGCGGATGTAGCGCCTACTTATGTTATGTAAGGAATGTAAACACCACGGCTATACGATGTGCCAGTGGTGTGTGACTTTCCAGACGTGTTTCCCGAAGACTTATCGGGATTGCCACCTGACCGAGAGATCGAGTTCCAGGTCGACCTGATACCGGGTGCCCAACCTGTCGCAAAAGCACCATATCGCTCGGCTCCGACGGAAATGAAAGAGTTGATGGAGCAGTTGCAGGAGCTGCTGAATAAGGGGTTTATCCGACCGAGTATCTCGCCTTGGGGTGCTCCGGTACTGTTCGTGAAAAAGAAGGATGGTAGTATGAGAATGTGCATTGACTACCGCGAGCTGAATAAGCTGACGGTGAAGAACAGATACCCCTTACCAAGGATCGATGACTTGTTTGATCAACTTCAGGGTGCCAGTTGGTTTTCAAGGATAGATCTTCGATCGGGGTACCATCAACTGAAGGTGAAGGAGCAGGATATCCCTAAAACAGCCTTTCGTACGCGCTATGGTCACTACGAGTTTCTTGTCATGTCTTTTGGGTTGACCAATGCGCCGACTGCTTTTATGGATTTGATGAACCGAGTGTGTCGACCAATGTTAGATAAATCAGTGATTGTATTCATCGATGATATCCTGATTTATTCGAGAAGTGAAGAAGAGCATGCCGGGCATATTCGGGAAGTATTGGAAACGTTGAGAAAGGAGAAATTGTACGCCAAGTTCTCCAAGTGCGCCTTTTGGTTATGCGAGGTGCAATTTCTGGGTCACGTAGTGAATGAAGAAGGAATAATGGTGGACCCAGCGAAGGTTGAGGCCGTGATGCAATGGAAGTCACTGAAGACGCCAACCGAGATTCGCAGCTTCTTGGGGCTGGCGGGCTACTATAGAAGATTTATTCAAGACTTCTCCAAGGTAGCCTCACCTTTGACAAAATTGACTCGCAAGGATGTAAAGTTCGTGTGGAGCCGAGAACAGGAGAATGCCTTTGAGGAATTGAAGACGAGACTGACACAAGCTCCTGCCTTGACATTGCCCGAGGGAAATGAAGACTTGGTGGTCTATTCGGATGCATCCTATTCTGGGCTAGGTTGCGTATTGATGCAACGCGGAAAGGTCATAGCCTATGCGTCTCGACAACTGAAGACCCACGAAGTCAATTATCCCACGCACGATCTAGAACTAGCAGCGGTGGTTTTCGCGTTGAAGATTTGGCGACACTATCTATACGGGACGAAGTGCACCATCTTCACGGACCACAAGAGCTTGAAGTACTTCTTTGAGCAGAAAGATCTAAACATGAGGCAGAGGCGGTGGTTGGAGCTGATAAAAGATTATGATTGTGAAATCCATTACCACCCGGGCAAAGCCAATGTGGTGGCTGATGCCCTTAGCCGGAAGGAAAGGCCCGAGCCGATTCGGGTGAAGGCTTGCCAGCTGATTATGACCTCTGACGTGATGACGCAGGTTAAGGAGTTCCAAGACGAGGCTTTGAAGGAAGATCGTCTAAACTCCGAAAGGATGAGAGGTCTAGTTACAGAACTGGGTGAGAACACTCTTGGTGTTAAGACCCGATTTGGGCGAGTGTGGATTCCTCGGTACGGGGATCTACGTGGAAAGATCATGGATGAGGCTCATAAGACTCGATATTCCATTCACCCCGGTGCTACCAAGATGTACCAAGACATGAAGAAAGACTATTGGTGGCCAGGCATGAAGCGTGATGTGGTGGAATATGTGAGTAAGTGCCTGACTTGTTCACAGGTAAAGGCCGAGCACCAGAAACCGTACGGGAAGATCCAACCATTGGATATACCCGAGTGGAAGTGGGAGCACATCACCATGGACTTTATTACGAAGCTACCACGTACCCCAAAAGGGTATGATGCTATATGGGTGATAGTTGACCGATTGACGAAGAGTGCCCACTTTCTACCGATCCGCGAGGCGTATTCATCTGAAAGATTGGCGGATCTATTCATCAAAGAGATTGTAGCTCGTCATGGCGTACCGGTGTCTATTGTGTCTGACCGTGACACCCGGTTTACCTCCAAGTTTTGGAAGAGATTCCATGATGCGATGGGAACGAGGCTACATATTAGCACGGCATATCATCCTCAGACAGACGGTCAGTCTGAGAGGACGATCCAAACACTCGAAGACATGCTTCGGGCGTGCGTGATCGATTTTGGAGGAAGTTGGGACGATCACCTGCCGTTAGCAGAATTCTCGTACAATAACAGTTACCATGCCAGTATTGGCATGCCACCCTACGAGATGTTATACGGTAGGAAATGTAGGACGCCCGTATGTTGGGGAGACATTGGACAGAAGGAACTGGGAGGCGTCGAGGTAGTGGAAGCAACGACTGAAAAGTTAGAAAAGATCAAAGCCTTCATGAAGGCGGCGAAAGACCGACAAAAGTCGTATGCTGACAAGAGGCGAAGACCGATAGAATTCAAGGTCGGTGATCGAGTCACGTTAAAGGTTTCGCCTTGGAAGGGAATCATTAGGTTCCGAAAGCGGGGAAAACTGAGCCCGCGGTATATAGGCCCTTTCCGAATTATCGCCCGTGTAGGAGAGGTGGCCTATAGGTTGGAGCTACCAGATGAGCTGAGTGGAATTCACCCGACCTTCCACGTATCTCATCTGAGGAAATGTTTAGCCGATGAAGATATGGTCGTTCCGTGGAGGATATCGAAGTAGACAAACGGCTCAACTATGTGGAGCAACCAGTGGCGATCATTGATAGAAAAGAGAAACGGCTAAGAAACAAAGTGGTTCCTCTTGTGCGCGTACAGTGGAAGCACAGGAAGGGATCGGAGTCTACGTGGGAGACTGAAGAAGAGATGAGACAGCATTACCCACATTTGTTCGAAGAGTGACAGGTTTCGGGGACGAAACCTAAATAAGGGGGGTGGACTTGTAACGCCCGGAAAATTTTCTGATCGAGTCAGATGATAGTGATGGGCTCGGATGAAAACCATTTAATGAATATAGAGTGGTTGCGGGTATTACACCGAGTTAACCCTCTGGGTCACGAGTTTAACGAGTTCGGGGTCCCGGGAACACCTGGCATATAAATAGATGGATCAGCTGAGCAACTCTCATTTTCACTCAAACGCCCATTCTAGAGAGAGAAAGTGTAGAGAGAGAAAGTACCGGATCGAAGCTCGGGTGGTCAAGAATCGAAGGCTGGTGTTTGTGGACTCCTAAACTACAAGAATCAAGGTAAGAAACGTATCTAAATTGCTGCATTTGGTGAAAAACCCGAGTTTGGGGTTTTTGGGGTTTTAAGCGGCAAAAATCACCCCAAAACACACGTTTTAGGGTAAGAAAACGTGTAATGAGCTTAGATATAGCTTCCTGGGTGATGATCCAAGGGTTTGGGTGGAAAGGATTGGATTTTCGGGCTAAAACGAGCTGATTCGTAAATTTCAGCTCGTTCTGCGAATTTAAGGTCTCGTCCAGCGAAACTGTAAGTTCGTCCAGCGAAACTGGAAGGATTTACAGCGAAGTTACATTTTCGCTGTAGCAAAACTACATATTCGCCTGAGCGAAACTATAGTTTCGCTGATGACTATGCCAATGCCCAAGTTGACCTTAGATATTGCGAAACTAGGGAATTCCAACGAAATTTGGGCGCTCGAGGTAGCGAATTTGTCCAGCGAAACTGGCAGAATGCTGCCCGGCGAAACTAGCAGCGAAACTGCTGATTTGCCCAGCGAAACTGCTGGCGAAATTACGGGCGAAACTACCTGCGAACTTAGTAGCGAAATTAGGCAGAAATTAACTCTTTTGAGTGTTAACTTATCTGCAGGCAGTGTAGTGTGACCCGCGACTTTAAGGCTTGATTGAGAAGCTGCTTGGCAAGCACAGGTGAGTTTCTAGGACCCCTCATTTACTTGTTTTAAATGGTTTTGGGGCTGGAACACATATAAACTTGTTTAATGATGTATGTATGTACGGCCCATTTGGGTATGATGTCTGTGTTATTCGTCTAAGGTACGATTGAGGACTAGATATGTTATATAAGGTCCTAGTATGAGTCCCTGATGTCTTGAAGGGACAGTTAGTGCTTTTGCACACAAGATGACGATTAGTAAGTCCCGGATTTGGGAAGGACACGGGGGTAAGTGACTAGTAATGATTGAGGATGTAGACGATGAATGTACGAGGTAACGTATGATGAGGTATGATGATGCATGTATGATGTTATGTATGACGATGTACGTATGATGCTAGGTATGATGATGTATGTATGATGTGTGTGTTCCTTACGATAATGTACGTATATCTTTCCACAACTTTACGACAAATAAACGAAGTATTATGTAACGTAAAGTGAAAGATAATGAAAGAGGAACATGAAGATGAATGCATGTATTAATGAATAAGTGAAAAATGAATATGACGACGAATACATGCATTAATGAACTAACGAAATAAGTCTTGTAAGCATTGGATAAGGTAAACGGGTCCTTCTTTGTGATTGACCATACGTATGGTACCTCTACCGCTTACCTCTAGTACTGCGGCACCACGTTTAGCTGTCTCTCCATAGACTTCGGCCCAGTACTGTGGCATACGCTTTGCTGTTCATTTAATGACTTCGGCCCAGTACTGTGGCATACGCTTTGCTGTCTTTGGATTGACTTCGGCCCGGTAGCTAATAACGTTCGGGGTTTAGCATATGGTATTGGTACAAATGATATCCAATGTACAAGCAAAGTTATAAAGAACGAACGGGATAATAAAGATATTATCTATATGTATGTACGATGTATGATCACGTGTAACGAATAACGGTTTTAATATGAACAAAGTATGTTTATTATAAAACTAGAACTCACTCAGCAACGCTGACTTTTTATGTGTTTCCAGTTGGCAGGTAGCGTTGCTGGGGATGGCATGAGGCGGCTACTCAGCTCTTTTGGGATGACATTCTTTTGTTAATGTTTTTGTATTGTAATGCAAACAAACGATATTTGTAATGAGTGTTGTATTACTTTGCAAAAGCATTTATAGTAAATTCAAAGTTTCCGCTGCATGGTTTTTATTAAGTTAATGTAAATATATGTTTTATGTGCGATGATAGACCAACTGTGAGGTACCCGGGAACGGGGCCTTACAAAAAGTACTTTAGGAGAGACATGAACGTTTACACTGGTTTAAAAGATGCACAGATGCTGATAGATAGAATGGCAAAGGGAAAGAAAAATACCCAAACTATGCATTTGACTTCAAAACATACAAAAATGAACTGGTTTTGTTATTTGGGCGGATGAAATTTTAAAATCCAATTATGAAGCATTTGGAGATGTACTTTCATTTGATGCAACCTATCGTATGAACAGGTACCAATATTATCATTTATACATTCATTGTTTGATTATTGAACTGAATATCTTAAATGATCAATGATGAATTAGTTGGGCATGTAGGTACAAGATGGTATTTGTACCATTCACAGGGGATGATCACCACACGAAAAGTATTACATTTGGAGGAGCTTTGATTAAGAGGAAGAACATTGAGTCATACCAATAGAGTTTCGAAGCATTTAAAGATGTACACGGCAAGCAGCCAAAGATGGTTCTTACTGATCAACATCCGGTGGTGAAGGTGGCAGTTGAGGCAGTCCTACGAGAATCATCTCACCGTTTGTGCATGTGGCATATAATGGACAAGTTTCCAATTAAGGTATCTAACAATGATATATAACACCCGGAATTTTTGGTCAAATAAAAGAAAATAAGTGTGGGAAAAGAAAATAAAAGTATCTAGGAGAAAAGGCAAAGCAGCCAAAGTATGGGGGTTAAAGTGTAAACAGTACAAAACCCAATATTTTAATATATTTGGGTATGGCCGCCCATATATGTCAACCATCTGCTTTCTGTCGACCAAAGTAGAAGAAAAGAGAAAGCTGCAACCTCTCTCTCTCTCGGATACAAGAAGAAGAAGAAGAAGATTTTGGGTCTTGGGTAAGTGTTTCTTGTGTTTGACTCGGTTTTGTTGGGTTTTCCAACCTTAGAACCGATTTTTATGTGTTCTTTGTGCTTGGTTGTTTGTTAGTTGTGTTTTAGGTGGTTGCACTCTTGGTGTTTTCAAGTTTGGTGGAGTTTTACTTGAACACTACATAGGGTGAGTTCTAGACCCTGGTTTTCTCTTATGTTAAAAGTTTTATAGGGCTGAAAATGTATGCAAAACCTTTTTACAACTATTATGCATATACCGTACGTATGTATGCTTGTATGATGATGTTCTATAGTTGTAGATGTTTGTTTAAGGTTGATAATGGGTGTAACAAGTTTAGGAAAGGATATAATGATGTCTGGGATTGGAAAGAATTTAGAAATATGTTCAACAGGTTGGCCACGCGTCCAAATAGGGCTCATACGCCCAGAATAGCCTTAGAAATGTTCTAAGTAGGGCCATGTGCCCACACAGTATCCTCAACTGCCTAAAATTTGCCTTAGAAAGTTCTAAGTAAGCCCATACGTCTAAACAGGCCCAACCACCTGAACAATGCCCCAACCGTCTAGAAATGCCTTAGAAAATTTCAAGTGTAAGCCCAACTGCCTGAACAGTAGCCCATGCGTCTAAGGTTTTTGACTCAGGTGCCTAAGTGTGTGATAGAGGATGGCCGGTGGTAGATCATCTAAAGCCTCACGTGGTGGGCTTGCTGCTGGGGTTGAGTCTGATATGATTGTTGATGATGATGAAGCTGTTGTTGATGACTGTTGGAGTGAAAGCTTGAAGATGGTTGTGATGGACTGGCTCTGAGAAGGCCTTTGAGCGTTGTAGTTTCTTCTGGGAGCATTATATTCTCTAGAGAAGTGGACAGTCATACCACAATTGAAGCATTTCACTTTTGATTTGTCATATCCAAGCTTGGTGTTTTCATTAAGGTGAAGTTTTTCCCTTTTCTGAAAAACTTCTTTGCTCTCATATCAATCATGGCCATTTGCCATTGCAAGTCCATTTCCTCCACATCATCTGGATCCATTTCTTCCAGATCTTCTTGGATCAGATGGGCAGATGTAAGTCTTCCACCCAGATAGGCTTCAAAGCTGGCAACAAATGCATTGTAACCTGCCTTTTGTTCTTCAGATTTTGAATCACCAGGAGTAGGAGTTGTAGAGAATCCTGATGATTGACTTGTTGAAGTTGATGGATAAGATGTTGTTGGTCTGTTGGATGGTGGGGCAGTAGTGAATCTAGTTATTTTAGTTTGATCCCTTGAGGAGATGAAATCATCCTCTTCAGTAATGAAGGCATTTTCCACAGACTGATTGTCTATGGGAAAATTGTATGCTTCAACTACTCTGGGTCCTCCCAGATTTCTACTTCTTTCATCTAATTCCAAAGCTTCTATCTTTGTTATCATGATATCTAGGGTGGTGCTCTCCAAATCAAGAGTATTCTTCAGCATAGTCACATTTTGTTTCCAATTTTCAGGAAGACTGTGTAACATCTTCTTGTTTAAATCCTTTGACTTGTAAGTAACACATATGATCTCTAAATCATTCACCAGCTGCACAAATCTATGCAACTATTTAGAGATGGACTCCCTTTTGGAGTGATGAAATGTCTCATACTGGTTCCCAAGCTTGTCTTTGTTGATTTCAGCCACCTCACTGCTTCCTTCACACATGATTTGTAGTGCATCCCATACAGCTTTTGCAGTGCCATACTTTTCCAATCTTTTAAGCACATCCATTTTAAGTGCTTGAGTGAGTATGGAGTAAGCTTTGAGGTCAATCTTGATCTTCTTGTAGTCATCATCATCAAGAGTAAGATCTTTAATAGGAATTCTTCTGGTCTTGTACAGTGTAGCTTGATCTACAGATAGTGTAACTGGAATGTGTGGGCCTTTACATATTGAGATCCAATAATCAGGATCAACACCTGTAATATAGTTCATGAATCTGATTTTCCATTGTTTAAATTCAGATTTATGTTTGAGCATGGGTGGTTTTGAGGCATGCCCAAGTTCAGAATAATTATGTGAATCCATAGTTGTTAGTTTTAACTTGTTTAGATCCGGATTAAAGTGGTTTTATGGTTAATTAGTCCAAATAGTAAACTTAGTCCTGTAACAATGGATCTGCTGAGAATATGTAATTTTTAGCTTTTGATTTTCTGTTTTTAGTGACTGTGCAACCTGAACTGTTTGTTCGAAGAGCAGATCTTCGAGTGAACAGTAGCAGTTGAGTATATCAGTGAGTATTCAGTTGGAATACTGAGAAGAGATGGTTGAAACCTCTAAACAGCAACTCAATCAACAGATCAATCGGGTTAAATCTAGATCTGAGCAGATCTGAGTAATAACCGAGAGCCAAAGCTCAGATACCAATTGACTGGACTTTTTGGAGAATGATATTCTCTGTTGATATGAATTAACACGGATCGAATATGAAGATTGAGTCAAGGATTGAAAGGCGGAATCAAGCAATCAATGAACATAGAACTCTTGATATACTCATAACTGCATTCTTGTATTAATTAGATGAACTGTTACAGAGTATGCTAGTGTTTAGCAAGCTACAGTAATAAGACAGCTAACATGGGAGAGAAACAAAGTATATTCTGATTGTCTATCTCAAAAGTTGTGTAAACAGTCACACAAAAAGTCTACCTCACATACGAGGTTTCTATTCTATTTATAGGCTGACACACAGCTTGTACAAAATGACTAAACTGCCCTTAGTCTAAGTCTTCATCAGCCTTTGTTCTTTGTCTTCCACATTAACTAATGTGGATGAGTATTTCTTCATCAGCATTGGTCTTCTGTTAGCCGTATTAGTGTTTGGTCATCAGCATTAGTTAATGCGGATGAGCAAACACTTGGCCGTATTTGTTGCTGGTCATCCGCATTAGTTAATGCGGAAGAACAAATGCCTTGTCTGTATTTTATCGGTTGTCCGCATTAGTTAATGCGGAAGAACAAATACTTGATAGCATTTGTTCTTGGTCATCCGCATTAACAAATGCGGATAGCCGACACTTGTATTTTTCTTCTTATGTAGGATCTTTCTTCATGCGCATTTCTTCTTGGACATGGGGAGAAACCAGCGGAACAACCATCCACCTCTTGAATTGGCATGTATGATCCTTTCAGGGTCTAACATATTCCTAAAACAGCTTTTCGCACGCGTTATGGTCATTCTGAATTCCTCGTTATGTCTTTTGGTTTGACCAATGCGCCAGCTGCTTTTATGGATCTGATGAACCGAGTGTGTCGGCCGATGTTGGATAAATCAGTGATCGTGTTTATTGATGATATCCCGATTTATTCAAAGAGCGAGATAGAGCATGCCGGTCACATTCGAGAGGTGTTGGAGACGTTGAGAAGGGAGAAAATATATGCCAAGTTCTCCAAATGCGCGTTCTGGTTGCGCGAAGTTCAATTCTTGGGTCACGTGGTGAATCCGAAGGGGATTATGGTGGATCCTGCAAAGGTGGAAGCGGTGATGCAATGGAAGTCCCCAAAGACGCCACCCGAGATTCGCAGTTTCTTGGGTTTGGCGGGCTACTACAGAAGGTTCATCCAAGACTTCTCTAAGATCGCTTCTCCATTAACCAAGCTGACTCGAAAGGATGTAAAGTTTGTATGGGGTCAAGCTCAAGAGAAGGAGTTCGAAGAATTGAAAACGAGATTGACCCAAGCTCCTGTTCTGTCATTACCTGATGGAAGCAAAGATCTGGTGGTTTATTCGGATGCTTCATACTCGGGATTTGGGTGCGTGTTAATGCAGAGGGGAAAATTTATAGCCTATGTATCCCGACAGTTAAAGGTTCATGAGGTTAACTATCCTACTCATGACTTGGAGCTAGCAGCAGTGGTCTTTGCATTAAAGATTTGGAGGCACTACCTGTACGGGATGAAGTGCACCACATTCACTGACCACAAGAGCTTGAAGTATTTCTTCAAGCAGAAAGACTTGAACATGAGGCAGAGAAGATGGTTGGAGCTCATAAAGGATTATGATTGTGAGATCCATTATCATCCGGGCAAAGCCAACGTGGTGGTGGATGCCCTTAGCCGAAAGGATAGGCCCGAGCCGATTCGGGTGAAAGCGTACCAGTGGATTATGAGCTCTAATGTGATGAAGCAAGACAAAGAGTTTAAAGATGAGGCATTGAAAGAAGATCATCTTACTCTGAAAGAATGAGAGGTCTGGTTGCGGAATTGGGTGAAAACACACTCGGTGTTAAAACCCGATTCGGGCGGATGTGGATTCCTCGTTTTGGGGATCTACGCGTGAAAATTATGGATGAAGCTAACAAGACTCGATACTCTATTCATCCGGGTGGTACAAAGATGTACCAAGACATGAAGAAAGATTATTGGTGGCCGGGTGTGAAGCGTGACGTGGTGGAGTATATGAGTAAGTGCCTTACTTGCTTGCAAGTGAAGGCCGAGCATCAAAAGCCGTATAGAATGATTCAACCTTTGGATATACAAGAATGGAAGTGGGAGCACATCACCATGGATTTCATTACGAAGCTGCCGCGTACTCCGAAAGGGTATGATGCTATATAGGTGATTGTTGACCGCTTGACAAAGAGTGCTCACTTCCTACCGATCCGCGAGACATATTCATCTGAGAGGTTGGCTGATCTGTTCATCAAGGAAATTGTAGCTCGTCATGGTGTGCCGGTGTCTATTGTGTCTGATCGTGACACCCGGTCTACATCCAAATTCTAGAAGAAATTCCACGACGCCATGGGGACAAGGTTACATATTAGCACGACTTATCATCCCCAGACTGATAGTCAGTCAGAGAGGACCATTCAGACATTGGAGGACATGCTTCGGGCGTGTGTGATTGATTTTTAGGGAAATTGGGATGACCACTTACAGTTAGTTGAATTCTCATACAATAACAACTATCATGCCATCATTAGTATGCTACCTTATGAGATGTTATACGGTAGGAGATGTAGAACACCCGTTTGTTGGGGTGATATTGGTCATAAAGAGTTAGGGAGTATCGAGGTGATCGAGGCTATGACTGAAAAGCTTGAATGGATCAAGGCCTTCATAAAGGCAGCCAAAGATTGACAGAAGTCGTATGCTGATAAACGACGTAGACCGATCGAGTTCCAGGTAGGTGACCGGGTTATGTTGAAGGTCTCACCTTGGAAGGGTATCATTCGTTTCTGAAAGCGGGGCAAGTTGAGCCCGAGATACATTGGTCCTTTCCGAATCATTGCTCAAGTAGGAGAAGTGGCCTATAGATTGGAGTAACCAGATGAGTTGAGTGGAATTCACTCGACATTCTACGTATCTCATCTAAGGAAGTGTTTGGCAGATGAATATATGATTGTTCCGTTAGAGGATATCGAAATAGACGAACGGCTCAATTTGTGGAGCAACCAGTGGCAATCATCGACCGAAAAGAGAAGAGGCTGAGAATTAAAGTGGTTCCTCTTATGCGTGTACAGTGGAAGCACAGGAAGGGATCCGAGTCAATGTCGGAGACCGAAGAGGAAATGAGATATCATTACCCATGTTTGTTCGAGGAATAACAGGTTTCGGGGACGAAACCTATATAAGGGGGGTGGACTTGTAACGCCCGGATATTTTCTTTAAAGCTGACGAAAGAAGAAAAAGAAATAAAGTCCAAAGTCGGGGGACTAAACTTGCCAACACGAGAAAGTTGGGTGAACGGGGATATTTGAAGGGAAAGGGCAGCCCTTACCCTCTCCCCACACCCACACATTTCAGTCATAGAGAGAAAGAGAAGAGAAAAGGGAGAAGAGAAGAGAAAAAGGTTGGTTCGAGTGGATTCAGGCGTGTAAAATCGTCGTGTAGCGGGTCTAGACAAAGCTCTTCTTCTTCTTGTAGTTTGTGTGAGTTATAGGACCCCTATTTTACTTTTTTTTCAACTAATTTGGGGCTGGAACATATAGTAAACCTATTTTTGTAAGTGTGTGTGTTTGACCCATTTGGGTGTGTTTGCATGTGATGCGTTTGGAGTATGTTTTCGGGCTTATGTGTGCTTGAATGGTGTTGTAGTAGGCATTCCTAAGGTTTAGGATGGTTGATTTGGGCTTAGAATGGGTTTGGATGAGCTTGGAGGTCGAAAATGGCAGATTGGGTTCGGGATGAACTGCATTCTACATCAGCTAGGGCTAGGTGACCAACTGGAGGCCATTCGGCCGATTGAGGTGCGATTGGAGTTCATTCGCACGACTGAAGTTCAGTAGCATGACTCGGGGTCCAATCGCATGGGGGGTCATGTGACTGAGAGCCCTGTCACGTAGGTACTCATCCGCATTAAGTCCATCCGCATGAGGTCCATTCGCATAAGGTCCATTCGCATATTATTCAACCATATGAGGTCCATTCGCACGATTGGGTGTTCATCCGCATTGGTGTTCATCCGCATAGGTCCATTCGTATGATGTTCAGTCGCATGGAGGCCATGCGACTGAAGGGTGCCCATACGCCCAAATAGGGTTGTTGTACCCGAGGAGGAGCATAGTTTAATTACGGGCTTTCGAGGGAAGTGCAGATGTAAGTTTTGACATGGTAGTTCCCGTAGGTACATGTAAGATGACCATTGAGGTCTTAGAGGGTATGTTAGGTATGATGATGTTGCATGTTATGTGTGATGTATGTTACGTATGTATGATGATTCCCTGTATGATGTTACTACTGTGTATGTTGATGTTCCTTATTATGATGAATGTTTATCTTTCCCGTGGCTTTGCGTGTTATGTTAATGAATGAAACGAAAGTAATATGTAGCATAAAGTGGAAGATAACGAAAAGAGGAATGTAATGGGAGAATGTATGCATTAATGAATGAATGAATGAATGAATGTAAGAAAGGCTTGTAAGCAAATGTACGGAGGTACACACCCAACGAAGGTGTTAGCTCAACGGTGTGCGGGTTAGCTACCCCGAAGGATGCACACTGGGGTCCAATCTTTGTGATTGACCATATGTATGGGATCCTTACCGCTTGCCCTAGGTGACTGGATCAGCTTCGTGCACAATGTTCGTAATTTAATTACCACAGGTCCAGCATCAGCTTCGTGCACAATGTTCGGGGTATAGCATATGGCATTGATCCAAAATGAAAGAGGAAAGATAAGTGATGAATGTACTTACCCTAGGTACTGGAGCCAGCTCCGTGCCCAATGTTGGAGGTCTATGAAAGACCTCAGGCTCAGTTACCCGCTTCGTGCATAATGTTTGGGGTAATGTACATGTCATCAAAAGTAATGAACGTACGAATGAATGTAATGAATGTACCAATGAAAGTAAGGAAAATACGAATGAAAGTAAGAATTTATGAATGAATGTGAACGAAAGTAACGAATGTTAATGTTGACGACGTACGTTGAACTAACGAAAGTTAATGAACGAATGATGAAGATAATAATGATATTATCTATGTGTACGTATGATGTGTGATCGCATGTAAGTAAAGAACGGTTTAAACGAAAGAAAAGTATGTTTTAATTATAAAACTAGAACTCACTCAGCAACGCTGACTTTTTATGTGTTTCCAGTTGGCAGGTAACGTTGCTAAGGATGGCACGGGACGGCTACTCAGCTGTTTTTGGATGACATTCTTTTGTTTAACGCTTTTCATTTTAAAGCGAATAAACGATGTTTTGTAATGAATGCTGTATTATTTTGCAAAAGTGTTTATTAAAGGAAATGAAATGATTGATTTAAAAGTTTCCGCTGCATGTTTTGTTTAAGTTAATGAAATTATATGTTTTATGTGCGATGATTGACCAGCTGTAAGCGTCCCGGGAATGGGGCCTTACATTATTTGTATAATTTTATAAAGGCACATAATCACGACCTATTAGAAGATGATAAAAAGTACTTTAGGAGAGATATGAACGTTTACACTGGTTTAAGAGATGCACAAATGCTGATAGACAGAATGGCAAAGGGAAATAATCACCCAAACTATGCATTTGACTTCAAAACAGACAAAAATGAACTGGTTCTGTTATTTTGGGCGGATGAAGTTTGAAAATCCAATTACGAAGCATTTGGAGATATACTTTCATTTGATGCAACCTATCGTATGAACAGGTACCAATATTATCATTTATACATTCATTGTTTGATTATTGAATCGAATATCTTAAATGATCAATGATGAATTAGTTGGGCATGTAGGTACAAGATGGTATTTGTACCATTCACAGGGGATGATCACCACACAAAAAGCATTACATTTGGAGGAGCTTTGATTAAGAGGAAGAACATTGAGTCATACCAATGGAGTTTGGAAGCATTTAAAGATGCATACGGCAAGCAGCCAAAGATGGTTCTTACTGATCAAGATCCGGTGGTGAAGGTGGCAGTCAAGGCAGTCCTACGAGAATCATCTCACCGTTTGTGCATGTGGCATATAATGGACAAGTTGCCAATTAAGGTATCTAATAATGATATGTAACATCCGGAACCTTTTGGTCAAATAAAAGAAAATAAATGTGAGAAAAGAAATTAAAAGCATCTAGGAGAAAAGGCAAAGCAGCCAAAGTATGGGGGTTGAAGTGTAAAATAGTACAAAACCCAATATTTTAATATATTATGGGTATGGCCGCCCATATATGTCAACCATCTGCTTTTTGTCGACCAAAGTAGAATAAAAGAGAAAGCTGCAACCTCTCTCTCTCGGATACAAGAAGAAGAAGAAGAAGATTTCGGGTTTTGGGTAAGTGTTTCTTGTGTTTGACTCAGTTTTGTTGGGTTTTCCAACCTTAGAATCGATTTTTATGTGTTCTTTGTGCTTGGTTGGTTGTTAGTTGTGTTTTAGGTGGTTGAACTCTCGGTGTTTTCAAGTTTGGTGGAGGTTTACTTGAACACTACATAAGGTGAGTTCTAGACCCCGGTTTTCTCTTATTTTAAAAGTTTTATGGGGCTGAAAATGTATGCAAAACCTTTTTACAACTATTATGCATATACCGTACGTATGTATGCTTATATGATGATGTTCTATAGTTGTAGATGTTTGTTTAAAGTTTATAATGGGTGTAACAAGTTTAGGATAGGATATAATGATGTTTGGGATTGGAAATAATTTAGAAATATGTTCAACAGGTTGGCCATGCATCCAAATAGGGCTCATGCGCCCAGAATAGCCTTAGAAACGTTCTAAGTAGGGCCATGCACCCAAACAGTATCCTTAACCGCCTAAAATTTGCCTTAGAAAATTCTAAGTAAGCCCATACGTCTAAAAAGGGCCCAACCGCCAGAACAGTGCCCCAACCGTCTAGAAATGCCTTAGAAAATTTCAAGTGTAAGCCCAACTGCCTGAACAGTAGCCCATGCGTCTAAGGTTTTTGACTCAGGCGCCTAAGTGTGGACCAAACGTCGAAATAGTGCCCATGTGTCTGAGATGGCCCAAACGTCTAAGTGATGAAACGCCCAAATAGTGCCCATGCGTCTAAGCAGGCCTCATGCGCCTGCATAGTGCTCATGCGTCTAGAACACTTGGATTATTTTCTGAAATTCTGAGTAAAACAGAATCATTAGAGTTTGACCCAAGTTTGACTTAGGATTTTTAATTGCTATTATATTTGCATTATTATAAGTTAGGCCTATGGTCATAGTAATTATTATTATGTGACTTATTTGATGTGCCTATGACTATAAATGAAAGTATTATCATTAACATAGTGAAAGAGAAATAATAAAGAGAAGTGGAACTTAATTAAAAAGTTAACAAGTCTTGCAAGCATATAGGAGGTGCACGACCATGTTGTCATTAGCTCAACTGTGATGTGGGTTAGCTACCCTGATAGTGCTCACGGGGCCAATCAATTGAGATTGGCGGACCTTTGTAGCATGCCCTAGGTGACTGGGCCAACCTTGCATACAGCGATCAGAGCATAGACCAGAGAGGCCCAGCACCAGTTTCCCCGCGCACATAGTTTAGGGTATTGCTCATTGGTCCACATAGACAGTGAAAGATAAAGTTAAAAAATTACAAATAATGAACAAGGCATACAATAAAGAAAGAAAGCATTACCTTGATGTATAGTTAATGCGTGCTCACGTACAAGAGGAAGAGATGTATTTTCATAGAAAAAGTATTTTCATAAATATAGTACACAAGGTATTTTAATACTTTTAAAAACTAGAACTTCAGCAATGCTGACTTTTAAATATTTTCAGTTGGCAGGTAATCGTTGCTGAGGATGGCACGAGGGTGAAGCTACTCGACAGGGAAAGACTGGCATCCATTCCTATGTTATGATATTGTTGTTTTGTAATGCAATTAAACAATCTTTTATAACATGACCATTATTGTATTGCTTAACAATAGTATCTTTTAATAATAAGAGAATGCTTTTTTTGCTAACATAGTTCCGCTGTTTATTTAATGAAATAGGTATTAATATGTTTTATGTGCAATGAATGATCAACTATGAGGTGCCCGGAAACGTGGCCTTACATGGTATTACTTTATTATATGGTTTTTTGTCACCTTAGTATTTTTTTAGATGAATTCATATACGAATATATTTTGCAACATCAATAGATTTCTGCAGATATTTTGGCAAATACGAATCTCATAGAGCGTATCAATAAACTAGTTTGGAACACAAATCTCACACCATCGCAATTTGAGCCAGGAAGGCAACAAGATCAAAGAGCGCAAATGCATTTTTCAGGAGATACGTTTGATATAAGAGAAAGGTGGATTCTAGCATTTTTCAGGGTAAAGATAGTGGATGACTTCAAGTTGCATGGCAACAAGTAGTTGCAAGATATGTTTGATATAAGAGAAAGGTGGATTCTAGGATTTTTCAGGGATCTCCCTATGTGTTGTTTGATGAAAACCACATCAAGATCAAAGAGCGCAAATGCATTTTTCAGGAGATACGCTAATCCAGAAAACACGTTTCTACAATTCATGGTTTGTTTTGAGGCTGCTATGGATGACCAACGATACAACCAGAAAAAAACTTGATTACAAGACAAAGGATAGCACACCTTCTTTTAAGAGAAACCTAAAATTAGAGCGCTACGTGGCAAAAGTATACACACATGAAGTATTTTAGAAGTCAGAAAGGAAATTTGGAAGGGTGATGCGTCGTGTGCTATTAAAAATTTCACCATAGAAGATGGTAATGATCTATTCGCAGTTAGACATAAGGACAAGATATTGAATTCCATGGAGGATTTTAAGGTAATCATATAAATGAATCTTATATTTATTAATTCGATAACAGGATGATACATTATACCATCATGGCCAAACTTAATGGAAAACTTTTTTAGAAGTTGAACATGTTACTATAAATAACAAGGCCCAGGAGATGGACTGCACCTGCCAAAAATTTGGAAGGATTGGGTACTTGTGCAGTCACGTATTCTGTGTGTTAAAGTATCTGGATGTTGATGACATACCAGATTGATATGTTCTAAGATGATAGAGACATGATGCACTTTCTGAATATTATGCTATGATGTAAGCATCTCACGTAGGGGCAAAGGATGAGCGTGAAGAATTATTTTGTAAGGCGGTCAGTATTGTGGAGATGTGTGTTGCAAGGTGAAGGGAGATGTGGTTGAGATGAGGTTATTTCTGGATAGGCTAAAAAGGATGAAAGAGGAAATAGAAAACAAGATTCCAAATGAACCGCTAGAAAACAACAACAAGGAAGTATTCAAGATGTTTAATGATGAAAACTCACCGGACAAGGTGTTTGTTATACCACCACAAGGAGCACGCAATAAGGGTTGTGGTACAAACAAACTAATGATTGGGATGGGAGAAAAAGCAGTCAACAAAACAAAAAAAAACATTAAGGCATTGCAATATGTGCGATGAGTATGTGTATCATGATACAAGGAATTTTGACTTAAATCCAAAGAACATCAAGAAAAAAGAAGAAGTCAGAAAACAGAAACACGGGGGAGCATCCAATAAAAATACATAATAGGGTTGGGAAAATTTTGCAAGATTTTTGTTGTTGAAGCTTTGTATGAACTAAAATTTGGGGATTGAATGCGTGGATAATGGGGGATCTAGAACCTTATTTAATTATATGTTTTATTTTAATGTTGCTAAGTTGGATGCATTGTTCCTACTCTGCTTGACTGAGTTATTAACATATATGCATTGATGAAATGTTGATTATTTATATGGCGATAATGATAGCATGATCGCTAATGATCTGTAACTATGAAAAGCATTAATGAACAAGTATAATTGTTTCGCGATCAATATAGTTAGTTCTATTGTTATTCCAGCTAGATAGAATTATCGCAACACTAACTGAAGTTAGTGATATCGTAATTAATTTCTAAGTATTTTAAAGATTAAACAAACATGGAAAGTAACATATTCTATCCCTATAATAATTCATGATACAGTTTTGAATTTATCATCAGTGATAATAAGGAATCTCAAGTAGATATCAAATAGTTGTTATGCATATTATGCATTAACGCACATGTTATATGGAATGGGGCATAATCACATATTATGCATTACTGCAAAAAAATTCCCATGTATCCAAAGGTAATATGCCTAAGAATAAAATAAATTAAATAATCATATATCCATAACCAACCAAAATTCATTTAAACATATAATTTATTTACCAATGGAATATAGCATGTGTTAGAATACATTAGAGTAAGAGACTTTACCAAAGCAGTTGAGAAAAAACTTGACAACCAAAATATGAACTTAGCAATATTAATTTAAAAAAACATAACTTAACAACTCGTTCATGCAAAATAACCAAAGCACATTCATGGAATTTTGTAGAAAGGACAAAAACAATTGGAATTTTCAAGAGGATGTGATTGATAATATAAGTTTAGTCAATGATATTGAGCTAGCTTCGGATAGAACAATGCACAAAACACCCAAATCACTGTGTGTTAGAATAGTTTCATTTCCTTGCCTTCACAACAGGCTTTACTTTCTTACTTGTGATAATTAACTTGGAAGATGCATATTTAATCTTTTAGCAGACACCTTCATAGCTTGAATTTCTTCCCAAATTCGATTAGCACTCTTCGTCACTTCATGCCTACATATTAACCTCAAAGAGAAGAATCTTAGCGGCATACTTGCAGCGCAACCTTTTGATCTGTGTTTTCTGCATCCTCCCCTCCTCCTCAAACACATTCATCCACTCCCTTGAAATCCCTTTAAATGATTCCACGTGCCTCATCAAGAAGATCCCATAATCATTGAAGTTCTTTTTATCCCCAAAGGAAGCACCGACCTAATTATCTGGGCATCTTTGATTTAATACCTGATGGATGTCCAACAGACTCCAGAAAATTCATGAAAATTTCACGCTACAAAGATTTAAAATATTTATATAAAATTTTAAAATTTAAGGGTGAAAAATAAATTAAAAGCAATTTCCTGGTTTAGAAATAGGCTTACGAATTTAATAGGTGCAGGACCGGTAAAGGGATGGTCACACAATAGTTTTCACAAGGAGGAGAGTATTGGAACACTTAACAGATCAAATAGGGAACCATGTTTATATATAAGATGCTAAGAATACAAGTAAGTAATCAGATAGTGTAAGGCCCCGTTCCCGGGACGCTTATAGCTGGTCATTCATCGCACTTAAAACATATAATTAAATGACTTTACTAAAATCATGCAGCGGAAACTTTAAAAAACAACATTTCATTTCATTTAAATAAACACTTTTGCAAATAATACATCGTTCATTACAAAAGATCGCTCGATCGTATTACAATGCAAAAACGTTAAACAAAAGAATGTCATCCAAAATGAGCCAAGTAGCTGCCCCGTGCCATCCTCAGCAACTATTATCTGCCAACTGGAAAACACATAAAAGTCAGCGTTGCTGAGTGAGTTCTAGTTTTATAATTAAAATACTTCACTTATCATTCAAAACCTTTCTTTACTTTCATATGTGCTCATACATCATATTTACAAATAGATAATTTTATTATTATCTTAATCCTCGTTCATTAACTTACGTTCATTCATCATCGTACGTCCTAGTTATCATTCGTTATCTTTCTTACATTACGGGCCATTGCCACGGTCTATACCCCAACGTCATGCTTAAAGCGGGTAATGGGCCAAAGTCTATAATTAGACTCCCATACATTGTGCCCGGTGGCCTGACCACAGTACTGGGGTAACTTTATTCGGATCAATGCCATGTGCTATACCCCACCATCATGCATAAAGCGGGTACTGGGCCGAAGTCTATAATTAGACTCCCATACATTGTGCTCGGTGGCCTGACCACCGTATCGGGGCAAGCAGCAAGATCCCATACATATGGTCAATCACAAGGATTAGACCCCAGTGTGTATCCTTCTAGGGTAGCTAACCCGCACATAGTTGAGCTAACACCCTTTATTAGGTGTGAACCTCCATACATTGCTTGCAAGACTTTTCTTACATTCGTTCGTTCATTAATGCATGCATTCATTCTTTCTTTATGCTTCTCATATCATTAACATTAACTTCCACTTTACGTTACATAATACTTCATGTTCATCTTGTACTCATAATATGTAGGTCACGGAATAATACATAAAAAGGAGCATAAGAAAACATATCATACATAATCATGACATCATCATAAGCATCATGCATCATCCATTCAGATACCCATACACATACCTAACAAGTCATCACAGAACAAGGCCGACCCTCCGTGGGACAGCGGGTGTTCGGGGGCGGTAGCCCCTGACAGTAGGGTTCTAAGGGCGGCAGCCCCTAGTAACACTTTTATATAGCACATTTCCTTATAGAAAAATCGATCTTCCTATTAAAACCTCTTAAAAATATTTCTAAGTTTTTAGGCGCATGGGCACTATGCAGGCGCATGAGCACTATGTAGGCGCTTGGCCTTCTAGACGCATGGGAACACTTAGGCGCATGGGAAGGTTCTGGACGCATGGACTGTATTTGGGCGTATGGGCACTATTTGGGGGCATGGGCACTATTTGGGCGCATGGCTCAACACTTAGTCATTCTGGGCAGTATTCCAGGCGCTTGGGTACTATTCAGGCGCATGGGCCTGACTTAGACGTATGGACATCTAGACGGTTGGATACTGTTCAGACGTTTGGTATTTCTGGGCGGTTGGGAACACTTAGTGAATTGAACCCTTGGCGCATGGGCCACTGTTTGGACGTTTGGGAAACTAACTCTTACTAAATTAACATAAATCATACCCAAATCATCTTATATCATGATCTACACTTAGTATTAACATTCTAAACATCATAACATGTACATACACACATATCTATATCCTAAATTTGTACCCACCCACATACACATTTACACACACATACATATGGGTGAAAACCCATCTTTCACAAAACAGGTTCACATGCATTTTCCAGCCCCAAAATTGTTAAAAACATGTAAAAAGGGGGTTCTAGAAACTCACCTTTGTCAAACTTTCAGGTAGGCTCCTTCCAACCCGTTGGTTATGAGCTCAAGAACCTAAAACCCACCAAAACATACAACAAACGTACATTCACACACATAAGCATATAACCGAGGCATAGGCTGACCATGAACAATTTAAAACTAAGAATTCTTACCTTAAATTCGAACTTTTCTTCTTCTTCCCTCTAGAAACCGAATTCTCTGCTCTTTCTCTCTCTAAAATCGGTTGAAATGAAATGTGCAGACAACATGGGTAGCCATGCCACCTTTTGTACAAAATTATAAATTTTATACTTTTGACATATTTAACCCCTCAATCTTGGGTTAAATTGCATTTTCTCCTTTTATTCTTCTTTATGCAACTATTAAAATATCCGGGTGTTACAGATAGAACAAGAACAAGATAAGTATGATTTTCAAGAATGTTGTATATTGCTCTCAAGTACTATTACATGTTTTACAAAGCATAAGATAAAATACAAGAACCTGAGATACTTTATACTACATTCTACAGCCGGCTATGCTTTCAAGGGTAGCTGGAAACACTAATCTAGAAAACAAGATCAATGTAAAATGAAAAGGAAGATTTCTTTTTGACTAGTGACTATGACATGCCATAGCTCATATCCTATTTATTACAAAAAAGGATAAGAGGTATAAAGTAGAAACTTATAGACTCTAAAACATTAATCTACAGCTGCAAAAGCATGGACCTTTTCACCAACTTATACAAGTTGGTGAGTCTTCGAAGTTGCAGAGGAAAGTGTGTCGGCTTTATGCAAAAGTTGATTAGAGAAAGCATGTCTTCTCTGTCTTTGGAAGAAATCAATATTCACTTCATTGGCTTTGGAAGACTTTGTCTTTGAAGCTTTAGAAGACTTTATCTTTGGCTTCGAAAGATTTGCTGTCACACCCCAACCTTAACGGCGGAAACGTTGAGATGTGAGGGTTACGATTGTTTATGCCACACAACGCCATTTAAAATGACGATATTATTATATTCCAAGGTTCAATACAAACAATAAGATTAAAACATAAGCTCAAGTAATCATAAATACAAAAATTTCATAACGGCATGTGACCATATAAGTCTTTTTATTATTCTAGGTCCAATCCTAGATGTAAGCCTTCAAAGCATGCTAAGCAGATTTAATTCCTGAAACATGTTAAAAATAAAGGGTCATCATAAAGTTGGTGAGCTTTCCATAGTTTTCATACAATAAGTATATAAAGATGGCAGTTCAAGTCATAAGTTAGTGAATAAAGTAATTAGGGATGTTATGAACAGATGTAACAATCAAACCTTGACAGTTTACAAGATTCCACGTTTAAATGTTTATACGATTAGCTAAGTGTACTTGGTCCCCATAGTGCTCAAGAATACGACACTAGGGCCACCAAATAGGCTTGTCAGGCCCATAGATCTATGACGTCGCCAGGCTAGCAATAATTAATGATTGTACATATAAACGCCATAACATGGTGATCACAAAAGTTCAACTAACCACAACTTAATATGATGAATTGCCAAGATGTTTATTAGTTTCAAATAAGTTTACAAGTGCAATGATAATAAGTTTAACATGTTTCACCCCAAAGTGTGAAAATATGAAAAAAAGGGGTATGGAAAAACTCACTTGTTGTGCGAATATAAGATGATAATAAGAATTAAATGGTATTCCAACGTAATCCCTTACAAGACACATAAACGTATATGTTACAAGATTAGGATTAGTAATAAGATTAACGTTCTAATGAGAACTAGGTTTTAATAGAATGGTAGGGTTTTGACAAATAAATAGATTTATTTAATGAAATTATTTGTATTTTGATTCAATGAAAAGAATTATACCATTTAAGTGTTTAATATAGAAAAGAAACTAGGCATAATAATATAAAATGTAAATAAATTTTCATAGTCTTTGAAATAAACATGATTTATCTATGATTAAAATAACGTATTGACCAAATAATAATTTGTTAACTTAAGTTATCATTTAAAGTACATTTTATAAGAAAATAACCCAAAATAACTTTTGTAAATAAATCTGTGAAATTATAAATATATGTAATTGCAATTATCTTGAATATTCCATAATTAAAGGTAATATAGTGTCCAATAATAATTTAATGATTTAAATTATTATTTAAAGTCCACTTTTATAAAAATAACTTTATAACACTTGTAAATATTTTATTTATAACCTTTAAAAGAAATAACAAATGAATATTCAGAAAATAAGTTTTTATAATGTTCATAACATTTGTAATATAGTGTTAAGGTGTTTCAAAGAAATAATTTTTTTAGAAAATAATTAGATAACTTTTAAAATCATCTAAATTTATAAAACGGATTTTTGTAATTTTTAGAAATTTTATATGATTTTTTAAGGCTGAAAAACTATTTAAAAAAAATTAATGAGTGTGCCCGGGTTTGAACATGGGACCTCAAAGTTGGAATGCAAGCGCCTAACCAGTAAACCAGGGCCGCAGCCGTGGTTTAATTTGGTTTTAAAACCTTTTAAACACAAATAGCAAACCATCCCCAATTCATATAAACCCTATATTCAGTTTGATCCAAATTGAACCCCAAATCGACAATGTTAACAAAATTGATCTTGGGGCTTTTGATTCCCAAGTAAAAACGAGTGTGATGGTGTGTTTAATTACCCAAAAACCGTTTGAAATCGATGGTACATAATGAAGAACAGTCACGACCCGGGTGGTGTAGGGTTCGTGATGCAACGTTGTTAATGATCGAATTAAATTTGTAGATAGCTTCTAAAGACGATGATAAGTAAAAACCCTCTATCAATTTCCAATGAGATTGACCAGAAGATGATGCTCGACTATGTTGCAGGTCCGAAACGAAGGTGATGATCGATGGGGATGTGTTGTTGTATTACAGATGTAATTGAGAGTTGTATACGTTTAGGAATGGTTAGGCGATCGTTTAGAGTTCATTTGATTGAGTAATTATCAGGTTTTTGACGTCGAACTGTATGGCCCTGTTCCCCGGGACGCTTACAATTGGTCATTCATTGCATTTCAAACATATAGTTTACATATACTAAGTAGAATCATGCAGCGGAATCGATAAAAAGTACATTCTCATTTCATCATAAAAGCTTTTACAATGTATTACGTCGTTGATCGAATACAAAATACATATTTTTTTAAAATTACATAACTTTACAATGATTGTTGCGGAAACATTTAAACTAAGAGGATTCCTTAAGTAATCCCGTTTATTTGAATCCTCAACAAACAAAATGGTCATAAACAGTGACCGCTAGTACAAAAACGTTAAAGTAAATTTAAAGAAGATTCCTTAAGTAATCCCGTTTATCGGGATCCTCAAGGAACACTTGCACTTGCATGCAACATAATGTGTTGCATGCATTTTGAGCAAAAGAATGCCATCCCAAAAGAACTGAGTAGTCGCCTCGTGCCATCCCCAGCAACACTACCTGCCAACTGGAAACACATAAAAGTCAGCGTTGCTGAGTGAGTTCTAGTTTTATAATAAACATACTTTGTTATCATTAAAAACCATTCTCTTCTTTTATGTGATCATACATCATACGTACACATAGATAATATCTTTATCCTTTCTTCCGTTCATTCATTCATTCGTTCATTACATCTTAACTTGCACATTGGATATCTTTTGTACCAATACCATATGCTATACCCCAATCAGTCTTAGCTACTGGGCCGAAGTCATTAAATGAATAGCAAGCGTATGCCACAGTACTAGAGGTAAGCAGTAGAGGCACCATACATATGGTCAATCACAAAGAAGGACCCGTTTTCCTTATCCAGTGCTTGCAAGACTTCTTTCGTTTGTTCATTAATGCATGTATTTGTCATCATATTTCTTTTTCATTCATTCATTAATACATGCATTCATCGTTATGTTCCTCTTTCATTATCTTTCACTTTACGTTACATAATACTTTGTTCATTCATTATCATAACTCGTAAAGTCTTGGGAAAGATAAACATACAATATCATAAGGAACATACACATATCGTTCATACATCATCATGCAAGGCCTCATACCCATATCATTACATGCCTGTCATACCGTCTATGACCTCAAAAGTTAACCTACATAACTCTCGGGAACATTCTAGGTCAAAGCCTATATTACTCGTTTTCCCCAAATAAATCAGAACTTTCTAAGCATCTATCCACATTTCCCATTTTGGTTCATCCGCATTACATTGACCATCCGCATTACCCATTTTGGTTCATCCGCATTACTTTGACCATCCGCATTAACCCATTTTGGTTCATCCGCATTACTTTGACCATCCGTATTAACCCATGCGGGTGAACAAATACTTGCATCTCCTTGACTGCCCGCATTAGTCAATGCGGCTGAGGAATGCCTTAGCCGCATTTCATGACCTACCGGCATTGGTCAATGCGGCTGAGGAATGCATTAGCCAATTTTCCCGACTTGTCCGTATTAGGTCAATGCGGCTGAGTACTACCTTAGCTGCATTTCCTGACCTATCCGCATTAGGTCAATGCGGCTGAGCAAAATGCCTCGGCCGCATTTTTCTTAGTTATCCGCATTTGTTAATGCGGCTGAAGACTGCCTTAGCCGTATTTCATTTGGCTGTCCGCATTAGTCAATGCGGCTGAGGAAGGTGACCTGTAACTTAACTTGTGCCGTTTCCATAATTCATTCATCATCTTAACACACCCTTAGCACAGATTTATCATATTATCCACTTAGAACAAGCTAAGCATCATACACATCATAGGAAAGACTTCTAAGACATACATCAATAGTACGCACACGAACAACATGCTGTAACTCATATATCTATCCTAGAAATCTTACATACAGTAGGCATAGCAGCCTTAACAGACCATACACACACATACTCGTACATACATACACGGATTAAGCAGTCAAAGCTTGAAAACAGTTTCACGATGTGTTCCAGCCCTAAAATCGTTCAAGAACGGGTAAAATAGGGGTCTTAGAACTCACCTTATGCAGCTGTGAGTATGGCTTCCTCAAAACCGGTTGTTGTGAGATCTTGTACCTCGAACCAGACTTCTTCTTCTTGTTCTTCCTTCAAAATCTCATAGTCTTCTCTTTCTCTCTCTAAAACGTTCGATGATTTGGGTGTTGTAAGAAAAGAGTGGGCAGCCATCCCCATAAGTATCAGATATTTATCTTTTCTTTGTACTTTTTACACAAAGCCCCCCTCCACTTTTGTTCCTTCTCATTTCCTTCCAAGATACTTTCTTTTTCTTTTCTTATTATTATTATTATTATTATTTTTCTTCATCTAATCAGAAATTTCGGGTGTTACAAGTCCACCCCCCTTATATTGGTTTCGTCCCCAAAACCTGTTATTCCTCGAACAGATGTGGGTAATGTTGTCTCATCTCCTCTTCAGTATCCCACGTAGACTCGGATCCCTTTCTGTGCTTCCATTGTACACGCACAAGGGGAACCACTTTATTTCTCAACTTTTTCTCTTTTCAATCAATGATTGCCACCGGTTGCTCCACATAATTGAGTCGTTCATCTACTTTGATATCCCCCAGTGGAACAATCATGTCTTCGTCTGCCAAACATTTCCTCAGATGAGATACAGGAATGTCAGGTGAATTTCACTTAACTCATCTGGCAACTCCAACCTATAGGCCACCTCTCCTACTCGGGCAATGATTCGAAAAGGGCCTATATACCGCAGGCTCAACTTGCCCCGCTTCCTGAACCGAATGATACCCTTCCAAGGTGAGACCTTCACCATAACCCGGTCACCCACCTGGAATTCAATCGGTCTGCGTCGTTTATCAGGATACAACTTCTGTCTGTCCTTGGCTGCCTTCATGTAGGCCTTGATCTTTTCAAGCTTTTCAGTCATAGCCTCGATCACTTTGACACTCCCCAGTTCCTTCTGACCAATATCACCCCAACAAGCGGGTGTCCTGCACCTCCTACCGTATAGCATCTCATAAGGTGGCATGCCGATGTTGGCATGATAGCTGTTATTGTATGAGAATTCAGCTAGCGGTAAGTGGTCATCCCAACTTCCCCCGAAGTCAATCACACATGCCCGAAGCATGTCTTCCAATGTCTGAATGGTCCTTTCAGACTGACCATCAGTCTAGGGATGATAAGCCGTGCTGATATGTAGTCTCGTCCCCATGGCGTCGTGGAATTTCTTCCAGAATTTGCAGGTAAACCGGGTGTCGCGATCAGACACAATCGACACCGGTACACCATGACGAGCCACAATCTCTTTGATGAAAAGATCGGCCAACCTCTCGGATGAGTATGTCTCGCGCATCGGTAGAAAGTGAGCACTCTTCGTCAAGCGGTCAACGATCACCCATATAGCATCATACCCTTTCGGGGTACGCGGCAACTTCGTAATGAAATCTATGGTGATGTGCTCCCACTTCCATTCCGGTATATCCAAAGGTTGAATCTTCCCATACGGCTTCTGGTGCTCAGTATTCACTTGTAAGCAAGTAAGGCACTTACTCACATCTCCACCACATCACGCTTCATACCCGACCACCAATAGTCTTTCTTCATGTCTTGGTACATCTTCGTGGTGTCAGGATGAATGGAGTATCGAGTCTTATGGGCTTCATCCATGATCTTTACCCGTAGATCCCCAAAGCGAGGAATCCACATCCGCCCAAACCGGGTTCTAACACCAAATGTGTTTTCACCCAACTCCGCGAACAGACCTCTCATCCTCTCAGAGTTAAGATGATCTTCTTTCAGTGTCTCATCTTGAAACTCTTTGACTTGTGTCATCACATCCGAGGTCATAATCAGCTGGTAAGCCTTCACACGAATCGGCTCAGGACGTTCCTTTCGGCTAAGGGCATCTGCCACCACGTTGGCTTTGCCCGGATGGTAATGGATCTCACAATCACAATCCTTTATAAGCTCCAACCATCGCCTTTGCCTCATATTCAAATCTTTTTTGCTCGAAGAAGTACTTCAAACTCTTGTGGTCGGTAAAGATGGTGCACTTCGTCTCGTAGAGATAGTGCCTCCAAATCTTCAATGCAAAGACCACGGCTGCTAGCTCCAAGTCATGAGTAGGGTAATTAACCTCATGGACTTTCAGCTGTCGGGATGCATAGGCTATAACCTTTCCCCTCTGCATTAACACGCACCCCAATCCCTAGTAGGAAGCATCAGAATAAACCACCAGATCTTCACTTCCCTCGGGCAATGACAGAACAGGAGCTTGGGTCAATCTCGTTTTCAACTCTTCGAACGCCTTCTCTTGAGCTTGACCCCATACAAACTTTACATCTTTCCGGGTCAAGTTAGTTAGTGGAGAAGCGATCTTTGAGAAGTCTTGAATGAATCTTCTATAATAGCCCGCCAAACCCAAGAAACTTCGGATTTCGGATGGCGTCTTCGGAGACTTCCATTGCATCACCGCTTCCACCTTTGCCGGATCGACCATAATCCCCTCCGGGTTCACCACGTGCCTAAGAACAGAACGTCGCGCAACCAGAACGCGCACTTGGAGAATTTGGCGTACAGTTTCTCCTTTCTCAACGTCTCTAACACTTCTCGAATATGACCGGCATGCTCTATCTCGCTCCTCGAATAAATCAGGATATCATCAATGAACACAATCATTGATTTATTCAACATTGGCCGAGACACCTGGTTCATCAGGTCCATAAAGCAGCTGGCGCATTGGTCAAACCAAGGACATGACAAGAAACTCGTAGTGACCGTAGCGCGTGCGAAAAGCTGTTTTAGGAATATCCTGCTCTCTCACCTTTAGTTGATGGTAGCCCGATCGAAGATCTATCCTTGAAAACCAACTGGCACCCTGAAGTTGATCAAACAAATCATCGATTCTTGGCAAGGGGTATCGGTTCTTCACCGTCAACTTGTTCAGCTCACGGTAGTCGATGCACATCCTCATACTACCGTCTTTCTTCTTTACAAATACTACCGGAGCACCCTAAGGTGAGATACTCGGTGTAATGAACCCCTTATCTAGCAGCTCTTGCAACTGCTCCATCAACTCTTTCATTTCCGTCGGAGCCAATCGATACGGTGCTTTGGCGACAGGTTGAGCACCCGTTATCATGTCAATCTGGAACTCGATCTCTCGTTAGGCGGCACTCCCGATAAGTCTTCGGGAAACACATCTGGAAAGTCACACACAACCAGAACATCGGACAGTTATGGTGTTGGCGTTTCTACATCCTTCACATAACATAAATAGGCGCTACACACCGCTATTGAGACCACCTTCGAGATTGTCGCGACCCGATCTCCATAAACCGTTGCTGAACTCCCGTCGGGCGCTACCAACGAGTCAGCTTCTTTCAACACGCTATATTCGCCTCGAAGTCCGCCAACCAATCCATCCCAAGCACCAAATCAAAACCACCTAAGGTCATCACGAATGGTCTAACCGGAAATTTGTGACCCTCTAATTCAACATCACAACCCTCTATCACCTCAAAAATCCTGGTATACTTACCTATCGCAGTTTCTACATCGAACGATACATCGACACGTCTAATACTAACAGGCAGCTTGGCACAGAAAGCAGCAGAAATAAAACTCCTACTGGCACCCGAATCAAATAATACAGAGGCTAGAGTTTGGTTCACCATAAACGTACCGGACACAACATCAGGGTTCGTCCTAGCCTCCTCCTGCATCATCGTAAATGCCCTGGCACTTGCCCTCTGTTCTTCATTCCCTGTCTTCTTCACGCCGGAACCCTCAGCCCTCGGCTTCTTGCAGTCTCTGCTCATATGACCGCCTTCCCCATGGTTAAAACATTTGCCTTTCCGGCAATCCTTTGCCATATGCCCTGTCTTCCCACATTTGAAACAGATGTTCGATCCCCACTTGCACTCCCCCGAGTGCTCTCTCCCACATTTGCCACACTTCCTCAATCCTGCACCTTGCGTGACCACACGGCGGTCATCCACCCGCGCCTTCTTGTTACTCGTCGAAGTATCACCTCAACCAAACCTCTTCCTCTGCCAGTTTCTCTCACCACCGCCCTTCCTACTACCCTCAGCCACCACCACCACAGCCCGTTCATCATATAGTCTCCCTGCCAAATCCACTGCTGACCTAAAGGTGCTCGGTCGAGCAGAAATCAAGTGCCTACGGATGTCAGCTGGCAGCCCCTGAATGTACCGGTTAATCTTCCGAGACACCGGCCTCACTTGATCAGGCACCAGTCTCGCCATCTCGTTAAATTTGGTGGTGTATTGTTGGTGGGTCATCGTCACCGCCTCCAACTGCAGGAACTCTCTCTCAACTTTATCAATTTCTCGACGAGGACTGAACTCCTCGATCACCAATCTTTTCAGCTCGGACCACTTCATTCTTCCAATGGCCCTACTACCCTCGGCTTGGACTATGTTGTCCCACTAGCATAGAGCCGAACCCGTGAAAGAGTGGGTAGCAAACTTCACCTTTTTGTCCTCCTAGCACTCGCTGATATCAAGAACAGCCTCCATTTCTCTCACCCACTGGTGAGCAGCAGCAGCGGTGCCATTGCCGTCAAAAGTAGGGGGCTTGCACCTCATAAACGCCCCGTAGTTACAGCCTCCTGCTTGCTCCTGCGCAGGCTCCTCTTCCTCTTCTTCTTCATCATCAGAAAGACCATTTTCGGCCCTGGTTGCTCCTGTCTTCCTGAGGACCTATTCCTCTCTTTTCTTTCTCCTTCCCGAACAGCCTTTATCACCTCGGTCACCACAGACGGTAAGATCGTCTGCATGACCTGATGCAGCTCTTTAACCACTACCTCTTTTACCGAGGCTGTCAGATTGGCGCTCTCGTCTACACCCTCCTGATGAGGGGTCTCGGGTTCTTCATGAACCACTTTCTCCACCCTAGGCCTTCCTCTTATGGCTCGTGTTCAGCACCACGTCTGCCACCACCTCAACCCCGTGAAGCTTTGGATGATCTACCACCGGCCATCCTCTAATACTCACTGAAAGATTCAAACACTAACACGGTCATTCAAGGGAATAGCTCAGTTTATGTCAAGTATAGTAAGTCTCTAATTACAGTGGCCAGTTATGATTAGCCACTTACTTTACTCTTCGTACCCCAAGCATTACCTGTCCTGACTACATTAGTATCTAAATCTAACAGTAACACATACACCACATAACATGCGCACGTAATACCGGTTAACTTTAAGAAAATACCTGATGGCACACGGCTACTCAGATTGGCATTCCTTCTCCTTCCATCCCATTCTCAATTTAAGTTAAGGTTTGTTTTGAAAATTTACCCGATTCACTTAAACTTTGGCTCTGATACCAACTTGTAAGGCCCCGTTCCCTGGGACGCTTACATTTGGTCATTCATTACATTTCAAACATATAGTTTACATAACTAAGTAGAATCATGCAGCGGAATCGATAAAAAGTACATTCTCATTTCATCATAAAAGCTTTTACAATGTATTACGTTGTTGATCGAATACAAAATACATATTTTTTTACATTACATAACTTTACAATGATTGTTGCGGAAACATTTAAACTAAGAGGATTCCTTAAGTAATCCCGTTTATTTGAATCCTCAACAAACAAAATGGTCATAAATTGTGACCTCAAGGAACACTTGCACTTGCATGCAACATAATTTGTTGCATGCATTATGAGCAAAAGAATGCCATCCCAAAAGAACTGAGTAGTCGCCTCGTGTCATCCCCAGCACACTACCTGCCAATTGGAAACACATAAAAAGTCAACGTTGCTGAGTGAGTTCTAGTTTTATAATAAACATACTTTGTTATCATTAAAAACCATTCTCTTCTTTTACGTGATCATACATCATACGTACACATAGATAATATCTTTATCCTTTCTTCCGTTCGTTCATTCATTTGTTCATTACATCTTAACTTGCACATTGGATATCTTTTGTACCAATACCATATGCTATACCCCAATCAGTCTTAGCTACTGGGCCGAAGTCGTTAATGAACAGTAAGCGTATGCCACAGTACTAGATGTAAGCGGTAGAGGCACCATACATATGGTCAATCACAAAGAAGGACCCGTTTTCCTTATCCAATGCTTGCAAGACTTCTTTCGTTCTTCATTAATGCATGTATTCGTCATCATATTCTTTTCCATTCATTCATTAATACATGCATTCATCGTTATATTCCTCTTTCATTATCTTTCACTTTACGTTACATAATACTTTGTTCATTCATTATCATAATTCGTAAAGTCTTGGGAAAGATAAACATACAATATCATAAGGAACATACACATATCGTTCATACATCATCATGCAAGGCCTCATACCCATATCATTACATGCCTGTCATACCGTCTATGACCTCAAAAGTCAACCTACATAACTCTCAGGAACATTCTAGGTCAAAGCCTATATTACTCGTTTTCCCCAAATAAATCAGAACTTTCTAAGCATCTATCCGCATTTCCCATTTTGGTTCATCCGCATTACTTTGACCATCCGCATTAACCTATTTTGGTTCATCCGCATTACTTTGACCATCCGCAGTAACCTATTTTCATTCATCCGCATTACTTTGACCATCCGCATTAACCCATGCGGGTGAACAAATACTTGCATCTCCTTGACTGCCCGCATTAGTCAATGCGGCTGAGGAATGCCTTAGCCGCATTTCATGACCTACCCTCATTGGTCAATGCGGCTGAGGAATGCCTTAGCCATTTTTCCCGACTTGTCCGCATTAGGTCAATGCGGCTGAGTACTACCTTAGCCACATTTCCTGACCTATCCGCATTAGGTCAATGCGACTGAGCAAAATGCCTCGGCCGCATTTTTCTTAGTCATCCGCATTTATTAATGCGGCTGAAGACTGCCTTAGCGTATTTCGTTTGGCTGTCCGCATTAGTCAATGCGGCTGATGTGACATCCGTCACCAAAGGTCCGTCATTTAACGCGTTTTACTTAGCCTTCGTTGGCAGTTATTCCTTAGTATGACTAACCAATTACGTGAATACCATATTTGTCTTACTTAATTGCCCTTATATGTGTAGTATCTTAAGATATTCTCCAAAATTTGCCCCGTTAACACTAAACACGTCATTTTTATAATAAAAAATTCACGAATAAAATCATTTTTAAATTATAAATAACATTAATAACATTTTATCATCAATAAAACAACACAAAAATTATAACGTTTTTAACCGAAACGAAATTTAGAAACTCGGGGCAAAGTGCGGGGACTAAACTTGAAACTTTGGGAAACCAGGCTGGGTATAAATACCCCTTCCCAGCCATTTTTCATTCTTTTCACTCTCTCACTACTTCATCTTCTCTCTACACTCTCTCTCTCTAGAAACCAACACCAAAACCAACCCGTTTCTTGCAATTTCGTCTTCAAATCTCGGACACCATCGTGAATACTAGTTCCTAGCAGGTAGATAACCTCACTACCTCGTTTTAAACTCGATTTTACAGCTGCATTCGAGGGTTTTCGGGTGCTCGGGTTCATCCGAGCACAAGAGGTCGTGTGGACTTGCATGTCTTGTTTCTGAGTGTGTTTCTTGGCTAGATAGGCTAGAAAACGAGTTCTGGAGGTTCTGGTTGGGTAACACTCGCGATCGGGCAGCCGAAGGCCGACCTGAAACTCACTGCCGTCGCGACTCCCGATGGCGCGAAAAGGGTTGTCGCGCGCGAGAGGGGCGTGCGACTGCATGTGGGTGTGCGAGTTTAGCGTGCGACTGGGTATGTGTGCGACTTGAGACATGAGCGAATAGGCAAGTCGCGCGGAGGTGTCGCGCGACTGTCGGTGGGTGCGAAACAGAAGTTGTCACGCGATAAGGATGTCACGCGATTGGAGTTGTCACGCGACTGGGGTTGTCGCGTGACTGGGCTATGCGAATGTGGGTTGTGTGCGAGTGTGTGAAATCGCACGGTCAGACGCCTGTCGCGCGAAAGGGGGTCTTCTCGCGCGAATGAAGCTGATTCGCGCGGAGGGACTTCAAGTCGCGTGGTTGGCTGTTGGGTCGTGCGACTTGTATTGCGTGGTATGACTGAAGGCTTAATCACACGAATGGAGGACCAATTGTACGAAAGTAGCTAATTCGCACAACTGAAAGCCACTCGTGTGAATGGAGTGTCAGTCGTGCGTCCAGTCCTATTATACGACTTAAAGGTGTGCGGATCCCCTCTTCGGAGATCTCACAACGATAATAAAATATAATTAAGTGTCATAGCTTGACCACAAAGATTAAAATCAACGCCATTAACAGGCACGTACCATTTAAAACAATCTAGTCTAAGATGTGTGTGACTGCTTGTGTGTACTACTCACGACCGAACCGAAACGACCCGACTCAATTAAACAATATTATTAACGATAGTCCACAAGATTAATTCTTAACATACTGTCAATAGGTGATTGACTGTTCATACATACATACAAGTTGGGAAGTTCATCCGACATACTTACCACTTAACAAGTGAGTTTCGTGGCCCCTTTTTACGCTTATACATTGTTTCAATCTTTTACAAACTTGGGGAAAAGTATGCTCACACGTTTTCAATGCTGTACAACATACATACAATTTTCATACTTGGAATCAACGTGATACTATTTTGTGAGTACTTATCTGATACATACATGATGTTACTGTGTGGACTGTCTTACAACCATTAATTCCGGTGTTGGAACCAACAGATAGGTATTAGTAGTACTACTGGGTTGACACCCCCACCCTTGACGAGATGGTTACTTGTGAGTACCATCCATACTGCCAGGATCGGGCCTGGGGTGAATATATTCTGACAAGTTCTTTGTGTACGTCATTAGGTTTGGTTGTATAAAACTCATGTTATGTGATTATGCTTACTTATAACTGTATGCACGGTATTCCATCACAAACAATATACAGCATCAATTACAAGTTTACAATTTAAACCTGCGAAGCTCACCAACATATTGTTGACCATTTTGAGCATATTTTTCAGGTAACAATGAGAACTGAAGATCTAGGAGTGCTGCCTTGTAGAGGAGACCCTAGGATGCATTTGTGATTAATACTTTTGTAAAGCTTGAACATGAATATGATCTTTTGTACGCTTGTTCCCATGTTGTGGGAATATTACACTACAAGTTGTAGTCAATGTTTTTGTGATCATTTGTGTTGTGCTTATGACTATGCTGTCGTGAACCTTGATTATACACGACACAAGTCTCCATTTGTGTTCGGGTGTCGTCATGACACGCTTGTCATCATACTTTATTGCTACTCTAACATATACCATGTGTTATGACGATCCCGTCTAGCTCGCATTCCCCGTGTTTCCGCTTTAGCGGGGGTGTGACAGACTGGTATCAGAGCCATTGGTTATAGAGAATTAGGCAATTACACTTGACCTAGACTATAACCTAGGAACCTTCATGTAGATTTGCATGCTTAAGCTTGTGTGTATTTATATATCTCGTGTATGTGTTCCTCCTACATGATTGATTATCCTTCTGTTATGTGATCCTTCACCTTGTGCTTGAGCCTTGTGCTCGTCACTAATGAGGTGCTTCCTATTGGATCTTCCGTTCCCTCTGTGCGCCGAGTTATCATAACCAAATTCGGGAATCGAAACCCGAACAGATCGTCACAGATCTTACATTGCGCCTGACCTCATACACTGAGAGACCGACCCGAGGAGGCTATGTCTGAGTCCTTTCAAGGACGCGAAATAGACAACCTTCGCTAGACTATACGTGATTACATGCTTGGACTCTCAGTTGACTTGATGGATTATGATGTAAAGGAAGGTCGGATGCCATGTAACCGGATTAGGCATCATTCTCGGTACATCGTGGGTGTGGTGGGAACGCTGCGGGGGAACCCTATATATAAGCATCACCGGTATACCGAGAATATGCTTGAAATGGATTACATGGTGGTCTTGACTGACCGGAGCATCGGACATTGGAACTTGATAAGTGGATTACTTGTGTATCATAAGGTGACTAAAGCTTATATGTTACCTCTTTTATGGATAGAACATGCCGCCTCGAAGATCTAACCGCAGAAGTAGTAGCGGAAGTGAAGCCCCGAGGGGCAGAGGCAGAGGCAGAGGCAGATCTTCAGGAGGAAATGAGGGTCCTATTGGCAATACTCAAGGGACTGGAAGTCCTGACATGGCAACCCTGATTGCTCAACAACTGACTGCCTTGATTCCCACTATTGTAGCTCAAGTGAGCGATGCTTTGCAACAGCAAAACCACTCCCACGGGATGGTGGTAACGAGAACGAGGGTAATGGGAACCCGACTGGGAATGAAAGCAACCAGGAGACCGGAAATGGTGGTACAGCCGGTAACGAAACTGGGGTTGCTAACGCCAAACGGGGTTGTTCTTACAAGGAGTTTGTGGCCTGTAAGCCCCGGGATTTTGATGGCAAAGGTGGGGCGATAGCCCTGATCAGATGGCTCGAGAAAATGGAGGCTGTGATTGACATCAGCGAATGCCTCGACAGCCAACGCATCAAGTATGTTACGTGCTCGCTGCAGGGCCGAGCACTAACCTGGTGGAACACCCAGGTTCAAGCGAGAGGAAGGGAATCTGCGATGCAGATGACATGGGATGAGTTTAAAGATTTGATTACTGAGGAGTACTGCCCTCACAATGAGATGCAAAAGCTTGAGCATGAGTTCTGGAATCATGCCATGGTAGGGGCGGGACACGCAGCCTATACTGATCGATTCCATGAGTTGGCTAGGGTAGTTCCACACCTGGTCACTCCGGAATCTAAAAGGATTGAGAGATACATTTGGGGGCTCGCGCCTCAAATACGGGCAATGGTAACTGCAGCTGCTCCTCCGACGATTCAGAGCGCAATTCTGAAGGCTGGCGCTCTGACCGATGAGATGGTACGAACAGGGGTATTGGGCAAGGGAGCAGAGAAGCGAAAGGATGCTGGGGAAACAAGCCGGTCGAGTGCCGGGAAATCTGACAAAGGGCCAAGATCACCAGAAACTTTGCGGCAGTGACTCAAGGGAAAGAGAATATATTGGGCCATATCCCAAATGTGACAGATGCAGCTATCATCATCCCCCAGAGACGCAGTGCCGGGTATGCGCAAACTGTAGGCGCCCGGGGCACCTAGCAAGAGATTGTAGAGTGGCACCGAATCTGGTTACACCCGTCAACGCGGTTAACCCGCCGGGAATGCCAGAGTTTATTACGAATGTGGAAATCCGGGTCACTTCAGAAACATGTGCCCCCGACTGAACAGGGCACCGGGTCAACAGGGGGATAACCAACAGCAAGTGATGGCCATAGCGGGCGCTCAAGGTCATGGAAACCAAGGAACTGCTGCACGGGGACGCGCATTTGTCATTGGAGCTAATGATGCCCGACAGGACCCGAACGTTGTTACGGGTACGTATCTGCTCAATCACCATTTTGCATCCATACTATTTGATACTGGAGCAGACAATAGCTTTATATCCTCTGAGTTCGTGCATATGCTGATTTAAGTGCTAGTAGACTAGAAACTAGTTACTCTGTAGAAATGGCCAATGGTAGGGTTGAACAAGCAAACGAGATTATTAAGAATTGCACCCTAATGTTAGAAGACCATGCCTTTAGCATAGACTTGATACCATTCGAGTTAGGCAGCTTCGATGTGATAGTGGGCATGGATTGGTTGTCAAATCATGGAGCCGAGATTGTTTGCCGGAGAAAGTTGTACGAATCCCCATGCCAAACGGGGAGGTACTCAAGATTCAAGGAGAACGACCGGGAAGAACACTGAAACTCATTTCTTGCATGAAAGCCCGCCGAGTTTACGGAAGCAGTGTTACGCTTTTCTGGCTCACATCGTAGAAAAGGGAGAAGAAGAGACAAAGTTGGCAGACATTCCCATTGTACGGGACTATCCGGAGGTGTTCCCTGATGATTTGTCTGGATTGCCTCCTCCACGACAGGTGGAATTCCATATAGAGCTGGTTCCTGGAGCTACACCGATAGCAAAGACACCGTATCGGTTAGCACCCTCAGAGATGCAAGAGTTATCCAGCCAACTACAGGAACTACTGGAGAAGGGTTTCATCCGACCAAGTCAATCACCGTGGGGAGCACCGGTATTATTTGTCAAGAAGAAGGATGGGTCGTTCGTATGTGCATCGACTACAGGGAGCTGAACAAATTGACCGTGAAGAATCGGTATCCTCTCCCCAGAATCGACGACTTGTTCGATCAGTTGCAAGGAGCCTCGTATTTCTCTAAGATCGACCTTCGATCCGGTTATCATCAATTAAGAGTGTTCGAGGACGATATTCCAAAAACAGCGTTTAGAACTCGCTACGGGCACTATGAGTTCTTGGTCATGCCATTCGGATTGACCAACGCACCAGCTGTCTTTATGGATCTGATGAATCGGGTGTGTAAGCCTTATCTTGATAAGTTCGTGATCGTGTTCATAGACGACATACTCATCTATTCTCGCTCAAAGGAGGACCACGAAAAACACCTCCAAACGATTCTAGAACTATTAAAGGAAGAGAAACTTTTCGCCAAGTTCTCGAAGTGTGAATTCTGGCTTCGAGAAGTAAAATTCTTGGGTCATGTAGTTAACAAAAATGGAATTCATGTGGACCCCGGTAAGATTGAAGCTGTGAAGAAGTGGGATACTCCCCAAACACCCTCAGAGATACGGCAATTTTTGGGATTGGCCGGATACTATCGTCGCTTTATTGCCAATTTCTCCAAGATTGCCCAACCACTGACTATGTTGACTCAGAAAGACAAGAGTTCGACTGGGGGAAAGCACAAGAACAGGCGTTCCAAACGTTGAAGGAGAAGCTGTGCAACGCACCGATACTGTCTCTCCCAGACGGAACCGATGACTTTGTGGTGTACTGTGATGCTTCACATCAAGGTTTGGGCTGTGTGCTAATGCAGAAAGATAAAGTGATTGCCTACGCATCGCGACAACTCAAGGTGCATGAGAAGAACTACACAACTCACGATTTGGAGTTGGGTGCCGTAGTATTTGCACTCAAGATATGGAGGCATTATCTATATGGACCAAATGCATCATCTACACAGACCATAAGAGCCTTCAACACATCATGAACCAGAAAGAACTTAACATGCGGCAGCGACGCTGGGTAGAACTGCTTAGCGACTACGATTGTGAAATCCGGTATCATCCGGGGAAAGCTAACGTGGTGGCTGATGCATTAGCCGCAAAGAACGTGTGAAGCCGTTACGTGCTCGAGCGCTAGGTTTGACTATTCAAACTAATTAAAGGCTCAGATTCAGTTAGCACAAAACGAGGCGTTGAAAGAAGAGAACCTTGCGGGGGAAGAGTTCCGAGGGTTGGATAAACAAATGACTCGCAAGGATGACGGCGTTCATTACTTCATAGATCGTATATGGGTCCCAAATGGGGAGGTGTACGTACACTAGTCTTGGATGAAGCACACAAGACTCGATACTCTATTCACCCTGGTGCAGACAAGATGTATCACGATCTGAAGAGCTGTACTGGTGGCCTGGTATGAAGAAAGATGTTGCTGTATACGTGAGCAAATGTTTGACTTGTTCAAAGGTCAAGGCTGAACACCAGAAACCATCAGGGTTACTGCAACAACCTGAAATTCCCGAGTGGAAATGGGAGAACATCACTATGGATTTTATTACCAAACTCCCAAGAACGCCAAGTGGGCACGACTCGATATGGGTCGTGGTGGATCGAATGACGAAATCTGCTCACTTCTTGCCTATCCGAGAAGACTACAAGATGGATAAGCTGGCAAGGTTGTACATCAAAGAGGTCGTGACACGGCACGGGGTGCCGGTGTCAATCATATCCGACCGAGACAGTCGATTTACTTCACGCTTTTGGCAGACGTTACAGAAAGCGATGGGCACTCGGTTAGACATGAGTACAGCCTATCACCCCCAAACAGACGGCCAGAGCGAGCGAAACAATACAGACGCTTGAGGACATGCTGAGGGCATGCGTCATTGATTTTGGTGGTAGTTGGGATACTCATCTACCGCTGATTGAGTTCTCCTACAACAACAGCTATCACACAAGCATTGGATGCGCACCATTCGAAGCGTTGTATGGACGGAAATGTAGATCACCAGTTTGTTGGGCTGAAGTTGGTGAAAGCCAGCTTACGGGCCCAGAGATCATTCAAGAAACCACTGATAAGATCTTCCAAATCAAAGACCGACTTAAAGCAGCTAGAGATCGTCAAAAGAGCTATGCCGACAACCGTCGGAAGCCTCTAGAATTCAATGTTGGGGATCATGTCTTACTCAAGGTCTCTCCTTGGAAAGGGATCGTACGATTTGGTAAGAAAGGGAAGTTAGCCCCTCGATACGTAGGACCATTCGAGATTACAGAAAGAATCGGTCCGGTGGCTTACCGATTAAGGCTTGCCACAAGAACTCAGCAGTGTGCATGATACTTTTCACGTGTCGAACCTCAAAAAGTGTTTGGCAGACGAGTCCTTACACGTACCAATTGAGGAAATCAAGATCGACGAAAAGCTTCATTTTATTGAAGAACCTATTGAGGTCATGGACCGAAAGGTCAAAAAGCTAAGGCGCAGCAAGATACCTATCGTCCGTGTGAGATGGAATTCCAAACGAGGGCCAGAGTTTACATGGGAACGTGAAGATCAGATGAGACTCAAATATCCACACTTATTCGCGGATGACGTTCTAGGGCCTAGCACCAGTTGAATTTCGGGACGAAATTCCCTCAACTGGGGGATACTGTGACATCCGTCACCAAAGGTCCGTCATTTAACGCGTTTTACTTAGCCTTGTTGGCAGTTATTCCTTATTGACTAACCAATTACGTGAATACCATATTTGTCTTACTTAATTGCCCTTATATGTGTAGTATCTTAAGATATTCTCCAAAATTTGCCCCGTTAACACTAAACACGTCATTTTTATAATAAAATAAAATTCACGAATAAAATCATTTTTAAATTATAAATAACATTAATAACATTTTATCATCAATAAACAACACAAAAATTATAACGTTTTTAACCGAAACGAAATTTAGAAACTCGGGGCAAAGTGCGGGGACTAAACTTGAAACTTTGGGAAACCAGGCTGGGTATAAATACCCCTTCCCAGCCATTTTTCATTCTTTCACTCTCTCACTACTTCATCTTTCTCTCTACACTCTCTCTCTCTAGAAACCACACCAAAACCAACCCGTTTCTTGCAATTTCGTCTTCAAATCTCGACACCATCGTGAATACTAGTTCCTAGCAGGTAGATAACCTCACTACCTCGTTTTAAACTCGATTTTACAGCTGCATTCGAGGGTTTTCGGGTGCTCGGGTTCATCCGAGCACAAGAGGTCATGTGGACTTGCATGTCTTGTTTCTGAGTGTGTTTCTTGGCTAGATAGGCTAGAAAACGAGTTCTGGAGGTTCTGGTTGGGTAACACTCGCGATCGGGCAGCCGAAGGCCGACCTGAAACTCACTGCCGTCGCGACTCCCGATGGCGCGAAAAGGGTTGTCGCGCGCGAGAGGGGCGTGCGACTGCATGTGGGTGTGCGAGTTTAGCGTGCGACTGGGTATGTGTGCGACTTGAGACATGAGCGAATAGGCAAGTCGCGCGGAGGTGTCGCGCGATTGTCGGTGGGTGCGAAACAGAAGTTGTCACGCGATAAGGATGTCACGCGATTGGAGTTGTCACGCGACTGGGGTTGTCGCGTGACTGGGCTATGCGAATGTGGGTTGTGTGCGAGTGTGTGAAATCGCACGGTCAGACGCCTGTCGCGCGAAAGGGGGTCTTCTCGCGCGAATGAAGCTGATTCGCGCGGAGGGACTTCAAGTCGCGTGGTTGGCTGTTGGGTCGTGCGACTTGTATTGCGTGGTACGACTGAAGGCTTAATCACACGAATGGAGGACCAATTGTACGAAAGTAGCTAATTCGCACAACTGAAAGCCCACTCGTGTGAATGGAGTGTCAGTCGTGCGTCCAGTCCTATTATACGACTTAAAGGTGTGCGGATCCCCTCTTCGGAGATCTCACAACGATAATAAAATATAATTAAGTGTCATAGCTTGACCACAAAGATTAAAATCAACGCCATTAACAGGCACGTACCATTTAAAACAATCTAGTCTAAGATGTGTGTGACTGCTTGTGTGTACTACTCACGACCGAACCGAAACGACCCGACTCAATTAAACAATATTATTAACGATAGTCCACAAGATTAATTCTTAACATAACTGTCAATAGGTGATTGACTGTTCATACATACATACAAGTTTGGGAAGTTCATCCGACATACTTACCACTTAACAAGTGAGTTTCGTGGCCCCTTTTTACGCTTATACATTGTTTCAATCTTTTACAAACTTGGGGGAAAAGTATGCTCACACGTTTTCAATGCTGTACAACATACATACAATTTTCATACTTGGAATCAACGTGATACTATTTTGTGAGTACTTATCTGATACATACATGATGTTACTGTGTGGACTGTCTTACAACCATTAATTCCGGTGTTGGAACCAACAGATAGGTATTAGTAGTACTACTGGGTTGACACCCCCACCCTTGACGAGATGGTTACTTGTGAGTACCATCCATACTGCCAGGATCGGCCTGGGGTGAATATATTCTGACAAGTTCTTTGTGTACGTCATTAGGTTTGGTTGTATAAAACTCATGTTATGTGATTATGCTTACTTATAACTGTATGCACGGTATTCCATCACAACAATATACAGCATCAATTACAAGTTTACAATTTAAACCTGCGAAGCTCACCAACAATATTGTTGACCATTTTGAGCATATTTTTCAGGTAACAATGAGAACTGAAGATCTAGGAGTGCTGCCTTGTAGAGGAGACCCTAGGATGCATTTGTGATTAATACTTTTGTAAAGCTTGAACATGAATATGATCTTTTGTACGCTTGTTCCCATGTTGTGGGAATATTACACTACAAGTTGTAGTCAATGTTTTTGTGATCATTTGTGTTGTGCTTATGACTATGCTGTCGTGAACCTTGATTATACACGACACAAGTCTCCATTTGTGTTCGGGTGTCGTCATGACACGCTTGTCATCATACTTTATTGCTACTCTACATATACCATGTGTTATGACGATCCCGTCTAGCTCGCATTCCCCGTGTTTCCGCTTTAGCGGGGGTGTGACAGCTGAGTAAGGTGACCTGCAACTTTACCTGTGCCATTTCCATAATTCATTCATCATCTTAACACACCCTTAGAACATTTTATCATATTATCCGCTTAGAACAAGCTAACATCATACACATCATAGGAAAGACTTCTAAGACATACATTTACAGTACGCACACGAACAACATGCTGTAACTCATATATCTGTCCTAGAAATCTTACATACAGTAGGCATAGCAGCCTGAACGGACCATACACACACATACTCGTACATACATACACGGATTAAGCAATCAAAGCTCGAAAACAGTTTCATGATGTGTTCCAGTCCGAAAATCGTTCAAAAACGGGTAAAATAGGTGTCTTAGAACTCACCTTATGTAGCTGCGAGTATGGCTTCCTCAAAACCGGTTGTTGTGAGATCTTGTACCTCGAACCAGACTTCTTCTTCTTGTTCTTCCTTCAAAATCTCGTAATCTTCTCTTTCTCTCTCTAAAAAGTTCGATGATTTGGGTGTTGTAAGAAAAAAGTGGGCAGCCATCCCCACAAGTATCAGATATTTATCTTTTCTTTGTACTTTTTACACAAAGCTCCCCTCCACTTTTGTTCCATCTCATTTCCTTCCAAGATACTTTCTTTTTCTTTTCTTCTTATTATTATTATTAGTATTTTTTCTTCATCTAATCAAAAATTTCGGGTGTTACACGAACGGTTTTAAGGATTAATGGTGGTCGGTTACGAGTTCAATCGACCCCCTTTAAATCAAATTAAAGCTCATCAAGCGTTCGAATCGGTTTCTGGAAGTGATTAGCATCGATTAGGCTTTAAGTTCGAGGGTTACAAGTGGTTTAGGGGCGGTTTTACCGGTCGCCGGAGCTCGGCCGGAGCTCGGCCGGAGGCGGCCGGAGCTCGGCCGGAGGCGGCCGGAGCTCCGCTGGAAAGTCGGGGAGAGAGGAAAGGGTGGAGATTTGGTTTTTTAAAAATTTTACAATTTGGTCCCTGTGCTTTTAAATTTTATATTTTAATGCTAAAGTTTCAGTTTTAGTTATAATAATTTACAGCTTTAGTCCCTGCTGTTTCAAATTATATATTTCATGTACAAAAGTATTATTTACAAGTTTTAGAATATATTAAACCATTTTGTTTTTATTAAACTTCAAGATTTAAAACCTTTTAAGATTATTTACTATTGCTAGTATTCTTTGTTACCATTGTAATATCAATATTTTCTTTAGGCTTATTATTATTTCACTATCATATTATTATTATTACCATTTTTATCATTAATAATAATATTATTATTGTTATGGCTATCATTAATTAAACTATTATGATTTAAAGAAATTACAAATATGCCCACATATTTTCATTCATAACAAAACCCTTACAAGAGATAACGTGATTAATTTTTTTTATTTAACGAAAATACGAAAGGTTACAGTCTCCCCAACTTTTAAGAATTTCATCTCGAAATTAAGAATGAAACACAAACGAACAGGAGACTTATAGTGAAAGGTAAGTGTACTAACGGACTGTGAATGGCGTTTGATTACGGGTGAGATGTTTCGCCTTGCGAATTATGGAATTTTACAGGGTTCTTGATGCGGTGCATGCAAATTTGAACTCTTCCAGTGGAATGCGAAAGTTATCATTGACAAACTAACTCTTTGAGATTTGACACACGAAACGTTGGAAAACGATGATAAGTTCCTGAGGTGTATTAGACTTATAAGTCACTTTCTCACTACTCTCATCATCTAGGATGAAATTATATAATAAGATGACGTCTTGAAGCCATTGAATAAGTTCCGTAATTGTATGGAAGTTTGACCGATGGAAATTAAGAATCACAAGTGCCACTATATATAATGACACAAGCTTAACACATATCTTGTGAATATGTATTGCTCCTTCGGTCAAACCGTCAGATTATGGTTAACACGATATGTCGAGATTTTGAGCTGGGTTCCCAAAGATGATTAGAGGCATTGCTAATAATAGAAAGTGAATCGATCATCAGAATTAATGATCGATGTTTAACGACACACCACGATAACCGACTATTTGAGGTAAGTACGAGCCAATTTCTCGACTCGTTATCTCACATGAGTAAATATGAAATGCGCGAAACTAGCCAATCGGTCAATAATGCGCCAAATGACATCAATAAATACAAGGCAATTTGAACATATACTAAGCTATGTCCAAATTTCCTTTATGCTAAACCATGAATACCAATCGCGGAAATTCATGATCCTTTTTGTCCACATCGGAATGAATGTAGTAACAAGTCTTGTGAGTCGCAATCAAGATAGAGATTTAGAGATTTTCAAGATTAGGAGTTCAAAAGTTATCCAAAATAATAGGAATTGCATTTTTAATTATGGGTAAGAGTGAAACAAAGACGTCGTTCATGATCGGATTGGAATTTAAATAATTCAGAATATCGACGATAAAGGCAATCAGAAATAGCTTTCCAAGTACGGCTTGCACACGCGGTTCGTCAAACCCATGAACACAACCGTATATTGCTATAACCAGAAAGGCATGGCATAAATTTATAATGACTCTATCTTGTACGAAAGATTGTTTTAGGAGTGTTATCATCGTGCAATTAGGTTTTGATGATAACTCAGAATGAAGGTCGATAAAAAGGTTCCATAAAGCTAGATCAAACGTCAAATTGAAACATAAAAGTGCGAGAGAAGAAATTGATTTAAAATTTTAAATGTTCCAGGCTTGGAACTAGGGTTACCCTAAGGTGACAAAGACCTCTTTTAAGTTCAGGAATCATGCTTTAGCTTGACTGGCTGGAACACTATCGTCGATAAATCAGATAACGGTGTTCACCCTTCAAGTTATTACATGTTTCTTGTCAATTGAGGTTTTAAAATCTTGGTAGGTTTGAGATCAAGGGAATGGGAATAGTCACTAAGATGTGGTTATCACTCCTAGCTTGGTGGTGTATTTCTAAAGGTATGACTCTTAACTACCAAGCGAGAGCTTGATCTTAACTCTTTGTTAAGGATCCACAGAAATAAAATAAGGTAACTTACCATTAAGGTAAGGATAATCACTCCTATCTTAACGGTGAAGTTTTATAGAAATAAAATATAGCAACACGAAAGACTTTATCAAAGGACAGAATTCACTCCTACTTTGATGAGGTCATTTCATTTGAGGAAAATACCATCCACAAAATTTAAACAGGCGAAATTATCATCAAGGTATGGTTTTCACGCCTATCTTGATGATTGGATTTCATAATCACAAGAAAACAATCAAGAATTGATATTTGTCACCAAAATACGGGATTCAATCCTATTTGGGTGAGGTCATTTCATTCGTGAAATACGAGTTCCAAGAAAAAAATGATTGAAATCTGTCTTCAAAACAAGGAAATCACCCCGATTCAAAGAACGAGATTTCATAAAACACACAATAGAAAAATTGAAAACCATTATCGAGATACGAAATTTTACTCCTATTTTAAGGAGGTAATTCCACTGGCAAAATACGAATTCGTAAGAACAAGAAGGAGAAATGATCATCAAGGTAAGAGGTTCACTTTTGTCTTGATGATGAAATTTCATAAAAACAATAATAGGGAATGGAAAGCCATCACCAAAGTAAGGGAGTCACCCCTGTTTTGATGAGATAGATTCATTTAAGGGATACGAGTGCCCTTAGTCATAGATTGACTTGCAGACTCTTGCATTGCCTACGGTGAGAAACGGTTAAAAGATTTTACAGAGCTCGACTTAGCAAACGAAGAGATTATCGACTAGAAATTCAGAAACTTCAAATTACATCGATGTAACATTAACAGGAATAGAAAATCATGCATGCTAGGATTAAGGTTGAAGTTTGGGATAACATAGTTAATTATAATAGGTGCTCAAATCTTGAATGGTTTAAATCAGAAAAACAAGATCAATGACGAAAACGATGTGATATAACAATGAGATGTAAACGTTCGGTTCGTAATAAAAGGGAAATGTGTTGACTTCTTAAAGTGTTACGTCAACCAAAACTTTACTGAAAACACGCGTACCTACAAGTGAACACTCATCTCATGAGTTCCAGGTCAGATAAACGGATTCAACGATCGAATCAGATTTATGTGTATACCTTGCCTAGACAAAGTATCCCGAGATGCTGGTATTCCATCTTTTGGCATTGCATGATTTCAGGTATGGGACACACTTTAAGGAGGTTTGAAAACCATAAGGAACAATTTAAAGTTTTGAAAACCATTTGGTTTAGACGCCCAATATCCTTGGATATATTAAGATCCATGTACACGTTGGTCAAGATATGAAGATAGTTACAAGTGGCACACAACGGGTAATGATATTTACACATAGGAATTGAGGAGTAAAACGAGTTCAATATTAACGGGAACATTCTGTAAGATAGGAATAAGAAAATATTAGAATTTCGATGATAAACTAGTTCAAGGAATCAAGGTTTATTGATATTTTTAAAATACAAATAGGATGGTTCCATTTAGTAACGCATTACCATTTGGAAACGTTGACACATCAAGGTGAGTTGACCCATTTTCCTTAGAAACTTGTGTATGTTGACCATAGTTTATCACTCACCCCAGAAATCCCTAGGTAAGCATAACTGGTCTCGTAATGAGATTTATACGATATGCTTGCCTTAGCCGAAGGCCTTTTGCCAGGAAATCCAGAATACAGGTGTCTATGTGTCACACAAATTTCTTAGTTTCATGAAATCAAAACCTTGATGAGATTTTCATAGATTAGACATAGAATCTAAGGAATTAAACCCACAGTAATAAGTGTAGATTCCACATTCATCGAGAATAAGTTTAGGAAGTTTCAGTTATCGGGGAGAATCAAGAGTCAAAGATAAGTCACGGGGAGACAAGTAAAAAAGTTTAAACATTTACAAGGTAATCCTATGCTAAGGCATCAAGTTACACATAAGAAGGCATAGCATCATGTAGAATGCAAACCATATATATATTTACAAGAATATAAATATTATTCTATAAGGTTCATGCATAAGCTATAGTCTAGGTCACCATTTCTAAAAACCTAAATCCCTATAGTTATGGGCTCTGATACCAATCTGTCACACCCCAACCTTAACAGCGAAAACGTTGACATGTGAGGGTTATGATTGTTCATGCCACACAACGCTATTAAAGTGACGATATTATTATATTCCAAGGTTCAATACAAACAATAAGATTATAACATAAGCTCAAGTAATTATAAATACAAAAATTTCATAACGTCGTGTGACCATATAAATCTTTTTATTATTCTAGGTCCAATCCTAGATGTTGTAAGGCCCCGTCCCCGGGACGCTTACAGTTGGTCATTCATTGCACATCAAAATATAGTTTATATTTACTAAGTAAAATAATGCAGCGCAATCGATAAAAAGGACATTCTCATTTCATCATAAAAGCTTTTGCAAATTAAGACATCGTTGATTAACTACAAAATACATATTTTTTGCATTACATAAGGATACAGTGTTTGCTGCGGAGGCATATGAAACCAGGAGGATTCCTTAAGTAATCCTGTTTATTTGAATCCTCAACAAACACTTGCATGCAACATACTGTGTTGCGTCATTATGTACAAAGGAATGCCATCCCAAAAGAACTGAGTAGCCACCCCGTGCCATCCTCAGCAACACTACCTGCCAACTGGAAACACATAAAAAGTCAGCGTTGCTTAGTGAGTTCTAGTTTTATAAATAACATACTTTTCTTTTGTTAAAACCGTCCTTTACATACATGCGATCATACAACATACTACACATAGATAATATTATTATTATCTTCTCCATTCATTCATTTGCTTTCATTTGTGTACCGTTCATCGTTAACATTCACGTTCTTTCATTCATACGTATTTTACATTCCTTCATACATTCGTTATATACATTCGTACGTTCATTACATTCGTTCAGGTGTTCCTTCCATTCATGCATTCATTACATACATACGTTCATTTCCTTCCTTCATACGTTCATTACATTCATTCGTACGTTCATTACTTTCGGTGACATGTACAATACCCTGAACATCATGCATTACTGCTGGTGCTGGACCTGTGATTATTAATCACGAACGTTGTGCACCCATGCTGATCCAATCACCTAGGGTAGGTACATGCACCACTTATCTTCCTTTGTTCATTCTGGATCAATGCCATGCGCTATACCTGAACATCATGCATTACTGCTGGTGCTGAACCTATGATGATCAATCACGAACGTTGTGCCCACATGCTGATCCAGTCACCTAGGGTAAGCGTCAAGGATTCCATACATATGATCAATCACAAAGGCTGACCCCAATGTGCATCCTTCAGGGTAGCTAACCCGCACACCGTTGAGCTAACACCTGCCAGGGGTGTGCACCTCCATACGTTTGCTTTACGTTCATTAATGCATGCATTCATTCATTTTATTCCTCTTTCATTATCTTTCGCTTTACGTTACTTATTACTTTCGTTTCATTCATTAATCATACATGTAAAGTCACAGAAAGATAAACACGTATCGAAACAAGGAATATCGACATTTACAAATCATCAGTCATTACCATCATATAGGGCTACATCATACTTAACATACACACATCATGCATATACATGCGATACTATCATCTTCATGCTCAACGAAACAACTAAGCCTCGACATCTATCCCACAGGTGCCTGCGGGAGCTATCACATCACTACTTACCCTTACTCTTTTCCTGAAGGTCTGTAAATGAACTACATCTCTTCTCGTACACAACAGCCCTATTTGGGCGATTGGGCATGATTCAGTCGCATGGCCTCCACGCGACTGGACCATGCGATTGGACACCTATGTGAATGAACAGCCAATCGTGCGAATGGACTCTCGATCGTGCGAATGAATACTAGGCATTTGGATCTCATACGAATGAGACTAATACGGATGAGCACCCATGCGACTGAACTCTCAACCGTGCGATTGGGCACTAGGCGACTGAGCATCTATGCGACTGGGCTTCCATTCGTGCGATTGAACCTCAGTCGTGCGACTGAGTCTCAGTCGTCCCTCAGTCGGCCGATTGGCCCTTCAGTCGCCTAGCCCTAACTGGGCAGCGACTAGAGTTCATCTCAAACTGCAGCCGCGACATACGGCCTTCAAACTCTTCCAAACTCATTTCAAGCCCAAATTAGCCCTCCTAAACCTTAGGGAATCATACTATGACCTCATACAAGCACATACAAGTCCAAAATCGTATTTTAAACACACTACACACGATTCACCCAAATGGGTCAAACTCACACATTTCAAAAATGGGTTTATATGTGTTCCAGCCCCAAAATCGTTTGAAAACAAGTAAATGAGGGGTCCTAGAACTCACACAAACAAGGAGAAGATGAAGAACTTCGTTTGGACTAGTTACTCGACCAGTTCGAGCCCAAATCGCCACTTTTCTCTCTTTTTCTCTTCTTTCTCTCTTCTTTCTCTCTTCTTTTCTTTCTGTCTGTATTTTGCAAGTATGGGGAGGGGAGATGGCAGCCCCCTCCCTTAAAGTCACTGTCCAGTCGCCCGAACCCAGGCGTCTGGACCTTCGGTCGCCCGATCACCATGCGATTGGACCTCCAGTCGCATGAGTTACGTGCGACTGAGCCTCCAGTCGCATGACACTCCAAAAAGTCAAATTTCCGGGTGTTATAGATGTAAGCCTTCAAAGCATGCTAAGCAGATTTAATTCCTGGAACATGTTAAAAATAAATGGTCAACATAAAGTTGGTGAGCTTTTCATAGTTTTTATACAATAAGTATATAAAGATGGCAATTCAGGTCATAAGTTAGTGAATAAAGTAATTAGGGATGTTATGAACAGATGTAACAATCAAATCTTGACAGTTTACAAGATTCCACGTTTACAAGTTTATACATTAGCTAAGTGTACTTGGTCCCCATAGTGCTCAGAATACGACACTAGGGCCACCAAATAGTCTTGCCAGGCCCATAGATCTATGACGTCACCAGACTAACAATAGTTAATGATTGTACATATAAACGCCATAACATAGTAATCACAAAAGTTCAACTAACCGCAACTTAATATTATGAATTTCCAAGATGTTTACAAGTCTCAAATAAGTTTACAAGTGCAACGATAATAAGTTTAACATATTTCACCCCAAAGTGTGAAAATATGAAAAAAGGGGTATGAAAAAACTCACTTGATGTGCGTATATAAAATGATAATAAGAATTAAATGGTATTCCAACGTAATCCCTTACAAGACACCTAAACGTATATGTTACAAGATTAGGATTAGTAATAAGATTAATATTCTAATGAGAACTAGGGTTTTAATAGAATAGTAGGGTTTTGACAAGTAAATAGATTTATTTAATGAAATTATTTGTATTTTGATTCAATGAAACGAAGGTGATGATCGATGGGGATGTGTTGTTGTATTACAGATGTAATTGAGAGTTGTATACGTTTAGAAATGGTTATCGTTTGAAGTTCATTTGATTGAGTAATTATCAGGTTTTTTGTCGAACGGTTTGAGGATTAATGGTGGTCGGTTACGAGTTCAATTGACCCCCTTTAACTCAAATTAAAGCTCATCAAGCGTTTGAATCGGTTTCTGGAAGTGATTAGCATCGATTAGGCTTTAAAGTTCGAGGGTTACAAGTGGTTTAGGGGCGGTTTTACTGGTCGCCGGAGCTCGGCCGGAGGCGGCCGGAGCTCCGCCGGAAAGTCGGGGAGAGAGAAAGGGTGGAGATTTGGTTTTTTTAAAAATTTTACAATTTGGTCCCTATGGTTTTATAGTTTACATTTTAATGCTAAAGTTTCAGTTTTAGTTATAATAATTTACAGCTTTAGTCCCTGCTGTTTCAAATTTTATTATTTCATGTACAAAAGTATTATTTACAAGTTTTAGAATATGTTAAACCATTTTGTTTTTATTAAACTTCAAGATTTAACACCTTTTAAGATTATTTACTATTGCTAGTATTCTTTGTTACCATTATAATATTAATATTTTCTTTTAGGCTTATTATTATTTTCACTATCATATTATTATTATTACCATTTTTATCATTAATAATAATATTATTATTGTTATGGCTATCATTAATTAAACTATTATGATTTCAAGAAATTATAAATATGCCCACATATTTGCATTCATAACAAAACCCTTACAAGAGATAACGTGATTAATTTTTTTTATTGAACGAAAATACGTAAGGTTACATTTGGTCATTGGCTTTGGAATATTTTACACTTGGAATATTTTCTTTGAGGAGTGTAAAACTTCCAAAGTAACTTCTACCATGTACATCATTCATGCAAGCTGGAAGCTCTTTAGTTGCTTTGGTTGCATCAGCCTTTCAAGTATAATCTTATAAACTCACCCTAGGCTTATGGTTCCAAAACAGAGAAGGTTATTCAGATATTAAGTCCTTATCAGGGTCAAGGCCATTCCTTTCTTCATCAATTGGTCGGGATCCCTCAAACTCTCATTGTCACACCCTCGCTAAAGCGGAAACACGGGGATGTAACGAGATGAGATCGTCATAACATATTGTAAACAATAGAGATGCAGTATGAATAAATGATGGTAAGCGTGTCATGACGACACCCGACACAAAAGACACTTGTGTCGTGTTTAGTTGATATTCGCGACAACTAGCCATAAGCATAAACATTGTAATTGAATCACATAACCAAAAATAATATCATTGTAATGTAATTCCGACAACCCGGGAACAAGTATCCAAAAGAATAAAGATGTGTAATCAGACGAAAAATGTTTCAAAAGAATGTTTGTCAAGTATAGTATAGTCTAAAAATGCATCCTAGGGTCTCCGCTAAGGCAACACTCCTAGAATCTTCAATTAGCGTTATCACCTGAAAAGATATGCTCAAAATGGTCAACAAAAATTATTGGTGAGCTCGCAGATTTAAATAGTAAGTAAATTGATGTTGCATAATAGTTTTGCGGAATACCGTGAATACAGTTATAAGTAAGCAAAATAACATGACAAATGAGCTTCACAACCAAACCTAATGACCTACACACAGAATCTTGTCGGAATATATTCACCCAAGGGCCCGTTCCTGGCCACTGTTGGTACCAACTAGTATACCAACAAACAAGGGTGGGGGTGTCAACCCAGTTGTACTACAAATACCTATTCGTCGGTTCCAACACCGGAATTAAATGGTTGTAAAGAAAGTACCACACAGCGAACTCATGCATGTATCATATAAGTACTCACAAAACAGTAACACGTTGATTCCAAGTATATAAGTTGTACAACATAAAATGGGTGAGCATACTTTTCCTCCAAGTTTCTAAATGATTGAAGAATTGAAAGAAAAGTATAAAAAGGGCCACGAAACTCACTTGATTGATGATAGTAGTAGATGAATAAAGATCTGAAATGATGAAGCAATAATCGTTCAAACACCTATTATTAATTATTTTTAAGTGTTAGAGATAAGCTTTAAGAGAATAGATGCGTTCGGTCGGTTCGGGTTGGATCGGTCACGCGACGCACGCTCAACCAAGCAGGCATACGTATTAGATCTTATATAGATCCAAGTACTTGGAATAGTCACCATTGTCAATGATATTAGTTTAAGGGTTTCATTATTTTTAGTGATGTACTTAGTAAGTATTAGTAGTCACCAATATTAAGCTTGATAATCGTGAAGATGTTAACATTGATTATATTTGTGATAATATTAGTAATACTCGTAGTGTTAACATTAATAATGTCATTAGCAATGGTAACCGTATTAATGTCACCGTAACACCACACGATCTGCACATACTACACACAAGGATTGCATTCACGCACAAACAAACTTCAATCGCACGTTTCAACATCCAATCGCACGATTCAACCTTCATTCGTACGAATCAACCTTCATTCGTACGAATGAACCTTCATTCGTGCGATTTGCCATTCAGTCGCACGACACAGCACTCATTCGCACTCCCGTGTTCAGTCGTACACACACATTCGCATGGGAGTCGCACGACACAGCACTCATTCGCACTCCCGTGTTCAGTCGTACACACACATTCGCATGGCACAACATTCATACGCACGCACTCCCATTCGCACGACACAACGTTCATTCGCACACACACTCATTCGCATGACCCACACTCAATCGCACGCATACTTTCAATCGCACATGCTCATTCGTACAACACAAACTCAATCGCATACACACATTCATTCGCATGACTCAATCGCATGCACACATTCATTTGCATGACTCAATCGCATGCATACTTTCATTCGCACGACTCAATCGCACACCTACATTCAATCGCACACAGTTGCACAGACAGGACTCAGTCGCATACGCAAGTCACAGGGGTGCCGGAGTGCTCACAGCAGCCTTCGGCCGTTGTGACCACTCAAACGGCTGGTGGCGTCGTTTTGCTGGAGAAATCAGGAAGAATGTGTCGGAGAGCAAGGAGGGGGCGGATGGTGGTTGTAGGGTTTAGGTTGAGGAGATGATGGCTGTTAAATGGGTTTTTATACCCTTTCCATGTTTGTGAGATTGACATTCTAGTCCCTGGACTTCCAAAGCCTTAATTCTTTAAGTTTAGTTAATTATAATTTGGGTCCCTTAACTTGGTTTATTATATTTTAATACTAGTATGTTAATAGTAGGGTTTAACGGCATCAACGATAATAATAATATTACTAATAATAACAATACTAATAACTTTGTTAATAGTAATCACATTAATTATATTGTTGGTGTTAATGATAATAATAATAATAATACTAGTGATAATACTAATGACAATTCTAATAGTAATTATAACAATAATAATGATAATGATAATAGTAATTGGGGCAATAATAATACTTTATGACCTTGGGTAATTATAATGATAATAATAGCAGTGGTGATAATAATGTTAGTGATATTAATAGTAAACAACTTTTGTATACTAATGCTTTCTTAATTACTTAATGAAGTAAGGGTAATATACTGGGTAGAATGTTATTAGGATTTTAGTGTTTGAGTATTTATGCACACCTAACATAACACACATAACTAGGGAAGCAAAGTTTGAACTAAGGCAACTTGATTATAAGCTAATGTTAAGTATTCAAGAAGGCTAACAAATATGATGTTAATTGACGGACCTTTTGGTGACGGATGTCACAGTATCCTCCAGTTGAGAGAATTTCGTCCCGAAATTCAGCTGGAGTTAGATCCAAGAGTATCCTCCACGAACAGATGTGGATACTTGAGTTTCATCCAGTCTTCCCGTTCCAATGTAAATTCTGGTCCTCGTTTAGAGTTCCATCTCAGGCGGACAATCGGTATCTTACTGCGTCTTAATTGTTTGACCTTTCGATCCATGATCTCTATGGGTCCTTCAATAAAATGAAGCTTTTCATCAATCTTGATTTCCTCAATTGGCACATGAAGAGTTTCTTCCACCAAGCACTTCTTGAGGTTCGATACGTGGAACGTATCGTGTATACCACTGAGTTCTGGTGGCAACCTCAATCGGTATGCCACTGGACCAATTCTTTCCATAATTTCGAATGGTCCTACGTATCTCGGGGCCAACTTCCCTTTCTTTCCAAATCGTACAATCCCTTTCCAAGGAGAGACTTTGAGTAAAACGCGATCTCCCACGTGAATTCCAGAGGTTTCTGACGGTTGTCGGCGTAGCTCTTTTGGCAATCTCTGGCTGCTTTTAGTCTGTCTTTGATCCGGAAAATCTTGTCTGTTGTTTCCTGAATGATCTCTGGGCATATCAACTGACTTTCACCAATCTCTGCCCAGCAAACTGGAGACCTACATTTCCTTCCATATAGGGCTTCAAACAGAGTGCATCCAATGCTCGTATGGTAGCTGTTGTTGTAAGAGAACTCAATCAATGGTACCTGGGTGTCCCAGCTACCACCAAAGTCAATTACACAAACCCTAAGCATATCTTCCAATGTTTGTATCGTTCGTTCGCTTTGACCGTCTGTTTGTGGGTGATAGGCGGTACTCAAATCTATTCGAGTGCCCATTGTATTCTGTAGCATCTGCCAAAACCGCGATGTAAATCGGCTATCACGATCGGATATGATCGAAACCGGCACCCCATGCCTTGTTACAATCTCGTTTATGTACAATCTCGCCAACTTATCCATCTTGTAATCCTCTCGGATCGGCAGGAAATGAGCGGACTTCATCATACGGTCCACTATAACCCATATCGAGTCGTGCCCACTACTCGTTCTAGGAAGTTTGGAAAAAATCCATGGCTATGTTTTCCCATTTCCATTCAGGAATTTCCGGTTTCTGCAGTAATCCTGATGGTTTCTGATGTTCAGCTTTAACTTTCGAGCACGTCAAGCATCGGCTTACATACATAGCAATCTCTTTCTTCATGCCTGGCCACCAATACAGATCTTTGAGATCGTGGTACATCTTGTCTGCACCAGGGTGAACAGAATACCTTGACTTATGCGCTTCGTCCATAACCAAAGTACGTACGTCTCCTCATTTGGTACCCATATGCGATCCACAAAATACTGTAAGTCGTCTTCCTTGCAACAGTTTATTCAATTCGGGTTAATCGATACACATGCAAACGATCCGTCTTTCTTTTTGACGAATAATATCGGTGCTCCCCATGGTGAATGACTCGGTCGAATAAAACCCTTTTTAAGTAGTTCCTGTAATTGACTAGATAACTCTTGCATTTCTGATGGTGCCAACCGATATGGCGTTTTTGCTACCGGTGTAGCTCTAGGAACCAACTCTATACGAAATTCCACCTGTCGTGGAGGAGGCAAACCCGACAAGTCGTCAAGGAATACATCTGGGTAATCCCGTACTACAGGAATGTCTACCAACTTTCTCTCCTCTTCTTTCTTTTCTACTACGTGGGCCAGAAACGCGTAACACTGCTTTTGTAAACACCGACGCGTCTCCATGCAGGAGATAATCTTTAGGGTTCTTGATCGTTCTCCTTGAATCCTGAGTACCTCCCCGTCTGACATTGGGATTAGTACTACTTTTTCCCGACAAACAATCTCGGCTTCGTGTTTTGACAACCAATCCATTCCCACAATCACATCGAAACTCCCTAACTCAAAGGGTATCAAGTCTATATCGAAGACATGATTCTCTAATATCATCGAGCACTTTCTAATAATCTCATCGGCCTGTAAAACCCTACCGTTGGTCATTTCTACAGAGTAGCTAGTTTCTAGCCTACTAGGGCTCAAATCGAGCAGATACACAAATTCAGAAGATATAAAGCTATTGTCTGCTCCAGTATCAAATACTATAAATGCGAAGTGATTATTGAGTAAGTGCGTACCCGTAACGACATTCAGATCCTGACGGGCGTCGTTTGCTCCAATGACAAACACACTCCCCGAGCAGCATTTCCTTGATTTGTCGGGCCTCGATTTCCAGCTATGGCCATCACCTGTTGTTGATTGTTTCCTTACTGGTATCATCCTTAAACTGATGGTCAGTCGGAAAGGACCATTCAGACCTTGGAAGACATGCTTCGGGCATGTGTTATCGACTTCGGGGGAAGTTGGGATGACCATCTACCGTTAGCTGAGTTCTTATATAACAGTTATCATGCCAGTATCGGCATGCCACCCTACGAAATGCTATACGGTAGAAGATGCAGGACACCCGTCTGTTGGGGTGAAATTGGTCAGAAAGAATTGGGAAGCGTCGAAGTGGTAGAGGCTACGACTGAGAAGATCGAAAGAATTAAAGCCTATATGAAGGCGGCCAAAGACCGACAGAAGTCGTATGCCGACAAACGACGCAGGCCGATTGAGTTCCAGGTGGGAGATCGTGTTATGTTGAAGGTCTCACCTTGGAAAGGGATCATTCGATTCCGGAAGCGAGGTAAGTTGAGTCCGCGATATATAGGCCCTTTCCGAATCATTGCTCGAGTAGGAGAGGTGGCCTATAGGTTAGATTTGCCAGATGAACTAAGTGGAATCCACCCGACTTTCCACGTGTCTCATCTGAGGAAGTGTCTAGCGGACGAAGACATGGTCGTTCCACTGGATGATATCGAGGTAGACGAAAAGCTCAATTATGTAGAGCAACCAGTGGCGATCATAGATCGCAAAGAGAAGAGGTTGAGAAATAAAGTAGTTCCCCATGTGCGTGTACAGTGGCGGCACAGGAAGGGATCCGAGTCGACGTGGGAAACTGAAGAAGAAATGAGGCAGCATTACCCACGATTGTTCGAGGAATGACAGGTTTCAGGGACGAAACCTAAAATAAGGGGGGTGGACTTGTAACACCCGGAAGTTTGACTTTTTGGTAGGCTATGCGACTGAGCCTCAGTCGCCTGTGATTTATGCGACTGGAGGTTCAACCGCATGGCTATTCGGCCGATTGAAGCTCAACCGCACGATTGGAGTTCAACCGCCCGAATGAAGTATGAGCCGCATGGAACATGTGCGATTGGGGTCCAATCGCATAGTGTTGATGCGACTGAAGGTCCAGTCGCCCCTGGACCAGATGCGAATGAGCTATGGGTATAAAAGGGGAACAGCTCCATTCTCCTTCCCAACACTTGCATAATTCAGTCGGGAAGAGAGCAGAGAGCGACCGGGAGCAGAGAAGAAAGAGGGGAAGTGCTGACCGAGCTCCGGATTTGTCGAGAAGATAGCCAAATCGAAGCTCACCAACTCCTACCTGATAATGTGAGTTCTAGAGCCCCTCATTTACATGTTTTCTAACGATTTTGGGGCTGGAAACATATATAAACCCTATTTTTGAAATAGTGAAAGTTTGACCCATTTGGGTAAATTCTTGAGTAATGTGTTTATGGTATGAATTAGGACTAGAATATGCTTGTATGAGGTCCTAGTAGGAATCCCTGAGGCTTGGGAGGGTCAATTTGGGCTGAAAATGGGTTTATGGTGACTGTGGGGACGGGAGTTCGCGACTGCAGTGTATGAAGAACTCCAGTCGCTGCCCAGTTAGGGTTATGCGACTGAAGGGCCATTCGGCCGAATGAGTGTTAGTTGATGTCCAATCGCCCGACTGAGGCTCAGACGCCCGATTGAGCCTCAATCGCATGATAGGTGATGCGACTGAGGGTTCGGTCGTATGAGTTCAATCGCAGAGTAGTTCAGTCGTACGGTAAGAGTTAGTCGCATATAGCCCAGTCGCATAGTGTCTAGTCGTACGGAAGGAGGTTCAATCGCACGTTTGAGTACCCATTCGCATGATAGCCCAATCGCATGGCCCAGTCGCATGGAGGACATGCGACTGATATAAGTTCAGTCGCCCGAACAGGGCTGATGTGATGAATGTAGAAGTGTATGTATGATGTATGTATGTTAGTATGATGTTGCCATGATAGATGGTGAATACTGATGATATGTAAGTATTTATGTTCCTTATGAATATGTGTCTTATCTTTTAATAACTTTACGTGAATGAATGAACGAATATAACGAATGTATTAAGAACGTAAAGTGAAAGATAATGAAAGAAGGAACATGATGAATGAATGCATGCATTAACGAACGAAAGTAAGAAAGGCTTGCAAGCAAATGAAGGAGGTGCACACCCCTGGCAGGTGTTAGCTCAACGGTGTGCGGGTTAGCTACCCGAAGGATGCACATCGGGTCAATCATTGAGATTGATAATGAGGTGAGCAACTTCGTGTTGCAACAGACTCGGTTAGCAGGCAATCATAAGATTGTCACTGAGGTGAGCAGTCGCGCGCTGCAACAGACTCGGCTAACGTATGTTAGTAGTAAAGTGAAAGATAAGTGGTGCATGTACCTACCCCAGGTGACTGGATCAGCATTTGTGCACAACGTTCGTGGCTAACCACCACAGGTCCAGCACCAGTAGTATGTATGATGAAAGGGGGTATTGTACATGTCACCGAATGTAATGAACGTTCGAACGAAAGTAATGAAAGTATGAATGAATGTAATGAATGTTCGAACGAAAGTAATGAAAGTATGAATGAATGTAATGAACGTTCGAACGAAAGTAACGAAAGTATGAATGAATGTAATAAATGTTCGAACGTAAGTAATGAATGTATGAATGAAAGTAAAGTACGTACGAAAGTATTTAAAGTACGTATGTATGAAAGTAAACGAGAATGATGAAGTGTACACGAATGAAAGTAAGTATGAATGATGAGATAATAATAATATTATCTACGTGTACGTATGATGTGTGAAAACATGTATGGAAGAACAGTTAATGAGAATGAAAGTATGTTTTATTATAAAACTAGAACTCACTCAGCAACGCTGACTTTTATGTGTTTTCCAGTTCACAGGTAGTGTTGCTGAGAATGGCACGAGGCGACTACTCAGCTCTTTTGGGATGGCATTCATCTTTTGATTATGCTGCCACATCATGTGTTGCGGGCCCGTAACGCACGCAACACATCATGTTGCATGCAAGTGCAAGATTTCTAGATAATCCTGATAAACAAGATTATTTAAGAAATCTTCTTTATGAAGAAAAATATTTTTGAACTTAATATCTTCTATTAGAGGTCACTGTTTAGGACCATTTTGTACATAGAGAAGATGAAATCTTTTGTAATCAAGACAATGATGTATAAGCTTTTATGATGAAATGAGAATGTATATTTTATTAATTCCGCTGCGTATTTTATGATCATGTATTAAATGTATGTTTTATGGGTGATGACGACCAACTGTGAGGTGCCCGGGAACGGGGCCTTTGCGCCCGATTCAGTCTAGGGCACATGTTCCTGTAGTGGTCAGGGCTTCCACATTCATAGGAGACCCTGGATTCCCTGCGGGGTTAACCACGTTGACCGGCGCCACCAGATTCGGCGCTACTCTACAGTCTTTCACTAGATGTCCCAGGCGTCTACAGTTCACACACACCCGGTAAGGCATAACTGGGGGGTGATGGAAGTTGCACCTATCACACTTAGGGTGCGGCCCGACATACTCTCTCTTGCCTTGCGTCATTGCCACAAAATTTCTGGTTGTCTTGGCCCTTTTGTCGAACTTCCCGACACTCGACCGGCTCGCTTCTCTAATATCCTTTCTCTTCTCTACTCCTTTTCCTAAAACCCCAGTTCTCACTATCTCATCTGCTAGAGCGCCAACCTTCAGGATTGCACTCTGGATTGTAGGAGGAGCTGCTGCTGTTACCATTGCCCGGATTTGAGGCGCAAGTCCCCAAATATACCTCTCGATCCTCTTGGATTCCGGAGTCACTAAATGTGGAACCAGTCTTGCCAACTCGTGAAAATGATCAGTATAAGCTGCGTGCCTAGCCCCCCACCATAGCATGATTCCAGAACTCATGCTCTAATTTCTGCATCTCATTGAGGGGGCAGTACTCCTCGGTGATTAAGGCCTTAAACTCATCCCAAGTCATCTGCATTGCTGATTCTCTTCCCCTCGCTTGAATCTGTGTGTTCCACCAAGTTGGTGCCTTGCCCTGTAGTGAACACGTGGTATACTTAATCTTTTGGTTGTCTAGGCATTAACTTATATCAATAACTGCCTCCATCTTATCAAGTCACCTAGTTAGTGCTATCGCTCCACCTTTCCCATCAAATTCCCTTGGTTTGCAGGCCACAAACTCCTTATAAGAACATCCCCATTTCGTATTAACAACCCCTGTTTCATTGCCAGTAGTACCACCATTTTCAGTCTCTTCCCCTGTTCCTTGGTTATGCTCGTTCCCAACACGATTCTCAATTCCTCCACCATTACCAGCCTCACCTTGTCCTCCTTCTCCATTCTCCCCATCGTCATTGTCGTCATCCCCGTGAAGGTTATGATTCAGGAGAGTGTCGCTCACTTGGGCCACTATCGTTGGAATCAGTGGCGGCTAGCTGCTGAGCGATCATGGCAGCTTTTTTTTTGAAAGATTACTTTCTTAATTGTGAAATCCTTTACCAAGTTAGTAGTTAGTGGTGTTCGAACCCCTGACCTCCATGTTAACACCGGAAAGCCTTTGCCACCACACCAAAGGGTGGGGCTTCGACCATGGCAGCTATATTGGGGTTTCCAGTCCCCTGGTTGTTACCGGTGGGACCACCACCTGTTCCTGATGTCCTGCCTCTACCTCTTCCTCTGCCTCTGCCCCTTGGGGCCTCACCTTCGCGACTAGTACTGCGGGTGATTCTTCAAGGCGGCATTTTATAAATTTTATAAAAAGTTTGTAAAAAGATTTATTCGAACATGTCCGAGCTAATCAATTTGTAATTGGGTAGAGACTATGCGCTACAAGTCAGCGAACCCGAGCTAGGACTAGGTTACGGATCTTCGTTGAATACAATTTTAATGTCAAAAGGAGATAATTTGTTTGTGATTGTCATTTTAGTGGGTTACGGACTGGGTATACGCTTGTTCAAGACTATTATTACTCCATTCGTTGATGGTAGGGGTCCCGCTGTCACTCTCAGCGAGTGACACCTAAGGTGGAACAATTTTATAGTTTTATGTTACCTTATTGAAATGCCAATAGTTCTTTTAAACTTGAATGGCTGATGAAAAGTTACATGGAAATGACAGTCAATAAAGACTGATTATGTATAATAAGTTGCTTCTAATCATTGTTTCCTATCTTGGCATATCTCTCTCACACCTGTCATGTTTTATTTCTTTTCTTTGATACTGGAATCAAATCAGCTTATTAGAAGTATTTCTTTGGCCCTTCACGCTATAGTCTTGTCTCATTTGTGGCTTGATTATCTTTTATTTGACGTTTTGAGCTGACTTGATTAGTATGTGCCATAACTTATTTCTGTCCTCAAAGTTTCGTGTGCAAGTAAGAAATGTGACTTTATTTGGTATTTATTTACTACCGTTATGGCATATCTCCCCTCATCCGGCACTTCATTTCTCACAACAGTAGCTGGTTTAAATGATTTGATAAAGGAAAAACAAAACAATAAACATTTACGCAAATCATTTAATCAAAGAACAATATCACTAAACATAACTCTTTAGGCACACAACCGCTCGATCTTGAAAGCAAAATACCAAGTAGGGGTGCTTATTTAAAGGCGTTAGTTTGTATGAAACAGTTGATTTATAAAAAGTTCCATCGATAAAAAAACAATATACTCAGGCATGCTTAATAGAAAAATGACGGTTCCAGTTCCAAATCATCAATTAACCAGCTAAACTGGTCACTTCGTTTTGGTTTGGACAGTTCGATTGGTAATCAACACCCCTAGTACCAGGGTTCTGATCAATCAACATATAATATTAATCTGTCTAACACACTTCTATATCCACTCAAAAGTTATCTTTCAATAACACACGTAACACTGTAACAGTGTGATATATAACGAACATACATGTATGACGTATCATTGAAGGTCTCAACCAGGCAAATGGACCAAATCATGCAAAGAGGTACTTATTTCCAACTTGAAACATTTTCATGTGAATTAAGAACAAATTGTTTCAATGAATACAACATGGTCATTTACAATTATGGGTGGTAATGTGCAGGTATGGAGGAGTTTTGGTAATCCCAATCCTATAGGCGATTATAAAACAACAGGAAAAACCTGATAAAACATGGATTATAAAAGCTGGAAAATGGGAGCTGTATATTAATGAACTTAACTATCCAAACAAAAGCAGGTGTATCTGTTTTGCTTTGCTTTGTTAGACAAAGGTCTGTGTATATGTTCATAGACCAAAAACGCATACAAATAACATTTTGAAGTTTGTTAAAGATTTACTTACCGCCAAAAAGACATCTATGCTAAAAGATGTTTGTTACCTTGCTTGCAAGAACACGTTCTCGTCTTTCAATGTACCCCAGTGGAAACCAACCCGCTTTCCCTTTGCATTCACCTTCAGCCCAACCGTTATTAGAAACCTAAAAACAAAATTAAGCACTTCGTTAATGAACCGATAAATATTTTTTCCTAAAATACCCCTTGATGATGACCAATTCACACCTTTCTGATAACAACATAATCACCAACTGATAGGCCGAGCTCCACATCAGACTCAGCTTGATATGTGTACATCACCTGAAAGAAAAAACGATTTTAAAAAAAAGTGTTATTTAGTAAAATCTAAGATTATTATGATGGTTAAAATTTAATGAATAGTTGGTAGGATTAGTTACCTCTCCTAAAAAGTAGTCCACCTCATCATTTGACCCGTTATGCATTGGAGAAGTAAAAGCACTATTTACTTCTTCATATGATGGAGGTGGAGGCATTTCCGCTGGTGCACTGGGCGGAGCTGCTTCGATTCTTTGTCTCTCGGATACCATCTACATGCCACCCAATAAGACGTCAATCAATAAATCATGAAGTGTTGCCTTGAAAAGTTAGCTAAAGAAGCAATGGTCAAACAGGTGGAATTTTAAAATTTAGCTACAAAGGTAATGGGTCAAATGTATTGGAACTTGGGAGTTGCCCAAAGTGATTTCAAATGCTCAAACTCCTATATCATTTTAGATTATACGTTTGTTAATCAATTAAACTATTATCTCAACAATACAGTTTTACTGTTTTACGTAATACATTACTGTGTATAAAAATTAAAAACCGGACAAAAGAACAGAGATGCCCAATCCAGCCCGCATTAACAATTATCCATTTCTCCAGACCTAGACTTTTGTATCAAGAGGATATCTGTGCTTTAAGTCGCCTGCATCCGCCATGCAGTAAGCACATGATTTGTCATACATTTTTTCTTAATTTTAGGGAGGTTGACATTTTATAGATGTGTATGCTTATGGGACTTTGATAGCTCTGTTTCAAATGCCTTGAGGAATCTCACTTGTAGAAAATATTGCATAACATTCATAATATGGTTGTATAGAGATTCACTATCGCTGCCATTTTGACTTTCTAGAGATTCACTATCGCTGCCGTTTTGACTTTCTATAGAATTTAGTTTCTGGAAATATTTTCTTAGGTTTCTCTTTACTTCTACCGAAGTTTGCATTTTCAATCCATTTACCTAGAAAAGGGTGGAGATGGGTCATATCAAATGGAAACCGAAGGTCTCAGGTTCGATCCGTGGAAACGGCCTCCCCACAAAATGTGGGGGAAAAACCGCGTACATCTTCCCTTAAATGGGACAGACCCTCCCTGAACCCTGCGAAAACGCGGGAGCTCTTTGCAGCACCAAGTACGCCCTTATGGGTCATATCAAATGGGTAAAAATTTGAATCAACTTGGTTAAAAATTAAACAAGATGACATCAGGGGAAGGTAAAACGGGTTAAAGTAGGATGGCTGAAAAAACCCAAATCCAACAAGAAAATCTAAACCATTCAAGACGAGTATACAAGTATGGACTGAATAAGGGGTTTAATTATAATATTTTTTGCGAGTTTCGGACGGGTATGGTATTAGGTGTGATACCCGCCGCCATTACCGAAACAAATCCCGTACCTATTTAACCGTATCAATACCAAATGCATTAATAGATTAAATAATCTTAAAAAAATATATATATATATAGTATTTTGCAGTTGTCAAAAACATGAAATTATTAAAGATAGAGAGTCGTTAGAAAGGAAGTTGAGTATTTGCTATTTCAAGTGGATTCTTGGGGTGAGTTTAGGAAGAGGTTTTGGATAACGGGAATGCCAACAGCAATTTAAATTACATTACATGAGATCCTAAACGGGTATATCTAATAACTACAGGGATACCCATGAGCTCAATGGGTATGAAACATTGTTATATAATTGGGTGGGTAAGACTGAGATTACCGATAGCAATACCCGGCGCATTGTCATCTGTAATTAGAAGTTCCATAACGCGTATACGCATTTAGACAAACAATTAACAAACTAACATACACACTAAAATCACACTCTTAGCAGAGCTATTGGTAGGGTCTAGGGAGAAAGGGATGGGGACAATACTTTCCTCTAACCGAATGGGTACCACGGTTGCTCCTACACAAACCCCCTCTCCAAAAACATCTTCTTTCGACATGTACAATATAATTCAGGGGTTACAGACTAATAAATAGTATAAAAAAGATTTTATAGTTTTGTAGTCATTTTAGAACACTAATTAGTCGTAAATTTTAATGGACAAAAAGGTGCTGGCAGGTCATTAATTTTTGACATTATAATAATAAAAAATGAGTAGAAGAAATATTGCATACCTCCCCTTCAAGCTGATCCAAAATCTGAAGAACTTTTTGGTGGTAGGCACGTTCTGATTCGATCTTATAAAGAAAAGAAGTGTTTCAGATAACAAATCATGTGACATTAACTATTTTTTTAAAAAGATTCAAGTGAAGAACTTTATTCTACCATGGAAATTAACCTCTGTAGGGTCATCTTTTGTTGTTGAGCTTCAACAGCAGCCATTGCTGATGCAGCTTCTCTTCCCAATATCGCCATATTTGATTTCAAATCTTGTAATTTTGATTCTGCAGCCTCAAGTTTCATGATCATGTCAGGATTTCCTGCCCCTTCTCTAACTCTTGCTTGTCTTTTAGAAACTTCAACAGCCTAACCAATTTGAATAAAAGGTTTATCATCAAAATTTATAGAAAAATAAATGAAAGAACATAAACTACAATGAATGAAAAACCTGTGCTTCAGCTTCTTGTCGCATTCGATCATAACGCTGAGCAAGATGTCGAGCATCTTCAAGTGGTGCTCCCATTACCATTGCTCTTAATGGCTCTGCCACCTATGCACAATATGGCTATAAATTATAGAGATGCACACACATGCACATAAACATAAACATATACATAATTTATGTGTGTGTTTGTGTGAACATAGTTTAAACATATATCCTTTTTGAATTCCAATATAACATACTCATACTTTCAAAACACTAAAAATATCATATTTCCTCATTTCTCAACATATCTCATGAAATCACATACTTGTAAGAGTCTGTTTCAATGAACAAATAGAAGAACATTTTTACATTGAGTCATCTCAGCTCATAAGTTCACTGTCTGTTTATCTAGTGAAACATGTTAAAAGTAGATGAGTTTGTGAAATTTACGGTAGAATAGTAAACATGGCATTTTTTAAGTTTTATGGAAGAACAAATATAATTTTTGAAGAACTACGAGAACTGCATAAACATATGTACATATTGTTTAACGATGATATAGAAGGCGGTTATGCGGTTCTGCGCCATATCTTAAAGACTTCAAAGCATATGTACACGTGCTTATGTGATTCTTGAGGTTCTCTACTCAAAACTGATCATGTAATGAACGTTCCCATGCGTGCATCTGTCGAACTTCCCCCCCCCCTTTCCTATTCCCCCTATATAGTAGTATTCCCCAAATGATACATTCATCTTGTTCTTCGGAATTATGCAAACCTGTGTCCCAAATGATTTTAGTAGGTTTCCTCGTTCTTTCTCCATTTGGGCACGAGCTCTTGAAAAGCTTTTTGCAGCTCTAGATAGTGTACTACCACTAGTGCATGTATTCTCAAGACCATATTTTCTACTATCTTCAGACAATTTGGTTCCTGGTAATAAAAAAATAAGTAATGTGAGTTTACAGCATCATTGTAACGCCCTGAAATTTCCCGAAGACAAGCCATTTAATAATAATGGGCTTTTAAGGGTTAATTTAAGAAATAAGGATAAATTGGTGGGCTATGGACCAAATTAGCCTTAATGGGCTAGGTGTTGGTGGGTTTAAGGGCCCTAACCAGCCCTTAAACAATGCATGATCAGATTCATTTCAGCATTATCAACCCTAGCCACCAAATTCGTAGAGAGAGAAAGTAGAGAGAGAAAGTGGTGAAATCTCAAGATTTGGAACTTCCAAGGTCAAGGAATTAAAGATCTGGGTGTTTGTGCATCAAACCTCAAGGAAAGGAGCAACAAACAAGGTAAGAATCGACCTATAATGCCTTCTGTAGATCAAACCCGGATTCTAGGGTTTTGGGGTTTTAAAAGTCTCAAAGAAACACATAAAGGTCAAATTTTTACGTGTGAAAACGTGTAAAAAGGTTAGAAATGGTTTCATGGAAGGTAAACCAAGGATTTGGACGTAAAAAGTTAGGATTTTGGGTTAAAAACTGGCTGGTTCTTAGTTTCCGTTCATCCAGCGAAACTGGGCCCCGGTCCAGCGAATTTAAGTATTCATCCAGCGAAACTATTCATTTATCCAGCGAAACTAAAGGATTTCCAGCGAAACTACAGTTTCGCTACTGCGAAACTACAGTTTCACTGATAAGTTCGCCGGTGCCCAGGATGACCCTTAGAAATTGCGAAACTAGGAAATTCCAACGAAAGTTGGGCGCTCAAGGCAGCGAATCTGTCCAGTGAAACTGGCAGAAGTGCTGCCCAGCGAAACTGACAGCGAAACTGCCAGCGAAATTGGCAGCGAAACTGCCAGCGAAACTGTGGGCGAATTTATGAAGAAAATGACATTTTTGTGTATTAACTTTCGTACAGCTAGAGTATTTGGACTATAGCTTAAGTAACTTAGGATTGAAGCTAATTGCTAAGTTCAGGTGAGTTCTAGATCCCTTATTTAAACGTTTTTCCATGTTTTTGGGGCTATTATGCATAGTAAACATAAGGTTTTCAAGATAAGGATTTCAAGGTGTTTTAACAAGAAAATACATTTTTCTAAAGTAAAATGTGACATTTAAATAGCTCAAAATAATTTTCGGGCGCGCTGACCTGGCAGCCCGGCCCCAACCAGGGGCATTGCCCCTTGAACCCCACTAGGGGCTGTTGCCCCTAGGACCCCGCTGTCAGGGGCTGCCGCCCCCGAACCCCCGCTGTCCCGCGGAGGGTCGGTTTCGTGTTATGATGACTAGTACTTGGTATGTTGTGTACTTAATAAGCTAAGTATTATATATATATATTAAGTGAAAGATAATACTAATGAGAAGTGGAACTTAACGAATGTTACCCCCGGGCCCGTTTGATGATGAAAAGTCTTGCAAGCACTATGATAGACTTCACTTATGTGAGTCTGATGTATGATGATGGATCCGTATTCATGCGCGGGCTATGTGCCTAGCAGTTTGGATCAACTGTCGGGGGAAGCTACCATGAAGATGTGTACCGACGGGGATCGATCAACCGTCGGGGGTAGCGACCATGGATAACGTGTACCGACGGGGATTGACATTCGTTGTCAATCAACATGGAGATCTTGCTTTATGTAATCTCGCTTATGATGAAGTGAAAACGAAATGAAAGAATGGAAGATAATGAACATGTTTAATATGATGCAAGTAATGTTTTGAAGTATGATGTATGCGTGTTCATTATATGGAAGATAAAAGCTTATATTTTCTTATTTATATAAAACTAGAACTCACTCAGCGTAGCTGACTTTTTATGCATAATAGTGGACAGGTAAGCGCTGATGCTGAGGATGGCACCACGAAGCTACTTGGGGAGATATGGATGGCATTCCTGTTAATGAAGTCTTTATTGTAATTAATGAACAAGGAATATGTTTTGTTTACATCTAAAAGACAAATGTATGAGTACAATGGGGTTTTTAAGTTTTAAATGAATGTTTAATTATTTTTCGCTGTAATGTTTTGTTATTAAACTGATTTTATTGCTATGAATTGTCAACTGTGAGGTTTCCCGGGAACGGGGTCTTACAAGTTGGTATCAGAGCCAGGTCCGGGCCAGTGTGCCAGCGAGGACGCTGGGCTCCTTAAGGGGGTGGATTGTAACATCCCACATTGGTTGGGAAGGAGAACGAATGCTTCTATATAAGGGGCTTGAGACCTTCCCCACTGTGACGCGTTTTGCCTGAGCGATGGTGGTACGTCCCGGTTCAGGTGAAAACAAAACCGTGAGGCGATGGTGGTTCGTCCCGGCCAAAGCGGACAATATCATGGTGCGGTTACGTTGGGCTATTACAGTTGGTATCAGAGCCAAAGTTTAAGAGAAATGGGTAAAACATTTTTCAAACCTAAACTTAAACTGAGAATGGGACCAAATGAAGGATGCCAACCCAAGTAGCTACGTGCCATCAGGTAAAATATTTCATGTAAACTGGCAATACGTGTGTGTGCTATTTGTTTACTATACGTGTAGATTTGAACACTAACATGTGTTAGGATAGTGATTGCTTGGGACAGGAGGGTAAGGTAAGTAGTTAATCACACTTGGCCACTGTAATTAAGGACTTACCATACTTGTAATGATCTAAGCAATTAACTTGAATGACCATTTCGGTGTTTAAATCTTATAGGAATTAGATATGGCGGGTAGGAAAACTGGGAAGGCTACACGTGGACGTCTCGAGGTGGTCGTATTACTACACCACGCGTCACCCGGAGCAAAGCTAAGGCTCCCGAGACTGTTCACGAGGAGTCAGACCTCCATAGTCAACCAGAGGGTGAGGGATCAGCCACCCTCAAATCCACTGTGAAGGAGGCTATTGCCGATGAAGTCTACAATGTCATGCAAGATGTCTTACCCTCGGTGGTGAATGAGGTGCTCAAAGCAGTTAAGGATGGAGAGGAAACTGATAAGAAGGAGAAGGAAAATGAGAAGAATTCTGGAAGGTCCACTGGGAGGACGGAGGAATCTGAAGAGGAGCCATCAAACCCTAAGGTGGTAATCCATGATGACGACAGTGAGGAGGAGGCTGAGAGAGAGACGACTAGGGGGTGCAACTATGGGGCATTTCAGAGGTGCAAGCCCTCAACCTTTGACGGTAACGGCAATGCTACTGCCGCTCATCGTTGGATCAGAGAGATGGAAGCGGTATTGGAAATTAGTGAATGCCGTGAAGATCAGAAAGTTAACTTTGCCACTCATTCTTTCGTCGACACAGCGCTGTGCTGGTGGGACAATATTGTCCAGGCTGAAGGAAAGCGATCGATAGCCAAACTGAGGTGGTCTGAGTTGAAGGAGTTGGTGCTGGAGGAGTATTGTCCCCATCGGGAATTAGACAAGATTGAGAAGGAGTTCTTGTATTTGGAGGCTGGGAATATGACTCATCAAGAGTATACCTCCAAGTTCAATGAACTTGCAAGACTTGTGCCAGAAATGGTAACACCTGCATCCAAGAAGATCAAAATATACATGCAGGGTTTGCCCGTGGACATCAGGAGGCACATGATTGCGGCTAGACCAGGCACGTTTAGGTCTGTGGTGGATTTAGCTGGGAGGTTGTACGATGAGAGGGACCCAATACCTGTGCAGAAGAAGGTGGAGAAATGGAGTGGGAACAAGAATGGAAATGGGAAGAGGTTCGGAGGTGATAACTTCAGGGGTGGAGAGAAGAGGATGAGAGCTGAGGATCAATCAGGGAGACAGGGAAATACAGGTGACGGGGGTGCCTGTAGAAAATGTGGAAAACGCCATTTTGGGGAGTGTAGAGTTGGGACTGGAAAGTGTTTTAAATGTGGGGGCGAGGGTCACTATGCTAGAGATTGCAAGACGGTGAAGTGTTACCAGTGTGGCGAGATAAGACATACGGAGAAGGACTGCAAGAAAGGGAAATCAGGAGGATCGGGAGCGGTTAAGGCTGGAGATAAGGAAAAGGATGACGGTTCAAAGGCAAAGGCAAGGGCGTTCAACATAACTCGTGAGGAGGCCAGGGCAGATCCAGAAGTAGTTTCAGGTATGTTTCTGGTGGATCACGAATATGCTTCGGTGCTCTTTGATTCCGATGCAAGTAGGAGTTTTGTGTCTACTGCCTTTTGTCGTTTATTGCATGATAAGAGTAGGAAGATAGACGAGCCCTTTTATGTAGAAACAGCCATTGGTAAGTCCACTAAGATAACTGAAGTGATTGAGAATTCCCTGATTGAGTTAGAAGATTGTAAGTTCCCTGCTAGGTTGCATGTTATGGCCTTAGGAGGTTTCGATGTGGTGTTAGGCATGGATTGGTTAGCTAGCTATGAAGCCAATATCGTATGTAGCAAGAAAATGATTCGTCTAACAGCGCCCGATGGTAGTTCTGTTACGGTTCGTGGGGATAAGGTGTGCTGTGTGCCGAAGGTCGTGTCGATGATCACAGCTGAAAAGTACATGAGACGTGGGTGTAGCGCTTACTTGGCCTACGTAAAAGATGTGGACGCGCCAGAGCCACAATTATCAGACGTGCCAGTAGTACGCGAGTTTCCTGACGTCTTTCCTGAAGACCTGACTGGTGTGCCGCCTGACCGTGAAATCGAATTTCAAATTGATTTGCTACCGGGAGCGCAGCCCGTCGCTAAGGCACCATATCGATTGGCTCCTTCAGAGATGGTGGAGTTGAGGGACCAGTTGCAAGATTTATTGGATAAGGGCTTCATCCGGTCGAGTATCTCACCATGGGGTGCTCCAGTTTTATTCGTCAAGAGGAAAGATGGTAGCATGCGGATGTGTATTGACTATCGCGAGCTCAATAAGCTAACCGTAAAGAATCGATACCCGCTACCAAGGATTGACGACTTGTTCGATCAACTTCAGGGTGCCAGCTGGTTTTCAAGGATAGACCTGCGGACTGGTTACCACCAACTGAAGGTGAAAGAACAAGATATTCCTAAAACGGCGTTCCGGACGCGTTATGGACATTACGAATTTCTCGTCATGTACTTTGGTTTAACTAACGCGCCAGCTGTTTTTATGGACCTTATGAATCGGGTATGTCGGCATATGTTGGATAGATCAGTAATAGTGTTCATCGATGACATTTTGATCTATTCAAAGAGTGAAGAAGAACATGCCGATCATATTCGAGAAGTATTGGAGACACTCAGAAGCGAGAAGTTATATGCTAAATTCTCCAAATGTGCATTTTGGCTTCGAGAAGTATAGTTTCTGGGTCATGTGGTTAATCCCGAGGGGATCAGGGTGGATCCTGCGAAGGTTGAAGCGGTAATGCAATGGGAATCTCCAAAGACGCCAACCGAGATTCGCAGTTTCTTAGGTCTGGCAGGTTACTATAGGAGGTTTATCCAGGATTTCTCTAAGATAGCTTCTCCTTTGACTAAGCTGACCCGGAAGGACGTGAAGTATGAATGGGGTCCTGATCAAGAGAACGCCTTCCTAGAACTAAAGATGAGGTTAACGCAAGCCCCTGTCCTGACGCTACCTGAGGGGAACGAGGACCTGGTAGTCTACTCGGATGCCTCATATGCAGGATTAGGTTGCGTGTTGATGCAACGAGGGAAGGTGATAGCCTATGCTTCTAAACAATTAAAAGCCCACGAGGCCAATTATCCTACCCATGATTTGGAGTTGGTCGCGGTGGTGTTTGCGTTGAAGATTTGGAGGCACTACCTGTATGGGGTGAAGTGCACCATCTTCACTGATCATAAGAGTCTGAAATATTTCTTCGAACAAAAGGAACTCAACATGAGGCAGAGGAGGTGGTTGGAATTGATCAAAGATTATGACTGCGAAATTCACTACCATCCAGGCAAGGCCAATGTGGTTGCTGACGCCCTTAGCAGAAAAGGACGACCCGAACCAATTCGGGTCAGGGCTTACCAAATAATCATGACGCCTGATGTTATGAAACAGGTGAGGAAGTTTCAGGATGAAGCATTAAGAGAAGACAGAGTCAACTCTGAAAGAATGAAAGGGCAGGTTTCAGATTTGGGGGAAAACACCCTGCGTGTTAGAACCCGATCTGGGCGGATGTGGATCCCTCTCTACGGGGATTTGAGGGGGAAGATCATGGATGAGACTCACAAAACTCGCTATTCCATTCATCCTGGTGCCACGAAAATGTACCAAGATCTGAAGAAAGATTACTGGTGGCCAGGAATGAAGCGCAATGTGGCTAAGTACGTAAGCAAGTGCTTGACTTGTCTGCAAGTGAAGACAGAGCACCAAAAGCCATATGGAAAGATCCAGCCTTTAGATATCCAAACAAACAAACAAACAAACCCAGTATATCCCACTCAAGAGCAGGGTCTGGGAGGGGTAGGGGTTGCAAGTCTTTCCTCTATCCAGATAGGTAGAGAGACCGCTTCCAAAGAGACCCCTGGCTCGATAGCAAAAGCAGTAATGCTAACGAATCAACATATAATCAAACATACGATATGTGATATATGGTATATGGTACAGCACACATCAGGGAAGCATATAATCAACATATAATCAAACATCATACAACAAACATTGAAATATCACCAAAAGGAAGTATAAAATGAACAAGCATGTATCAGGGAAGCAGCAAGTTTCCCCTAAAAATGTCCAAGCGTACTACATACACATCAGGTCCCGTAACAATTAATCAAAGTCCTTTCCTAGCTACAGGAACCACTAAAAGTCCTTAATTTTGATTCTACGCCTCCATTCACTCCTATCCTCGATCATGTGCTCAGAGAGGTGCAACTGTACCATATCCCGCCTAATTCTCTCTTCCCAAGTCAACCTAGGTCTTCCTCTACTCTTCCTACCCTCTATGAAGATGTTCTCCACTGCTCTGACCGGTGCTGCCATTGGTCGCCTCTTGACATGTCCATACCATCTTAATCTTCCCTCTCGTATTTTATCTGCAATAGAAGCCACTTCTAACTTCTGTCGAAACACTTCGTTTCTTATCCAATCCAATCTTGTATGACCACACATCCACCTTAGCATTCGCATTTCCGCAACCTCTATTTGTTTCTCGTGCGATTTCTTTATGGCCCAGCAGTCTGTTCCATATAGCATAGCTGGGCGTACCGCCACTCTGTATAGTTTTCCCTTAAGTTTTGCTGGAAACCTCTTATCACATAGGATCCCTGATGCTGCTCTCCACTTACACCATCCTGCTTGGACACGGTGAGCTACATCGCTGTGTATTTCTCCGTCCTCCTGCAGGTACGAGCCCAGGTATTTAAATCTAGATGTCAGTGGTACCGGCATACCCTGGATACTGATTTGGGTGTCCTCTTCCTCGTCGCCACCAAAGTTACAATGCATGTATTCCGTCTTAGAGCGGCTTATCGTTAATCCTCTGCTCTCTAACGCTGCTCTTCACTGCTCTAGCTTGTCGTTAAGCATCATTTTAGATTCTGATATTAAGACAATATCATCCGCGAAGAGCATGCACCACGGGACTGACTGTTGTATATGCTTAGTCATCTCATCCAACACTAGTGCGAAGAGAAATGGGCTCAATGCCGATCCTTGGTGTAGTCCCACTTCCACTGAGAATGAGTCTGTGTCTCCTACCGGTGCTCGCACACATGTTTTTGCCCCGTCATACATATCCTTAATTAATTTGATATACCTCTCTGGTACCCCTCTATGTCGTAAGCTTTCCCAAATTAGTTGTCTCGGTACACTGTCATAGGCCTTTTCTAGGTCTATGAATACCATATGGAGGTCCCTTTTCTTTTCTCTATATTTCTCCATTATCCGTCTTATGACGTGTATGGCTTCTGTTGTAGAGCGTCCTGGCATAAATCCAAATTGGTTTATTGCTATCTGGGTTTCCCGTCTAATTCTCGTGTCAATAACTCTTTCTCATAGTTTCATCGTGTGACTCAGTAGCTTTAGATATCCCCGAATGGAAATGGGAACACATCACAATGGACTTCATCACGAAGCTACCTCGCACGGCGAGAGGAAGCGACGCGATCTGGGTGATTGTTGACCGTCTAACAAAGAGCACCCATTTCCTACCAATTCGTGAGACGTATTCCTCTGAGAGTTTGGCAGAGCTATTTATCAAGGAGATCGTGGCTCGACACGGCGTGCCAGTGTCTATCGTTTCGGATAGGGACACGCAATTTACGTCCAAGTTCTAGAAGAGGTTTCACGACTCAATGGGGACTAGACTGCATATTAGTACGGCTTACCACCCCCAAACGGATGGTCAGTCAGAAAGAACGATTCAAACGTTAGAAGACATGCTGCGAGCATGTGTAATCGACCTTGGATGAAGTTGGGATGAGCACTTACCGTTGGAGGAATTCTCATATAATAATAGTTACCATGCCAGCATTGGTATGCCCCCTTACGAAATGTTGTATGGTAGGAAGTGTAGAACGCCCGTGTGTTGGGGTGACATCGGGCAAAAGGAATTGGGGAGTCTCGAAGTGATTGAGGTCACAACCGAGAAGTTAGATAAAATTAAGGCATTCATGAAAGCCGCAAAGGACCGCCAGAAGTCTTATGCCGATAAGAGGCGTAGACCTATAGAATTTGAGGTTGGTGACAAGGTTATGCTCAAAGTATCGCCTTGGAAAGGGATCATTAGGTTTCGAAAAAGGGGAAAGCTAAGCCCAAGGTTCATAGGGCCATTCCGTATTATCGCAAGGGTAGGGGAGGTGGCCTACAGACTAGAATTACCTGATGAGTTGAGTGGAATTCACCCTACGTTCCATGTATCTCATCTTAGGAAATGTCTAGCAGACAATGATGCATTTATACCATTAGAGGACATTGCAGTCGACGAGCGACTGAATTATGTAGAGCAGCCGGTGGCCATCCTGGATTGGAAGGAGAAACGCTTACGTAATAAAGTAGCTCCGCTGATACGAGTACAGTGGAAACACAGAAAAGGATCAGAATCAACATGGGAAGCCGAGGAAGATATGAGGAAATTTTATCCTCAATTGTTTGAGGACTGACAGGTTTCGAGGACGAAACCTAAATAAGTGGGGGAGACTTGTAACGCCCTGAAATTTCCCGAAGACAAGCCATTTAATAATAATGGGCTTTTAAGGGTTAATTTAAGAAATAAGGATAACTTGATGGGCTATGGACCAAATTAGCCTTAATGGGCTAGGTGTTGGTGGGTTTAAGGGCCCTAATCAGCCCTTAAACAATGCATGATCAGATTCATTTCAACATTATCAACCCTAGCCACCAAATTCGTAAAGAGAGAAAGTAGAGAGAGAAAGTGGTGAAATCTCAAGATTTGAACTTCCAAGGTCAAGGAATTGAAGATCTGGATGTTTGTGCATCAAACCTCAAGGAAAGGAGCAACAAACAAGGTAAGAATCGACCTATAATGCCTTCTGTAGATCAAACCCGGATTCTAGGGTTTTGGGGTTTTTAAAGTCTCAAAGAAACACATAAAGGTCAAATTTTTACGTGTGAAAACGTGTAAAAAGGTTAGAAATGGTTTCATGGAAGGTAAACCAAGGATTTGGACGTAAAAAGTTAGGATTTTGGGTTAAAAACGGGCTGGTTCTTAGTTTCTGTTCATCCAGCGAAACTGGGCCCCGATCCAGCGAATTTAAGTATTCATCCAGCGAAACTATTCATTTATCCAGCGAAACTAAAGGATTTCCAGCGAAACTACAGTTTCGCTACTGCGAAACTACAGTTTCGCTGATAAGTTCGTCGGTGCCCAGGTTGACCCTTAGATATTGCGAAAATAGGAAATTCCAACGAAAGTTGGGCGCTCAAGGCAGCGAATCTGTCCAGCGAAACTGGCAGAAGTGCTGCCCAGCGAAACTGACAGCGAAACTGCCAGCGAAATTGGCAGCGAAACTGCCAGCGAAACTGTGGGCGAATTTATGAAGAAATTGACGTTTTTGTGTATTAACTTTCGTGCAGCTAGAGTATTTGGACTATAGCTTAAGTAACTTAGGATTGAAGCTAATTGCTAAGTTTAGGTGAGTTCTAGATCCCCTTATTTAATCGTTTTTCCATGTTTTTGGGGCTATTATGCATAGTAAACATAAGGTTTTCAAGATAAGGATTTCAAGGTGTTTTAACAAGAAAATACATTTTTCTAAAGTAAAATGTGACATTTAAATAGCTCAAAATAATTTTCGGGCGCGCTGACCTGGCAGCCCGGCCCCAGCCAGGGGCGTTGCCCCTTGGACCCCACTAGGGGCTGCTACCCCTAGGACCCCGCTGTCAGGGGCTGCCGCCCCCGAACCCCCGCTGTCCCGCGGAGGGTCGGTTACGTGTTATGATGACTAGTACTTGGTATGTTGTGTACTTAATAAGCTAAGTATTATATATATATATATTAAGTGAAAGATAATACTAATGAGAAGTGGAACTTAATGAATGTTACCCCGGGCCCGTTTGATGATGAAAAGTCTTGCAAGCACTATGATAGACTTCACTTATGTGAGTCTGATGTATGATGATGGATCCGTATTCATGAGCGGGCTATGTGCCTAGCAGTGTGGATCAACTGTCGGGGGAAGCTACCATGAAGATGTGTACCGACGGGGATCGATCAACCGTCGGGGGTAGCGACCATGGATAACGTGTACCGACGGGGATTGACATTCGTTGTCAATCAACATGGAGATCTTGCTTTATGCAATCTCGCTTATGATGAAGTGAAAACGAAATGAAAGAATTAAAGATAATGAACGTGTTTAATATGATGCAAGTAATGTTTTGAAGTATGATGTATGCGTGTTCATTATATGGAGGATAAAAGCTTATATTTTCTTATTTATATAAAACTAGAACTCACTCAGCGTAGCTGACTTTTTATGCATAATAGTGGACAGTTAAGCGCTGATGCTGAGGATGGCACCACGAAGCTACTTGGGGAGATATGGATGGCATTTCTGTTAATGAAGTCTTTATTGTAATTAATGAACAAGGAATATGTTTTGTTTACATTTAAAGGACAAATGTATGAGTACAATGGGGTTTTTAAGTTTTAAATGAATGTTTAATTATTTTCCGCTGTAATGTTTTGTTATTAAACTGATTTTATTGCTATGAATTGTTAACTGTGAGGTTTCCCGGGAACGGGGCCTTTCAATCATATCCAGCTAAAGACTAAAACTAAGGTTGAATACAAAGACTTACCTATTTCTACTTGTTTGGAACCGGTAACTATGTATCCTTCAACACCACGGACAATGTCCCTTTGAAAATGCTGGGAGCGTAAAAGAGGGCAAAGTGTAAGGAGAAAATTATTTTTTCTTTTAATCAAATATGCTAAGAATTATGTTATACATAGATGTAAATTTTAGCCATGACACAAAAGCAACCTTGGCAGCACGAGTAGAAATATAGAGCTTTTCAAGTTTCTGATGTAGCTTCAGTTCCGCCTCATCTGTGACAACGTTATCAGAACCGCCATAGCCCCCACCACCAAACTGCTTGAAAACCGCCTGGAAAAAAAAAAATATTGTTATTTTGATCACAGATGGTCATGAGAAGGAAAAACATGAGAACAGTATGCTTTTACATGTTAACCCTTATATATGGAATATAAGGACAAATAATAGCAAACAATGTGGTGTATATCAAAGTAAAAGTATATGGTATGTAAAGATGTTAAAAAATCAAACAAAAAAAGACTATTTTACAAAAATAAATATGCAACTCACAGCAGTTCTTGAATTATATTTCAATAACTTCTTGTTGTTATCGTAGGAATCATGTCATTTGAGTTTTATCAAAGGAAAGACACCAAATTGCACGAATGAATGCAACCCATATAATGTAGACATGTAGTACAGAAGATGCAACAAAATACGTAACCAAGTATTTTATAGTAGATGAATGGATTTAAAACTAATAATATGGAAATCTCTAGCAGTTGTGCACACAATTCTGTTAGAACCATGAATAGTTGACAGTGCAAGATACATCTTGTGCCCCAATAATATAATTGCGTGGATTCTAATGCTGCTATTCATGACCAGGACGCATTTAACAGCATATAACTTGCAAAAAAAATCCTGAGTTCAGAGTGTTGATTACACAATAAATCAGTAACTCACATACTTATTGTATGAAGATTCTTAAAAGATAACTCGTTTTCAACAATTTAAGGCTTAAGCTACAAGGAAACCACTATTTTCTTTATAAAATTCATTCCTGCTAAACTGAGCTCCTTTTTGTTATCACATGCACATAACGTTCAAGGAAAGATAAGAGAAAATGTACAGGAACCTACCCCTACATTATTTTGTTGATTCAATCATCATTTACTAGGGACCTGAAAACCTTATTAACTGGAAATTACATATAGGTCCCACAAATGAACATTAGCATTAAAGTTCGCGACAAATGCGTGACTAGCACTACTTGCTTGTATTTAAAAATGAGATACAAATTCCTCAAGTATACCCAAAACTATAAAAGATCTACATGAGATACTTAAGTACCCTCATCTTTGGATAGATTGTGCCTAGTTATCTTGTTCATCCTGGAAAAATAATTAATCTCAATATGGTCCCCCGAAGGGAACTCCAACTTGCCTGTAAACAGCCAGTGACGCTGCTGCTTCTACTTACCAAACTTCCTCCAAAACTTGGAATACTTAATTAATAGGTCCATCCAAAACATGTCAACAAAATTTCCTGTGCTTAACAAGTAGCAAATGGGACTCACATCTGCCAAAGTTGACCCATTTCTGGAACAACTAAAATAATACATGACTTCTGTAATAAATTAACATGTTTCAGTTACAAAGTTTTTGCATCATTTCGGATAATAATATATGTGGATCAACCAAATGATGAGAGAGAAAGATGAAAAGGATAAATAGTTAACAAGATCGTTCCTGGGTAAGTTGGTATCCCAAATGTTATATTATTTTGTAAGTGTTGCATTTCTTGTAAGAAGTAGTTCGAATTCAGACAATATCTGCCATTTACGGACTGTAAACAGCTTCATATCGATTGTGATTAGGAGAAATGATGTCTGGTCCAAAAAACCTAAATACTACAAATCTTTCTTTCTGAACAACAAGAGTGCTGAATCATAGTTATTAAATCACACTGATAAAGTACCTTTTGCGGGGCGTGTTTCCTTTCAAGATTCATCGATTAGAATCCTATTTTTAGTACATAGCTTTTGCTTTTTTTTAGTTATAGTTAAAACTAACTATTGCTCTTATCCAAATTCTCTTGTTTTCATCTCAATCTTACAAGAATTCTCTCTAAAGAAAAGGGATTCTAAATAGAATTCTCATTTTGAAACAGTCGGCTATAGATTACTAATCAAACAAAGGAAAAACAGATAGTGCAGCCCTCTTCAAGATGGACTGATCTCCAAAACATAAACTAGGAATTCAAATACTAATTTCTCTCCACCCTAAACTAGAACATCAAATACATTTATATAGAAACTAATCAGCTACTAACTGCCCACTAATTACCCACTTTCCATGAAAACCTGAGTTAACCCCCAAAAAAGTTCGAATTCACAAAATATTTGCCATTTGAGGAATGTGAATAGCTTCATATTTATTGTAAATGCCAATGGCTTTGTGTGTGGTCTAGTAGCATTGGTGATTCCCCTCACAAATGTGGTGTGAGTTAAAACCTTTGCAAGTGCAGAACTAGTAGGAACAACGATTGTTGATCAAAATAAATCTATTGTGAATTAGGAGAAATTATGGCTGGTTCATTAAAGCAAAATATTACAAATCTTCCTTACAGAACAACAAGGCTGCTATTTATAGTTATTGAATCACGCTTTCATCCTTATGTTAGCGTCACGTCCACTACCATGTCCAAAAGTTGGAGATGCCTGCAAACATACTAGATTTAACCTAAATGTTGACAGATTAACCTAATTAAACGTAGAATGCTTTGAACTGTTCGATCATAGTTAGCAGAATCAAACCTAATTAAACGTAGATTAACCTGCTTTTTAAACATCCATATTTGTTTTTTGCTAGCAATGCACAAATTTCTAACATCGAAATACGAATAGTTTGAGAGACGAACAATCAGATTTCACAAATTCCTCCACAGATCCTTAACGAATTAACTATTACAAACAAAACTAACAACGATCCGAAAGTATTTCAGCGCGAGAGTTATCATGGAGAAGGAAGAATTTGTGCGTGTGTGTACCTGTTGTTGTCTGGCAACTTGCTCTCGAAGCTTCGTCGCCTGTTTTCTGATCGCTTCCATTTCAGAATCTACCGAATGAAACTGATGAGAATTCAATGAACAATAGAACAGATTATCGGAATGCACTTCGTCGAATGGATCTAGTGTTTTCTTGTAAAACTGAATTGTTTTCTTTTCAACTTTTGCAAGTTGAGTGAAATTACAAGAACCGTCCCTCGACTATTGCTTGAAAGACAAAACTTATGAGAGAAGCTTTAATGGCGAATGGTGCTGTCTTCTTCATCAAAGTTCTTCAATGGTGCGTCAGATTCAATTACGTGTTGTCCAAGCTTTAATGGCGAATGATGTTTCAACAAGAGGTGGTGTTTTTTTCTAATCAAACTTCGTGTTAGGTTACTGTAGTATAAGTTATTGATCCGCGTAATAGATCCGTGTATTACGCGACTTATATATAAGATATATAAACGTAATTATTTGACTAGTTTTATTTTAGAAAATCATTGTTATATTAAGTCACTAGCTTTATTAAACCCGTGTATTACACGGATTTAATAAATAACATATTAATATAATAAAATTTATTATTTATAAATGATATTATAAGATACGATATGACTGACTATAATTAATAAAACAGTGATATCAACATTTTTAAATTTTAATTTTAAATTTTTTCCAAAAAAATAAATATTTTGTTCTAATACAAACCGTATAAAAATGTTATTTTTAAAAATTTCATTATTATAACTCCCAAATGTAATTATTTTTTGTTTGAAAAAATTTAATTTTTAAAAATACCAATTTTAAAATATTTAATATTTTTAAAAACGTTTTATGCTTTAGAAAAATTAATTATTTTATAAAAAATTTGTTTATTTAGAAATACTATTAATAAATAGATCTTTTTTTTAATTTATTAAATGTAAAATATTATTAAATAATATTATTAGTAATTAAGGTAATTATTTAAGAGGAGAGAGAGGCGGGAAAATTTTGATGATGATGATTGTGGTGCTGCCACGTGGCATCTCGATGATTATGGTGCTACCACGTGGCATCTCAAGTTACTCTTTTATTAGAGTAAGAAGATATGTTATGTAAACTATAAAAATTAAGTTATGATTATTAAAAAATCTAGTTTTCGACTATTAGAATTGTTAGGACCGTGTACGGACGGAGTACTAACTGATTCAAACGTGAAACCAGATTAAATAGTGCGGAATCCTATTTGATTGGCGATCCAATCAGGGAGAACGTTAATCCGATCAAAACTAACGATGAGAATACGTTAAGAATTGATTAGAATCGATCAGAAACGTTCTATGAAGTTGGATGGGACTCTCTGGACGAACAGGGACGGCTAGGGTTGATAATTCTCGAAGTGTTTTTCTTTTTCCACGAATTAAGCGGTATTTATAGGTTACAGCTTTCATTCGTAAGACTGAGCCAAGCGACTAGCTCAGTCGTGCGACTGAGTCATACGACTGAACCATTCGTGCGACTGAGTCAGTCTTATGACTCAATCGTGCGATTGATCCAATCACCTGGTTCAGTCGTGCGATTGGCCCATTCGCATGGTCCAGTCGTGCGACTGAATCAGAATACTTAGTTAAACACATTCTTGAACCTTAAATGATTCAGAACATGTCTAACAACTCTATAACCTATATAACATGTTCATATATGTGTGTAACAACAAACACTATTAATATATATGACATTAAACAATCAATCAACCATTCGCTGAAGAGTTTTTCATTACATTGATTCAACATTACATATGTGTTACAAGATGAAAGTCTATTACATTTAAGATCACTAGACTAGAACTGGGGACATGTGTACCAACAAACTCCCCCTTGGACCTAGTTCTATCTATACTTTGACTTCCTTCTTAAACTCTTCAAATCTCTTCATCATTTCCTCTTTAGAAAACCCGGCATGGATATTAAGCGCAAAGCATAGACGTATGATATGATATGCTGAAACTGTAGTGCTTGCACTATATCCTGCGTGTCAAAAAATAGTGGCCACTTGTATAGCGTATAAACATCAGAAGCTGACAAGTTGATAAGCCACATGGGGTCAAACACCCTTATTGTGTCCATCGATTCTTCCTTATCCAAAACGATGACGTCTCTCCCGAGCGCCAGTCATAATACCACCACTTAAAATGTGGGGTAAAGTCCTGTGGCATCTCCCTTAGAGGAATTCTGGACATAGTACGCGGAGGGCGCCACTTCAGGACTATCTTAGGTAAACCTGTGATGAGACTCACTTCAGACCTTTGATGTAACGTGTGGCTTGCTGTGGTCTGAAGTTTACCCATCTCGTCCTATACTCCCTTTTCAGGGCAGCCTCAAACCAGCCTGACATTTTCTTCGGATCAGCGTATAGTAACTTCAGGCGCGCCAGCTGGTTGAGCTCAAACCCAGGGAGAGTCTTCAGATCATGAGGGAATCGAAAGTACGCGATTCCCCTCTCCCTTTTTACTGCATATACTCCGAGGTCATCAAAATAAGCCCAAGCAATTATTTTCCCTGACACCTTCATGTTTTTCTTGACTTTGTAAAGTTTGGTGTAGGTACTTTGTGTTACTGTAGCACGTTGGGCTCGGACCTCGGCGAAGCAAGCCGCCCATTCAGCCTTTCGGATATCTACATTAGCGTCCGAGGCTTGGGCTTGGCTTGTTGAAGCTTCTGCTCCCTTCTCTTTCTCACTGAGTTTACCCAGAATATCACTGCCGAGAGTGTTTACCAGATCAGGAAACACATTGCCCTCTCGGTCAGTGTATTCTGGATAGTGCTGATCTGTGATGTCCTTAATTTCTATTTCTTCAACATCGTTTAGCTCGTCATCATCAGCATCATCAAAAGTTGGAGCATCTTTGACAATTTCGTCTGGATTTAGACGAAATATTTCAGCAAGCTGCTCATCAGTAAGGTCGTGAATTATTTCTTCTTCTTCAAGAGTATAACTCACCGACCTTCTGACTATCCCCTGCAGATCAAGAATCATTGTAAGTTAAGACTTGATCTGTTGGAGGGGAGCAACATCAAGCTCATCTTGCTGAAATCCCTTATCTGTTTAGAATCAACATGTAGAGTAGCAGTCATTAGTATGAAATCAAGTTAAATAAACATTAATCATTAAATAGTTAAATGAGTTTCATATACATCAAAAGAAGAATCAAGTACAAAAGTTTAATAACAAAACATCTAATCAATACTTTTGTCCTGGATCCTGGCTGGGTCATCTGCAGATGGGAAGGTCGGCGGGGCAGCAACTGATGCTCCCGGGTCTTGTCTTCTCTTAGTTCGCCGCTCATGATCAGGGGCAGAGGCAGATGCAGCTGCATCCCCTTCATCGTTATCACCATCTTTTCTTTTATCCGTGTCATCACCTCCCTCATCATCATCATCACTATCATCATCTTCATCATCCTCCTCATCATCATCGCCATCTTCATCTCCTTCATCAATCTTTAGTGGCTCGTCCTGCGACCCCTTTAACTTGAGCAGGATAGTCTTCTTAGCCTCCTCCAACTCCTCGATCTTTTTAGAAGATATAAAATTTTGCTCCTGGAGCTGGGAGATCTGTTCAGCTTGAGAAGCATTTTGCTCCTCAAGCTGATGAAGCCTGGCTGTCTTTTCTTCTTCAGCAGCCCACAGCTTCAGCACCATTCTATTTAGTGCTGTGTTGGACCCTGAAAGGATCATACATGCCAATTGAAGAGGTGGATGGTTGTTCTGCTAGAAATCTCCCTAAGTCCAAGAAGAAATGCGGATAAAGAAGTTTATGCATAAGAAGAAAAAGTACAAGTGTCGGCTATCCGCATTTGTCAATGCGGATGACCAAGAACAAATGCGGACAAGGCATTTGTTCATCCGCATTAACTAATGCGAACAGCCGATGACATGCAGACAAGTCATTTGTTCATCCGCATGAACTAATGCGGATGACCAGCAACAAATGCAGCTAAGTGTTTGCTCATCCGCATTAACTAATGCTGATGACCAAACACTAATGCGGCTAAAAGAAGACCAATGCTGATGAAGAATTACTCATCCGCATTAGTCAATGCGGATGACAAAGAACAAATGTTGATGAAGGCTTAGACTAAGGGTAATTTAGTCATTTTGTACAAGCTGTAAGTCAGCCTATAAATAGAATAGAAACCTCATATGTGAGGTGACTTTTTGTGTGACTGTTTACACAACTTTTGAGAATAGACAATTAGAATATACTTTGTTTCTCTCCCATGTTAGCTGTCTTGTTACTGTAGCTTGCTAAACCCTAGCATTCACTCTGTAACAGTTCATCTAATTAATACAAGAATGCATTTATGAGTATATCAAATGTTTCATGTTCATTGATTGCTTGATTCCGCCTTTCAATCATTGACTCAATCATCATATTCGATCCTTGTTGATTCACATCAATAGAGAATATCATTCTCAAATCCAGTCAATTGGTATCAGAGCTTTGGCTCTCGGTTATTACTCAGATCTGCTCAGATCTAGGTTTAACTCGATTGATCTGGTGATTGAGTTGCTGTTTAGAGGTTTCAAATATCTCTTCTCAGTATTCCAACCAAATACTTACTGATATACTTAACTGTTACTGTTCACCCGAAGAACTCATCTTCAAACAAACAGTACAGGTTGCACAGTCACCAAGAACAGAAAATCAAAGGCTGAAATTTACATATTATCAGCAGATCCATTGTTACAGGACTAAGTTTAAACTTGTTGGAATATTTGGACTAATTAACCATAAAATCAATTAAATCCAGATCTAAACAAGTTAAAACAAATTGTTAACTATGGATTCACACAATTATTCTGAACTTGGGCATGCTTCAAAACCACCCATGCTCAAACATAAATCTGAATTTAAACAATGGAAAATCAGATTCATGAACTATATTACATGTGTTGATCCTGATTATTGGATCTCAATATGCAAAGGCCCACACATTCCAGTCACTCTATCTGCAGATCAAGCTGCACTGTACAAGACTTCAAGAATCTCTATTGAAGATCTCACTCTTGATGATGATGATTATAAGAAGATCAAGATTGACCTCAAAGCCTACTCCATACTTACTCAAGCACTTAAAATGGATGTGCTTAAAAGATTGGAAAAATATGGTACTGCAAAAGCTGTATGGGATGCACTGCAAATCATGTGTGAAGGAAGCAGTGAAGTGGCTGAAATCAACAAAGACAAGCTTGTGAACCAGTATGAGACATTTCATCAGTCCAAAGGGGAGTCCATCTCTAAACAGTTGCATAGATTTGTGCAGCTGGTAAATGATTTAGAGATTATGGGTGTAACTTACAAATCAAAGGATTTAAACAAGAAGATGTTACATAGTCTTCCTGAAAATTAGAAACAAAAAGTAACCATGCTGAAGAATACTCTTGATTTGGAAAGCACCACCCTGGATATCATGATAGCAAAGATAGAAGCCTTGGAACTGGATGAAAGAAGTAGAAATCTGGGAGGACCCAGAGTAGTTGAAGCATACAAGTTTCCCACAGATAATCACTCTGTGGAAAATGCCTTCATTACTGAGGAGGATGATTTCATCTCCTTAAGAGATCAAGCTAAAGCTACTGGATTCACTACAGCCCTACCGTCTAACAGACCATCAACTTCTTCCCCATCAACTTCAACAACTCAAGCATCAGGATTCTCTGCAACTCCTGCTCCTGATGATTCAAGATCTGAAGAACAAAAGGCAACTTACAATGCATTTGTTGCTAGCTTTGAAGCATATTTGGGTGGAAGACTTACATCTGCACATCTGATCCAAGAAGATCTGGAAGAAATGGATCCAGATGATGTGGAGGAAATGGACTTGCAATGGCAAATGGACATGATTGCTATGAGAGCAAAGAAGTTTTTCAGAAAAGGGAAAAAGCTCCACCTCAATAAAAACACCAAGCTTGGATATGACAAATCAAAGGTGAAATGCTTTAATTGTGGCATGACTAGCCACTTCTCTAGAGAATGTAATGCTCCCAAAAGAAACTACAATGCTCAAAGGCCTTCTCAGAGCCAGTCATCATCACAACCATCTTCAAGCTTTCACCCCAACAATCATCAACAACAGCTTCATCAACATCAACAATCACATCAGACTCAACCCCAACTGACCAATCAAGCTTATGGAAGCAATCAGTCATCAGCAAATGCTCTTGTTATCAGGCAGGATGGAGTTGGTGATTGGAGCATGTATGCTGAGGATGTAAAGCCTCAATTTCAAAATCATGCACTCATGGCTCACATCAATGATGGACCTTCTCCCATGCCTACTGAGGTAAAATCTAACCTCTGTAGTGATAAATGCATACATGAACTGCAAGGGTATAGAGAGCATAATCATAAACTGGCTGATAAAATTAAAGAAGAAAAGGTTAACTCAGAGATGCTCAAAAGAGAAATAAAAAGCTTTGAAATAAAAATTAAATCTCTCATCTCTGACATTGAGAAATTGCATGGTGAAAAGTACACTCTTGCAGCTGAGAATGAGCTACTGATTGAAAAATTAGCTCAATCTAAAACTGAACAAAATCTTACTGAACTGAAACTTGAAAAGTTTCAACAGTCATCAGTAAAGCTGAAAGAGATGCTTGATTCACAAAAGGATCCCAAAGACATGTCTGGTATTGGATATAACTCTTGTCCACCACCATACAATGATAACTACACTGTCATGCCTGATTCTGTCACACTCACCCAAGAAAATGAACCTAACACTATTGAACCCAAAACAATAGTAAAACAAATCACCAATCCTCAAAATAAACCTAGTGTTTACATTGAAACAAATGAGGAAAAAATCAAGTTAGGTCACCCAATTAAAATCAAGGAGTGTTCAGACAAGACAGTGGGTGTGATCAAAACAGATAGCCCAATCAAGGCTATTGTTCCTTTTGTAAAATTCATTCCTGCAATTTCCAAGGAAAAGAAAAGAAAAGCTAAAAAGGTGAATCTACCTACTGAAAGTAGATCTGATAGTGATATAAACTCTCCAAAAAATTCAAGCAAATCAGACACTGATTCACCATCCATCAAAAGAAAAGTCACTCGGGTCACAAAAACTAAAACTAACTCAGACCCTCAAACATCAAAATCAAAGCAAGGGTTGGCTTTGATATTTTCAATAAAGAGCATGTGAATCAATTTGAAAAAGAGATTAAGAAAAGATCAAGAAAGCATGAACAGCCTCAGAAAAGCAAAGACAGTAGTGTTGTGAAACAAACTACCAACAAGGCTGATCAGGCTGTCTCATCAAAACCAAGGAATGAATCTAACTCCAAATCTGTCAAAGCTACAAAATCCGCAACACTAGGATCAGTAGCTAAAAACAAACACATGTATTGTGAGGTTTGTGAGAGGTCTAATCATAGAACAGATAAATGCTTTTATAATCAATACTGTTCCATCTGTGATATGAACAACCACTCCACCAAGAACTGTTATTTCAACAAATACTATTCTGTCTGCAACATGACAAATCACAATACATCTGAGTGTTTCTTTAATCAAAAGGGATTAAGAATACCTCAGAACAAGCCTATCTCTCCAACCATGTTTGAGAAACCTAAGATCAATGGTCGTTATCATCACAGAGTTTCTAAATCTGATGATGATGTGAAAAACCTGAGAACTTCAAACAGAATCAAAAGAAATAAAAATCAAGCAGTCAAACAAACTAATGATTTCCATAAGTGTAAAAAAAAGGTTGATAACCAAAAACGAATCAACTTTCTAAAAAGGAACAGGGATCAAAGGTTTGAATACTCATCCGACTCTTCAGTTGAAGTAATAAACCATTTGTCTTTCAGAAACAAAACAAGCATAATTCCATCATCAAAGCCCCAGTTTAGAGGAAAATACCAATAGGTTACTATCATGGATAGAAACGGTAAGCCCAAGACCATCATGGCTTGGGTTTCACAGTCTAATTAGTTCTTTCTGTGCTTGTAGGGTCATTCATATAGGTCCAACAGTTTATGGTATGTGGACAGTGGATGCTCCCGACACATGACTGGAGATCGTTCCCTCCTTTAGGATTTTAAGCACATTCAAGGAACTACTGTGGCATTTGGAGGAGATTCACAAGGTGGTAGAATTACAGGTGAAGGATCTGTGACAAGTGGGATGCTGAGCTTTGACAGAGTGAACTACTGCGAACAACTGAACTTCAATCTTCTCAGCGTGTCTCAGATCTGTGACAAGAAATATTCCACTCACTTCACTGACACTCATTGCTATATTTTGAGACCAGGATTTCAAATTCCTGAAGAATGGGTTGTCTTGAAAATACCAAGGAAGAATAACACCTATGTCATTAACCTTAACTCTGCATCACCAAAAGAAGAAACATATCTTCTATCAAAAGCATCTTTTGATGAATCACAACTTTGGCACAGACGATTGGGACACACAAATTTCAAAAACATGAACATACTGGTCAAGGGAAATCATGTTATTGGTTTTCCTCAAAAAGAATTCCACTTCATTGACCACTGTTCAGCGTGTCTCAAAGGAAAACAACACAAATCGTCTCACAAGACAAAGTTGGTGAACACCAACAATTCTCCGCTGAAACTACTTCATATGGATCTTTTTGGTCCAACTCATGTTATGAGTATGGGAAAGAAGCAATATTGTTTGGTGATCATAGATGACTTTTCTAGATTCACATGGGTCTTCTTCCTACTTCATAAAAATGAGGCGTCCCAATTAATAAAAGATTTTATCACTAAAATTGAAAATCAAATTGATCTTAAAGTCAAAACAATCAGGAGTGATAATGGGACTGAATTTAAAAATGAAGATATGAGTTCTTTTTGTACAACCAAAGGCATAGCTCATCAATTTAGTGCAGCTAGAACTCCTTAACAAAATGGAGTAGCTGAAAGAAGAAACAAAACACTAATTGAAGCAGCACGTACTATGCTAGCAGATGCTAAACTGCCAATCACCTTTTGGGCAGAAGCAGTTAACACATCATGCTTTGTATAAAATAGAACTTTGATTATCAAAGAAAGTAATAAGACACCTTATGAACTCATGTTTCAAAGAAAACCATTCATTGGATTTTGCAAGTCATTTGGTTGTCCTGTCTCAATATTAAACACCCGTGACCATTTGGGAAAGTTTTCATCCAAGTCTGATGAAGGATTCTTTGTAGGTTATTCTTCTGTTTCAAAGGCTTACAGAGTGTTTAATCCAAGATTAAACATTATAGATGAAACAACAAATGTTCAATTCAAGAAACATTCTTTTCCCAAATCTACTAATGGTCCTGATTGGTTGTTTGATATGGACTCATTTACTAAATCTTTTGATCAATTTCACATGTCTGATGCAGGAAACCTATAATCAACAGTACCTTCATCATTAGTAGAAAGAAGTAGTGACTTTCCAATGATTCCTCCAACTTCTACTGAGCAACTTGATGAAGAGGTACCACTACAAGCTGATCCTGTCAGACATACTGTTCAACATCAAAGTGCATCAATTGAGGATGGTCCCAGTACAATACCCTCTCCATAAAGATGCCATCTATTGAAGCTAGAAACCAAGAAGAAGCTAGAACTCAACCTCATGTCACCCCTCCAGGTGACATTGAAAGAACTTCAAATGATGGGAGTAATCAAATCTCTCCTGACACTGAAGCAGGAACTAAAACTAATTTTGATTACTTTCATAGCTCCCCAACAGTACAAGAAGATATTGCCTCGCACCATGATGAACTGAATGTCTCCAATCTTGATGTAACCATTGCTGGTGACTCAATTCCAACCATAAGAATACACAAAGATCATCCAGTTGACAACATCATTGGTGAACTAAATGAACGGGTGACTAGGAGCAAGTCAAGCATAGCCAACATCTGCTTGTTCTCATGCTTTCTGTGTCAAACAGTACCCAAAAATATCAAAGAGGCTCTTCAAGACAACAGTTGGATTGAAGCAATGCAGGAAGAGTTGTTACAATTCAAGAAACAAGAAGTATGGAAGCTGGTAGATCTTCCCGAAGGATAATACCCTATCGGTACCAGGTGGCTATACAGAAACAAAACTGATGATAGGGGAATTGTCATTAGAAACAAAGCAAGACTAGTAGCTCAGGGATACACTCAAGAAGAAGGAATTGACTATATTGAAGTATTTGCCCCTGTAGCCAGACTAAAAGCCATAAGAATCTTTCTTGCATATTCAGCGTCCATGAACTTTACTGTTTATCAAATGGAAATGTGCTTTTCTGTATGGAAAGATTGCTGAAGAGGTCTACGTGAGTCAACCACCTGGATTTGAAGACCTAGATTTTCCTCACAGGGTTTACAAGCTAGACAAAGCCTTGTATGGTCTTCATCAATCACCAAGAAAGTGGTACGAGACTCTTTCATCGTTTCTTCTTGATAATGGCTATGAGAGAGGAAAGATTGATCAGACCCTCTTTAGAAAAAGAAAAGAAAAGGACATGTTGCTTGTACAGATATATGTGGATGACATCATTTTTGGCTCAACAAACAAGACTCTATATAAAGACTTTGAGAATCTCATGCATTCAAAATTCCAAATGAGTGCAATGGGAGAACTCACTTTCTTTCTGGGAGTACAAGTCCAACAGACAGTAGACAAATCTTCATCAATCAATCAAAATATGTGGAAACAATGCTGAAGAAATTCAAGTTTGCTGACTGTCAGTCCATCAGAACTCCTGTGGATACTAAAGTGAAGATTGGACCTGATCCTGAAGGCAAATCAGTGGATCAGACACACTATCGTTCCATGATAGGTTCACTCATGTATCTAACAGCCAGTAGGCCTGACATTATGTTTGGTGTTTGTGTATGTGCCAGATATCAAGCAGATCCCCAGGAATCTCATGTCAATGCAGTCAAGAGGATATTCAGATATCTTAAGGGCAAACCTGCTCTTGGACTATGGTATCCAAAGGAAGGAGATTTCAATCTCTATGCATACACTGACAGTGATTATGGAGGATGTAACTTCAACAGGAAATCCACATCTGGTGGTTGTCAATTTCTTGGTCCTAGACTTGTATCCTGGCAGTGCAAGAAGCAAACCAATGTTTCTGTCTCAACAGTAGAAGCTGATACATAGCAACATCTGCATGTTGTTCTCAAGTTCTCTGGATTCAAAACTAGATGCTTGATTATGGTTTTAACTTTCTGCACACTCCAATTTATATTGACAACAGAGCAGCAGTCTTTATAACTAATAATCCAGTTCAACACTCAAAAACAAAACATATTGAAATTAGATATCACTGTTTGAGAGATTGTGCTGAAAAAGGATTAATCAAATTGATGCAAGTTCACACTGATAATCAATTAGCTGACTTATTCACTAAGGCATTTGATCCAACCAGATTCGAATTCTTAGTTCAATTAATTGGCATGATTAATCTTGAGTAAAAAGAAAACAAACAAAACATTCAAATATTTCAAAATACCAAAAAGAACTCAAAAGAAAAAGTGTATAGTTTATCTAAGGGAAATGATATAATTACAGTCGTTATATCATTCACAGTGCTAATTTATAAAACTTAAATGACTGACATGACTTATCTAATATGTTGGTAGGCTCAACTTGGAAAAGAAACCACATGCAGTGATAAATTAAAGCTTATATTCAACTGTGATGCTGTCATCTCATAGTATGTGTAAGTTTTGACTTATCCAAATGTGTGTGTGTAGAAACCAAAACACCCCAGGTAATGATGACTTGTGAATCTCGTTTACTCACATCAGTTCCTCTTTGTTTTGCTAAGCAAAGACCTATAGAAACAAGTACATAGTGATGATGTCATGATCCATCAAGATTCCCAATGTGAAACACATCCAACTTGGATGAAACAAATAGAATAAAAGTCATTCAAAATGAATGAAACAAAAGAATCCTGAGAGATCACCTTCCAAAGTGAAGTGAGAAGAATCCCAATGTGGATCAAAAGTGATAAATGGATCAAAAATAAAAGAATCCCAATGAGGATCAAGTAATATGAGATTTCTAATTTTAAGTATCCTGGTCATGTAAGATGTTGAAAGTTCTACCATACATTACATGCAGATGGTTGACCTAGCCATGCTTTTGAGTGTGAGGTACAGATTGAATACCCAATCAACTCAAAACATGATAAGATCATTTGCATCAGAATATTAACCAAGTATGAGTTTAAAAGGACAAACATACCTACAATCAATATGTTCATGACCATGTCTGTTTTACTAACAATTGCTTGCACTTGTGAAAGGTAAGATTGATATGATCCCAAAGAAAGGTATAACTTACCTTCTTGTACAGTGAAGAAAGCAAAAATCATTTCTTTTCAAAATTTTTAAATCCTTAAAAGTTTCTATCCATTATGGATATAAACTTTAGGGGGAGTAATTTAAAATTTTGATCATTTTTGAAATTTTGATCATTTTTGTACAGGTATTTCCTTTCTTAAAAATTAGAAAAACCAAAAACAAGTTGTAAAATCAGAAAATCTGTCTGTGTTGTTGCAGAAGTTATACCATAGTATCTCAGTTCTTGCAGACATTTTATGCACAAAAGTCCAAGATCAGTCAACAATGGGAAACTTGATTCACCACAGATGAACAAGTCAATCTAAGCAAGAATTGATATCCCAAAATCAGTCAAACTTTATAAGAATCAAGTAACTGACACGTCTTCATAAAGGCAACGACATTGCTTCATAAAGCTTCAGAGAAAATTCATCCAAAACCAACCAAAGCAAAAACAATAAGTTTGAAACTTAATGCAGGTAAGAGTATTGGTTAATGCGGGTGAAGGTAACCCAAGCATTCAACCAATGCGGGTATTGGTTTTGTGAACTGAAACACAAGTGCAATACTAATGCGGACAACATTACTCTATCGCATTAGTATCACCACCAAATTTTAAGTATGCAAAACTAATGCGGACAAAACTTTTGTTCATCCGTATTTCTTTTGAAAAGATGAAATCAATACTTAAACTTGGGTGTAAGCTTGTGTCATCATAAAAGGAATAAGTGCTCATACTCTTGTCATTTAGGACAAGTTGAAGAAATGCGGACAGAGTTTACTCTACCGCATTTGATGAAAGTTGAAGTTTTTGTTCATCCGCATTTGCTACAGTGAACAAATGCTGACAAGTATTTGTTCTTCCGCATTTGCTACAGTAAACAAATGCTGACCAGCTTTTGTTCTTCCGCATTTGCTACAGTACACAAATACTGATGAACATTTCTTCAACCGTATTTGCTACAGTAATTTTAAAAACTTGGGCGCATTTGTTTTAAAAGTTATCAAAATTTGAAATCCATATTAAGTTAACTATATAAACCAAAATCGAAAGGTCATTTAATACTTTTCAAAATTGAGAGACTTAAAAAGTGAGACGAGCGCCATTAAAGCTACTGTTCATCTTCATCATCTTCTTCATGTTCTAAACCTATGTTCTAAGTTCGATTCACCATCATTCACTCATCTTCGATTCACTACAACAGTATTATCGAGGAAAAGGTGAAAATCCAAAATCTTCATCAGAAACATGAACTTAGCAAACTAGGTCAAGAAATAATCATGCAAAATCAAACAAGTGTTCATGAATCATTGACAATTTTGACAGAAAGACACATGCTAATCATGAAAAACTCAACAAACAAAGGATTTTCACAAGTTCAGTTCGTCGTATGAACAGGGCATGTAAATACTAAAATGTTGAAATCAAAAGACATCACAATGGTTAAAATGAGTTAAAATTAAGAGAGGATAATCGATGCAATCAGGAATAACTCATCAAAATGAACATGCTTCACTAAATCAGATTACATCAAATGTATATGAAACAGTATACATGAACACTCAATTTTGACCAAGAAAAGTCAAAATGTGATAAAATTAGTCTGATTCATGATAAACCCTTGTTGATATATCTTATTCATTACTCTAATACATATGCCTTGAATGCAGTGTACTATGGCAAACCTCACATGGAGCAAGCTCCATAATGTCAGTGGTTTTCTTGACCCTGATGTATCTGAGGCTCATGGATTAAGGGACATGATCAGATTCCTTCTAACTACAAGGGTGGCTTATACTATGATAGTGAGACCCATCATCTATGAGACCTTCATTAGGTCATTTTGGGGAACAGCTGAAGTGGTAGAAGTTGATGATGTGAGAACACTGACTGGAAGAATCACTGATGATCATTCTCTAGCAATTACTGAGCAAACTGTGAGACAGTGTCTATAGTTTGGACATGATGCAGACTCCCCTATAGAACTTGAAGATGATGATATCATGACCTTCTTTGCCAACATTGGCTATGAGGGTGGATATGAAGGGAAGCAGATTGTGAAAGGGTTGGTAGATCTGCAATGGAGATTCTTGATACACATGTATCAACATTGCTTATCTAAGAGGAAGACTGGATGGAATGATATTCCAGTGACAACCTCATCTGCTATTTGTGCTTTATGCACCAATCGTCCATTCAACATGTCTGCATATGTCTTCAATGGATTAGTCTCAAACATCTAAGAGGGTAGAAGGCACATGTTTTTAATGTACCCCAGATTTATACAGTGCTTCATCAATGAAGCCTTTCCTGATCTTGCACCAATAGGACCAGTGATGGACATTCCTCACTATGATGCCAAGTCCTACAGGTACATCATAAAAGAGATCCAAGGAACTTCTACAGTGGTACTTTCTTCCCTCTGTTGCCATGGATGCAGCAACAGATCAATCAAGGAGGAGTACAAGGATTAGAGGCTCCTGATGATAAGCCTGTTCATGAAGAAGAACAAGCAGCAAGTTCAAAGGATAGACAGAGGTCAGTGTCACCACATGTTGATGTAGGTGGTGATCTTCACACTGGACCTTCACTGCATGAAGCTGATGTAGCATCACCATCTATGCCTTCACCATTACCATCACCCCAAAGATCACCAATCCCATCTCACCAACCTCATATCACACCTATACACTCACCTCATATATCACCTCATACATCACCCATACACTCACCCATTCATTCACCACATATTTCACCAATTCATCACTCTCCTATATCTCCCATTCACTCTTCCCCCTCTACTGCTCATGCTGAGTTTAGTGACTCTACCAGCTCCACTCATGAATCTGAATCATCATCTGATGATAAGGATGATCATATGCCCATGCCTGCAAGGCAGGTGACTTCAGAAGCTGCTCCTTCTGAGAGCTTTGCTGAATCAGAGATCAACAAACTGGATGAAAAAGATGAGATGATCTCTGAGCTTCTGAAGAAAATATCTAAGATGGACACTCTCCTGAAAAGAAGATCTAGTATCATTCAAGACAGACTTCTTGAGATGGATGAAAGAGAAAGAGAAGTGAAAGAAATGAAGGGCAAGCATGAGAAGGAATTGAAAGAAAAAGAAAGGGAGATTGATATGTTAAAAGAGGCTCTCCAACTATCAAAGGATGAAATCAGTGGTCATGTGGACACTCTTAACATCCAAACAATAGTCATGGAAGAACAAGAAGAATTTATTGCAGAACAGTCCACTATGATCAGTAACCTTGAAAGGGAAGTGGAGGTTCTCAATAAAAGAGTCTCTGAGTTGGAGAAGCTTGTGAAAATAAAGCAAGAGGCTGAGAAAGAAAAGAAAGATGAAGGTGATGAGAAGAAAGAAAAGAGAATGAGAGGGAATGACAAAGATGTTGTTGATAAAGAATCATCTGGAGACAGTGGTGATGACTCCCCTCTAGCCAAAAGGATGAGATTCACTGAGCCTGAAAAGGAGATAGGAACTAGTGGCTCTAAACCTAGTGAATCAATGCCTGAATCATCTAGCTTGGAGATGATTGTATACCCAAAGCAGCCTGAACAAGTCCACACTGAAGAGACTGAGTTCAGTGACATGATGGAAGATCTAGACATGTTCTCTGCTAAAGAATTTGTCATTGATGAGGATTTCTGGGACTTCATAATGAGTCAAAAGACTGACTCTGAGCCATTTGTTGCCATATCTCAATCTCCAGTGCCAATTGAAAAGGAATTGAGCATGCAACTGGTTCCTGCTGTGTCACTTTCTGATGAACAAAAAGAAATGATCAGAAAGCTATGTGAACATCAAACACAAGAAGAAGAACACGCTGCTGCAGCTACATACATTCCTGAAAAGGAACAATCTGAAGAAGCTCCACAAGAGGCCGAAATGACTGAACCCACTTCTGGCCCAAGCGTGCAAACATATTCCAGAAGAAGGAGTCTTGATGTAAAGGCTAAAGGAAAGAGGCCAATAGTAGAAGAAGAACCAGTGAAGAAGAAGCAGAAAGATGACCCAAGGAGTCTAGCAGCTATTGCTAGATTCTTGGATGAACATGAACAAGCTGAAGCCTTATTGAAGAAGAAGGCAGAAGTGATTGACTTAGAAGAAGGAGAAATTCCAGGTGGATACATGGTTGATGAGCCAGTGATCAGTAAAATCCCTATGAATGAGGAACCTTCTGTGTCTGAGTCAGTTGAAAAGGCCAACTCTGATAAGCTGATGAGGAAGGCCTTATTTTTGATTGATCATGGGTATGACCCTGATAAAGTATTTGGGATGACATATGAAGGAATGCTAGCAGAAGAAGAAAAGTTAACCAAGCTGCTAGATCCAACTTTGAAACTAAGTATGAAAAAGCTCAATCTCCCAAAGCTTCTGAGGTCAAGGCAACAAAAACAAAACCAGCTACTCCTCCTCAACCTATGTACCCTGATCCCTATAGCATGACAGATAAGGAGATGAAGGATTATCTGTCTGCTCAAGGATTCACTAAAAGAAAATTTGGGAACATAAAAACCAATTCCCTAAGGGCTGCTATCCTTAGGATGATTCTTGAAAAGAAAGACAGGTTGAAGAAGATGGAGGAGCAGATCACAATAACAGAACCAAAAACTAGAGTTTCAGCTCAAGAAATGAGCCTCACTTAGGGAGATCATGATTCCCTGGCACCAATTCTACACAGATACCCTGAGTGGTTTGCTGAGCCTTCATAACTAGAACTACATGAAGGACTCACAACTGCTGAAATGATAAAGGGTGTGTCTACTCCAAAAGGCAAGACAGATCAGAAGATTATTACCTGGAAGTATGACAGTGATTGGAATATGTTCATGGTGAAGAGAATATCTGGATTAGTCCAATTTTTACAAAGTACTCTGCTCTTGTGAATTCTCTAATGATCCATGATCTCAAGGAACTAGCCAATTTAAGATTGATAAATTATAGGGCTATGTTCAGGGATATGAGTTTGAGGACATTCTAAGGATGTTCAAGAGAACTGACAACTTCAAATCTTTGAAGACTATCTGTATGAGGAAGGATAGATTATTTGTCAATCCCCTTGATAAAAAGAAAAGGAAACCAGCAGAAGAAGTGGTATTCCCTGAGCTTAGGGTAAGCCCACTGAATCATTGAAGAGAAAGATGGTTGCTGGTACTCACACTTCTGTGCCAATCTCTAATGTTTATTATGATGAGAAAACATATGAGTTGGTGATTGAAAGGAAGTAGGGAGGAAAAGAAGGAGCTGAAATTAGACTATTCAGTGGATATGAGATGAGACTGCTAGATGAATCATATATCCACTACATCTATACAAGGCACTTCAGGAGATCAGAAATAAGCTTGGTGAAGCTGATATGTACTTCTTTCTAAAGTGCATCAAACTCCTGAAGATGGCCTATGACAGAATTAACAAGAAGAGAGAGCAAAGGAGGAAGAAGAAGACTCCTTTGCAGTTTGGAAACATTGTGAAGTTGGAGGTTGATGCTGATGGATCTCTACCAATTCATAGAGATGGGCTGTCAACTGTGTCATTCTGGGAGCCTGTCTCATTGAAGAAGCTGCCCATTGAAGCCATCCATACTATGAGCCAAATGAAGATCCATGTACTAAGCAGAGAGAAGCTGGATGATGCAAGACAGTTCTCTAATATGATCAAGGCCATACTGGATCCTTCTTACACAGACTCAGCTCCTGTGTCATCTCCTCCTACTGCACAAGACCCAGCAGAATCCTCACAACCTAATCCACCCTCAAACCCTTAAAGTACTTAGGCTGTATAATCCTTAGGGGGAGTATTGTTGGACCCTGAAAGGATCATACATGCCAATTGAAGAGGTGGATGGTTGTTCTGCTAGAAATCTCCCTAAGTCCCAGAAGAAATACAGATAAAGAAGTTTATGCATAAGAAGAAAAAGTACAAGTGTCGGCTATCCGCATTTGTCAATGCGAATGACCAAGAACAAATGCGGACAAGGCATTTGTTCATCTGCATTAACTAATGCGAACAGCCGATGAAATGCAGACAAGGCATTTGTTCATCCGCATGAACTAATGCGGATGACCAGCAACAAATGCAGCTAAGTGTTTGCTCATCCACATTAACTAATGCTGATGACCAAACACTAATGCGGCTAATAGAAGACCAATGCTGATAAAGAATTACTCATCCGCATTAGTCAATGCGGATGACAAAGAACAAATGCTGATGAAGGCTTAGACTAAGGGTAATTTAGTCATTTTGTACAAGCTGTAAGTCAGCCTATAAATAGAATAGAAACCTCGTATGTGAGGTGACTTTTTATATGACTCTTTACACAACTTTTAAGAATAGACAATTAGAATATACTTTGTTTCTCTCCCATGTTAGCTGTCTTGTTACTGTAGCTTGCTAAACCCTAGCATTCACTCTGTAACAGTTCATCTAATTAATACAAGAATGCATTTATGAGTATATCAAGTGTTTCATGTTTATTGATTGCTTGATTCCGCCTTTCAATCATTGACTCAATATCATATTCGATCCTTGTTAATTCACATCAACAGAGAATATCATTCTCAAACCCAGTCATGCTGCGAGCTGTTCCTCCACTCCAATAGGAGGGAGGGATGAAGCTGTTGGGAAGGAGGATTGGCCGGCTTGGTGACTGGTGGTGGTAGGTGGTGTAGTGGTGTAGATTGGGGGTGGTAATGTGGTGGTGGGTGGTGTAGTGGTGAAGATTGGGGGTGGTAATATGGTGGTGGGTGGTGTAGTGGTAGTGGGTGGAGGAGTGGTAGTGGTAGTAGTGGTGGGTGGTGTAGTAGTAGTGGGTGGAGGAGTGGTAGTGGTGGTAGCTGAGGAGGTAGTGATAAGAGTGATCCTCCTGCGCTTGGGCTTCAGCCCATGTGGCTGAGCCATACGTTTCCTTCGTGTCCCCCTGGACACAGAGGTTCCCCCTCGACTGCTGGGACAGGATGGGGTATAAGATGGATCAACATTAGAGCTCCCAGACCCTCCCGGGCATCCACCAACCGCCCTGATTCCCCGCTCAGTAGCCACTTCCTGACTTCCTACCGTCCGGGTGAGCGGCTCTTCATCTGACTCCTCCTCCTCCATATGAAAATCAGGGTGAATAGGAGCTGGCTCGGGTCCTCCCTGATCATCCCCTCCCTGATCAGTATCATGATCATCATTGTTGGAGTCATCGGAGGGTGGAGCAATCTGCTCGACATCTGAGTCACTGTCATCGTGACGCCACTTTCTCCTAGCTGGTGCCACATAGTCATCACGGGCCAAGTGCCCAAACAGTCACCTGACAGGGGGTTTCACCTGCTTCCCCCTGTATACCCTCATCCTATCCAGTGTTGTGTCATCCATAATCTCCAACACTACAGCATCATCTTGAGCTTTGGGCAGTTGGGGAAGTTTCTGGTCTATCATCATCTGAAGGAACCAAAGATACATGCAAAATCCCTCTTTCCCCTTAGCTTTAATGTTCTCCACCATGTATGTGAAGATCATCCTAGAGAAACCAAAAGGATGGTTCAGCACCAGAGCGACATATGCATTTTGCATCTGGTCTGAAAGCTCATCAAATCCTCCATTTCTTGATGCGATGCATCGCAGAAGTACGTGTGCCAAGTACTTAAACTGGGGGCATAAGTTGCTCTTGTTGAGCATGCTTGTGTTGATATCCCCAGAGTACTTGGCTCTTATGAAGCAGCCACGGACGGTCAGGGGATGAAGTCTGGTAGGACAGTCTGCGTCATCCCTGAACTCGAGGACCGTCCGTATATCCTCCTCTGTGATCTAGATAGCCTCCCTAAATATCGAGCTCCTGATGGAGTGGGGATCAGTCGACCTATCTACCATGGCGTTCTCCCAGAAAGCCTTCTGTATAGATAGATAGGGAGTGCACTGCGCTAAGATAGCACGGTAAATCCTCGATCATTGTAAGAACGTGATAATCCCAGCAAACTCAGCAGAGTTGCGGGATGTCAAATCGAGATAAGTACGGATGTTGTGCTTAGTACTCATGGGTCATCTGCTCGCCATCTGTGACACAAAACAAGTAAACGTTAGAACATGTTGAGAATAGTTAATTTCAGTCAATGAACTTTATACTTTTGTTAATCGTGTGACTGAGCGTACGACTGAGTTCCAGTCGTGCGATTGAACTGTGCGACTGAGATCTAGTCGTACGATTGAGTTCATTCATACGACTGAGTCATGCGATTGGACTTAGTCGCATGTCTTCTCATACGTGTATCCCAGTCGTGCGCCTGAACTCATTCGCATGGTTCAGTCGTTTGATTGAGTCATTCGTCCATCTTAGTCGTACAATTGAGCCAATCGGACAGCTCAGTCGTACGATTGAAGTTCATCAGCATGTCCAGTGGTTCATTCGACTGTTTGTCCATTCAAATACGTGTTTTGAGCTATACTTGATGTTAAACGTTGAACTTAGGCTCATTGCACTCAGAAACAACCGACTAAACCTATTGCACCATTTATTTGATTATTAAGTTAGTTTTGATGATTTATTTGTCATTTTAAGTTCCGGTTACTGTTAGGTCATAATTAGAGTGATTCTTGATGATTCAACTCGGTTTGAGCGATGATTCCGCTTGATTAGTACCTGTATAACCGAAAGCAATAGTCAGAACTCAGTAATCGAAGGTGAATACGGTTTTTTGAAAATTTGGCCGAGATTCGTCTTATCATACGAGTGAAGGGGCGATTTGGGTGAATGAGCGACTGAGGGCGATTCATCTAGTATTTATACTGGGCAATCTCCAGTCGTACGACTGAGCCGAGTCGCCTGACTTAGTCATGCGACTGAGCCTAGTCGCATGATTGAGTCGTACGACTGAGCTTGAGTCGTACAGTTCACCCAATCGTCCATCTCCAGTCGTACGATTGAACTTCATTCGGACGTCTGACATAGTCGGTCACTTTCAATCGGGCGATTGGGCTCATTCGCATGGTCCAATCGTACGATTGTACTCATTCGTATGCTCCATTCGTACGACTGGTCCATACTTATGATTCAGTCGTGCGACTGGGCCAGACTTTTGACATTTTGACCATTTTACCAACCGACACTTAGTTTCTCTTAGCAATAGATAAAACATTATGAGCAACTTGATCATCTCAGACATGATCACTTTTAGATTAAAATCTGTTGATCACCTCAGACGTGATCCATTTATCCAACCGATCACCTCAGACGTGATCCATTTATCCACCCGATCACCTCAGATGTGATCCTTTTATCCACCCGATCATCTCAGACATGATCCTTTTAAACTTTCAGTAACAATTTGTTTAGAATAGATATTAAGCTCATTTGGTGACGTTCACAGAGAACAATACGCACAGTCCGACACTGACACACTATTCATATAACTTGAAAATTTTTAAACTACGAACAACATAAACATCTTTTTGTGATTTTTGTTAGGGCAGGTTAGAATAGCCTATTAGCATTGACATCATATCAAGGACAGACTCATATGGAATCAGACAGACCTATACACCATTACTTGGAACCTTTTATCTGTATTTAAGTTTAAACACTTGCATAAATTACATGTCACAGTTTTCACTCATCTAAGACTTCTAAGTTCTAACTGGAAATCATGCTTGATATGATACGTAACATCCATTGATTTTGAGCATCAGATGAAGCAGCCACGACGATTGTCAGTATACTTGTCCACTTAAATCCATACACAGACTTGACACACATCAGTGATTAATTAGATGAATTAGGTCAAAAAGTGTTTGTGTGTTCCACAGGTATATGGTAATCAATCTTCCTCAGGAGATTTTTGAGCGGTCTTGGGACTTAGAAGATTTGGTTCTAAGAATTTTCAAAGAGATGCTAAGCCTCAGGTCAGTGCCATCGCACAGCAGAGAGGCGCAAACAGCAATGAATTCTTAGAACAGATAGGTTATTCTAAACCTCAGGTCAGTGACATCGCACAGCAGAGAGGCGCAATACCTATCTTCTTCTTAGAGCACTATATTAGAATATACATTGTTTTCAGTGACATTTGTCTTCTTTTGCTCTGTTTTTTAGGTCTTTGCTCACATTTGTGGCATTTGCTTGCTCCTCACCCTTATTGGAAATTGATTGATTGTGCAGACCAGGGATAACATGAAAACCCACAACTCGTTGAATTAGTTAAGTTTAAGCCAAATCACTGATGACGTCTACTGATCTATTGTGTTGAATCTACCGACACATCGTATAATGCACTGGCACCACCCTAGATCTACTTTCACCGGGTAGTTACAGTACCAACCAAGCGTACTATCATTTTCCTAATATGTTAGACCTAGACTTCTCTGATTTATAATTTTCTATGATTTAATTTAACCTAGCCAAACAGAAACTCTTTTTGGTGTTCCAAGTAACGCGACGCCTGTGTATTATCACTTTCCATTTTGCTGAATCATATTTCCAGTCTTTCTGTCTTTGCCTTTTCAGCTTAACTAACCTTCCCCCCCCTTTTATTTAAGTAAACACTTACTGAACTATAAACATATCTCCCCCTAAAATGCTAAAACAGAAAGTCTTTTTGTGTTTTTCGATTTTTATACGACTAGAAAATTAAAAGAAATAAAAAATAAAATAAACTTTAAAAATTGAACATGTGTCTGACTATGCTTCTGTGTCTTCTAAGATAACGTCACTTTTCTTTTTTAACATCGTTGACCTCTAGCAGATAGAAAAATCTAGGTTTATCAAATGGTTTAGTGTAGAGGTCAGCGCGTTGAAAATCCGTGTTTATTTTAACCACATCAATTAATTGTTTTTTATAGCAGTCGCGTCTGAAATGATACTTTATGCCGATGTGTTTTGTTTTAGGGTGTTGAACTGGATTTTTAGTTACAGCTATGGCAGCAGAGTTATCAACATAAATAGAAGTGTTGGAAAATTGCAAACCGTAGTCTCGCATTTGCTGTTGGATCCAGATGATCTGAGAGCAGCAACTTGCAGCAGCAACATATTCAGCTTCACAGGTTGATAATGCAACCGAGGTCAGCTTCTTGCATTGCCACGTGACTAACCGCCTTCCAAAGAACTGACACCCTGCTGATGTAGACTTAAAGTTCATCTTGCAACCACCATAGTCTGAATCGCTGTACGCAGTTAGCTCAAAGTCATCATCATGAGGATACCACAACCCCAGAGTTGGAGTACCCTTCAGATAACGAAAGATCCTCTTCACCCCAATCAAATGATTTACTTTGGGTTTCGCTTGATATCTGGAACATAAACATATGGCATACATGATATCTGGACGTGAGGCAGTGAGATACATGAGAGATCCGATCATCCCACGATACATAGTGGCATCCACCAAATCCCCATTCTCATCAGGAGCCACGTCATGATTTGTGGCGAGAGGGGTACCGGTAACAGTGACGTTTTCCATATCAAACCGACTCAGAATGTTGCCGACATACTTTGTCTGATGTAGGAAAATACCGGTTGGTGTTTGATCCACCTGTAATCCCAAGAAGAACTTCATTTCTCCCATGGCACTCATTTCAAACTCTGCCTTAATCACAGATTCGAATTCTTTGCATAACTCTTCGTTTTTAGAACCGAAGATGATGTCTTCCACATAGATCTGCACCATAAGCAAATCACCATCCTTTTCTTTAATGAACAACGTGCAGTCAATCACACCCCTGCGAAAGCCGTGTTTCACCAGATAGGTGGAGAGCTTTTCATACCAGGCTCGAGGAGCCTGATGTAGCCCATACAAAGCCTTGTCTAACTTGTAGACTCTGTCCCGATGATAAGGATCCTCGAATCCCTCGGGTTGACTGACGTATACTTCCTCACGGATTTCCCTATGAAGGAATGCACTCTTCACATCCAGTTGATAAACTTTGATCTTCATGTATGATGCGTAGGCAAGAAATATCCAAATTGCTTCCATTCGTGCCACTGGTGCAAACACTTCATTGTAGTCGACGCCCTCGACTTGTCTGAATCCTTGAACAACCAATCGTGCCTTGTTTCTGATAACGACACCTTGGTCGTCTTTCTTGCACTTCAGTACCCATTTGGTACCGATCACTTTCACGCCTTTTGGCCTGTCAACCGGTGTCCACACTCCAAGTTTCTTGAACTGTAGCAGCTCTTCCTGCATAGCATTGACCCAGGCCTCATCCTTCAGTGCATCACTGACGTACTTAGGCTCGATTTGGGAAACAAAACATGAGAAGGCCCCGTCATGGACGTATCCCTTTTCCATGACTGCAGCATAGTCAGCAGAATTTAGCTGATTTCGTGTCTGCACACCGGATTGAATATCCCCAATAATAACGTGGGGGGGGTGATTCACACTGATCCTAGTCACCGTGTCGTAGGAACAACAAATTCAGAATCAAGCTTTGTAACTGCAGGTTCAGTATCCGGATTCCCCAATGCTGGTTCAGCAGCTGATGAGCCAACTTCTTGATTTACATTATGCTCGATGTCAGTCTCAGCTGCTTCTTCATCATCTGATGAGTCATCACTCTCATCCTGAGCAGGAGTCGAAGATCCCGAAGTAGCACTGGCAGGTGTTGTGTTGCTTGTATCCAGATTTGGTGTATTTAGAACATCGTACATCATCTGAGTAGCAATCTCTTCATTTGAATCAAGCTGAGGAAGGTTAAAGGATTTGAAAAATCCATCGTAATCAAAGAATGATGATGGACCTTTTCCAGCAGGGGGTGGTGTATCTTTTTACATCTACATTGCACCACACTTCTACCTGACCTGTCGAGTTGTTGTAAACCCGTTTGTCTGGTATGTTGTATCCTAGAAAGATCCCTTGATCGGCTTTCTCGCTGAACTTGCCCTCCTGAGTCTTCTTCAACAATGTACATGGAGCTCCAAAAGGTTCTAGATACTCCAGGTTTGGTTTGCGCTTCTGAAGTAACTCATAGCAAGTCTTCCCATGCCTCTTGACTACTAGCACACGATTATGTGTGTAGCAAGCATTGGCAACCGCTTCATTCCAGAACTGTATTGGTAGCTTAGAGTCCGCCAACATAGTCCGTGCAGTCTCGATCAAGCTCCGATTCTTTCGTTCAGCAACTCCATTCATTTGTGGTGTGTATGCCGAGGTGAACTGATGAACAATTCCCTTCTCTTTGCAGAAGGCATCCATCCACTGATTCTTAAACTCCGTTCCATTATCTAAACGAATCTTCCTCACCTTCAGTTTGTAGAGAGACTCCAATGTTGTGACGAGCACCTTGAATGACTCACACGTTTCTAACTTAGCATTCAGAAACATCACCCAGGAGAAGCGTGAGTAGTCATCTGTGACTACAAAGCAGTACCAGTCTCCGGCAATAATCTTTGTGCTTACAGGACCGAATAGATCCATGTGCAGTAACTCCAGGGGCATCTCTATAGAATTTACGTGTTTGGTCTTGTGAGATTTCCTGGTCTGCTTTCCCTTCTTGCATAAGACACAGAAATCAGGAAGTTTGAAGTTCTTGACAGTAACTCCCTCAACTAAATTGTTATGAATCAGATGATTCATCTTCCTGTGATTAATGTGTCCTATTCTTCTGTGCCATGAGATGGATTCCTTCTCTGTTACTTTGGACAAGAAACACTGAATCGTAGACTCAGAAGTACAAGCATTAGACATATCCAATACATATAAATCATTGTACCTGGACGCTGACATTAATACATGTTCCTCTGATATCTCCATCTCTTTCTTCAGAATGTAACACTTATGATTGTCAAACATCACTTTGAAGCCCTTGTCACATATCCGAGACACTGAAAGCAGATTGTTTTCCAATTGTTGAACGAAATTGACTTTATCAAATCTTACCTTTACATTACATACTTCTCCTTGAGCGGTAATGTATGACATTGAAAAGGAGAGACTTATTTCCCGTCATATGCCTGGAAGCTCCGCTATCTACAATCCATGTATTGGTAGACGCACTGTAGCGGACAACCTGCACATAATAGAAAACAATTAGTTAAGGAGGGGGACCCAAGCCTTGACTGGCTTGGGTTTCCCAGAGGCATCACACATTATGAACTCAACCTACTATCCTTTATCAGATAATGGTATCTCAACCTTCAATTTGTCACTGCTTTCAGACACATCAGACGTTTTCGCTTTCCGTAAACCATCCTTATGAAAGGATTGTTTGTGATAAACAGTTGACTGCTGATAGTTTGAACCTTTGGTTTAGTTTCCAAAACCGGTTTCACCTCAGGCATCACAGACTTGCCAGTGACTTGTCTGTGTTGTCTGTGGTGTTGAGGAGATGTATAAGACCGAGCAGGTGTGTTAGACCTAACAGGAGTCTTAGATCTCTATTTTGGGAACTATTTAACTTCTTTTTCCAGTTCAATCTTAATCCTAGGTGTCTGATAGCGAGGACAATTTAAAGAGATGTGACCTCGTTGACCACAAGTGTAACAGGATCTCCTTTCAAAAGGACTAGGAGATCTCTTGTGGGGTGGGGAGTAGACCTCAGGTAAGGACTTTTTGGTCTCATTCGTTTGATGTTCACCTTCCTTGACAAATTTTACTTGTTTAACATTATGATTAGCTTGTTGTTGAAGATGAGTGTTATCTTTCTTAACCGGTTTAGTTTGAGTGGTTTTGAAAATCTTAGGTTGTGTAATAGCACATTTTGAATCCAACCCAAGAGATGCATGAACATACTCTTCCACCCGATTTTCTGTGATGTTATTACCAGTTGTGCCTGAAGTTGATGTTGTCTGATCAGCAGCCGGAGGAACAGGTTTAACTGCTGTGTCCGGGTCACTGACCAGTGGAGTTGTCACCACATGGTCCTTTATTGGATTATTATTGATTGGACATTGTTTGGTGTTTAGAAGAATCTCATGTGGTGGAGGCACAACCTTATAACCCAAACCCTCCCCGTTGTTGCGTTCCTTAACCAAGTTTTTCAAAATATGTGAAGAACTAGCAAGACTATGACGTTTTGTTTTAAAGACTCATTTTCAACTTGTAAAATTGCTTTGTCCTTTTTAGTTTCTTCAATAGTCTCTAAATAGAACTTAATGTCATTTTCTTGGTTGAATGCAACAACTTCAGTTTCTTTTAACTGTTTCTTTAATGCCTCAATCTTTTCCTTATAGCTACTTTCATTTTGTTATAAAACTCTATTTGCCTCTGTGCACAATTTTAAGTCATTTACTAAGTTATCATTGTGATCTAATAACCTAGCAAATTTCAGATCAATGCTTTCCCTAAATTTATCACATTCAACACAAGCATGTTTAGCAAAAAGTTCATCTTTTGTTTCTACCTGTGCAGATGTAGACGTTCCGGCCATGAAAGCATTTTTAGACTCTGGTTGTGCTTCAGATTCAGCATTCAGCTCATTCTCAACAATTTGATTAACAGCAGTTAAGGTCTCATCCATGTCAGCAGTATCAATCTCAACTGAGCTCTCCCCCTCACTCGCTGAGTCTTCATTCAATTCTTCAACAGATGCAATGTTGGCTTCACTATCAGATAAAAATTGGAAGGACCAGTCCTGTCCTTCGTCACCTTGAGCTACTATTGCCTTTGAGTCACTGCTTTTTGAGGCTATCTTTTTCTCTTTCTCTTGTTTGTTGAAAGACGAGAACGGGTTTCCATTGCCGGTCTTCTTCGGTTTAACACATTCCCGCTTGAAGTTGCCCTTTTCTCCACAGTTGAAACAGGTGACTTTGGACTTGTCGAATCCAAAAGTAGTATCTTTGGTAGCCACCAGATTCTGTCCTGTCTTCTTCACAAACTTCTTTGCTCGTCGTACAACACTTGCGAGAGCCCACATTATGTCCATCCTCTCTAGTTCATTTTCATCCACCTGCTCGTAGTCTTCATCAGCCAGGTGACAATTTCCAATTTTCCCTACTACTAAACCATCATAGGAATAAACCACAGCAGCAAGTAGGTCCATGTGCTCCTTTGCCACTTCCACAGTTACTTTTCCCAGATTTTCTGTCACTAACTTCGTTGATTGAGTAACTGTAGAGCTTTGTTGAACCCCTGATGACACATGAGACTCACCACCGGATGATGAGCATTGTTCAGTTGCAGATGATGCATTAGACACAAAAGCAGTTTGCAGAGGAGCGCTGGAGGATTTAGCAGTTGAAGTAGGGGTAACGTTGTAGAGAGATGGATCTTGAGTGTATGCTCCTTTCTTTGTCCTGTACTTGTGCCTCACCTCTTCTTCTCTCAGTTTCAGGATGAAATCATTTATATCTAAAGTTTCCAGCACTGAGTTATATCGAAGAGTGGAAATAAACGAATCCCACTTCTCTGGTAGCCCATCAGCCAAGCTTGTCACCTTTTCTTCCTTAGACGTTGTAACACCATGAGTGTGAAGTTCACTCACTAAATGGTAGAAGCGATCGATGATATCATCCAAGCTTTCATTCCCAATAGAAGGGAAGTTGTCAAATTCTTTCTTTAACGCTTTTGCCTTTAGTGATTTAAGTGTTGAATTACCCTCATATCTCTTCTCAAGAGCATTCCATAATTTTTTACTCTGCTTGTGTTCTGAATATTGATGGAAGATGTCTTTGGGAATCGACTGGGTCAACATTGCGTAAGCTTTCTTCTCTGCATTATAAGCAACCTTTTGAGCATCACTCAGACCACTCAAAGCCAGGGGTATTCCATCAGCACCAGCTGGCATATTGTAGCCAGTTTCAATAGCGTTCCAGAGATTGGTATCCACACCGTTTAGATGAATTTCAAATCTTTGCTTCCACTGAGGATATTCAACAATAGACAGTAGCTTAGGAGGTTTATTATGGTTCTCAATCTCATTTTCCAGTAGCAAGAGGTTCTGAATCCTTGAGTCCTTTCTTGTTGAGAATGCAAAGTTCTCTGAGTCCATTATGTCTTAGTCTTTAACTTGGAAAGCAAACTGTGTAAGCGACTGAGAAGGGCGGCTGAGAGGCAACTGAGACAATCACTGTGCTATTGAACTGAGTCGTACGACTGGGTAGACGATTAAGGCTGTGGTGCGACTGGACAGACCCGCTGAGTCAATCGTGCGATTGAACGAGCGATTGAGTTCAGTTGTACGATTGGACTGGACGATTGGAGTTCAGTCGTGCGATTGAGATAATCGTAAGACTGAGACAGCTGAAATCGAGATTTTTCACACACCTTAACCTAAAAACGCAATTTTTGACACCCTAGTCGGCTGCAACTCGAAAAAGACTCAATTTTCCGAACATGCACACGTAAAAACTTGATTTAGAGTAGAAAGAAAGGATCTTTTCGCTTAAAAACGCTGACTTTTTCAAAAACAAGATTGAATCCACGAAGAATCAAGAGCCAAGGCTCTGATACCACTTGTTAGGACCGTGTACGGACGGAGTATTAACTGATTCAAACGTGAAACCAGATCAAATAGTGCGGAATCCTATTTGATTGGTGATCCAATCAGGGAGAACGTTAATCCGATCAAAACTAACGATGAGAATACGTTAAGAATTGATTAGAATCGATCAGAAACGTTCTATGAAGTTGGAAGGGACTCTCCGGACGAACAGGAACGGCTAGGGTTGATAATTCTCGAAGTGTTTTTCTTTTTAACGAATTAAGTGGTATTTATAGGTTACAGCTTTCATTCGTACGACTGAGCCAAGCGACTGGCTCAGTCGTGCAACTGAGTCATACGACTGAACCATTCGTGCGACTGAGTCAGTCTTATGACTCAATCGTGCGATTGATCCGATCACCTGGTTCAGTCGTGCGATTGTCCCATTCGCATGGTCCAGTCGTGCGACTGAATCAAAATACTTAGTTAAACACATTCTTGAACCTTAAATGATTCAGAACATGTCTAACAACTCTATAACCTATATAACATGTTCATATATGTGTGTAACAACAAACACTATTAATATATATGACATTAAACAATCAATCAACTATTCACTGAAGAGTTGATCACTAGACTAGAACTGGGGACATGTGTAGCAACAAGAATATCTATAACATTTAATAAAACAAGGCTTATTTTGCTACTTTTCCTTTTTTTAACTCATGTTTTTGACACTTGTCACTTGCCACTTATATAAAACTTTAGTTTTTTATTATTTAGATTTTAATTAATAGATGTGATTTCTAATTTCCTTCATATAATCTATTTTAAGAAAAAGATACTTTGATTTTAAAAAAAATTAGATAAAGAGAGAAACATAGCAATTAATAAAATTTATTTTTAATAAGAGAGAGAGATTTGTATGAGTATTTAAATTAATATAATATCCTTTTAAAGGGAAAATTGATATGTGAAAGAAACCTTGTTGCAAAAGAAGGAAATTAAAAATCACATCTTTTAATTAAAATCTAAATAACAAAAAACGAAAGTTTTATATAATATGAAATTTTCAAAAACACTAAACATTTTTAAATAAAATATTTTAAATCGTTTTATTTTTATAAAAAATATAAACAGGTGAAGTATTTAAAAATAGTCTTACTAAAACAACCAGAATAATTATAAACCAACTTTTTTTAAAAACAATATTTTTATAAAAAATATTTTTATATAAAATCTTAAAACGAATGTTTAAAAATGAAACTATTTACATAAGAGAGTTAAAAAATGGTATAATTATTTTATTTCTTGAACTGTTATGTATATATAATTTAAATTATATTTTACATTAAAATATTATACTGTAACTATTCATGGGTTCTAGCCGTGGAAACAGCCTCTTGCACAAAATTGTGCAAGGAAAGATTGCGTACATCGCGATCCGGCCCCTCCCCGGACCCTGCGCAAAGCGGGAGATTCATGCACCGGGTACGCCCTTTTTTTTATACTGTAACTATTCATGTTTATTTTACATATATATTTTACACTAAACTTTAATCCATTTATTTAATGAGTTTTTAGCCTATCTATCTATCTATAAAAAAACTGAAATAAGTATTAAACAATTGTAAACGTCATTATACTTACTTTCTCATTTCTCTATATGATTAATAATAATATTGAATACTAATAATATTGCTCATACCATTTTCAAATTACAAATGCATAATTTAATAAATTAAAACCTATTTTTCATTAAAAACATATTTTTTAAAAATAAAGATTTTATAAAATATAGAATACAACAAAACCTTTTTTTAAAAAATCACTTTTTATAACAATATGTTTAAAAATCTCAATTTTTTATAAAACAAAAGTTTAAGAAAAATACATTATTTTCTATTTACTTAAAGTTAGCTATATATACGTAACTATAATCGTATTTTATCTTCAAGCATAATTTTATAATGCATAAATTTTATTAATAATTATTTAATATTTTATTTATTCACTCCGCGTATTACACGGGGACTAACCTAGTTATTATCATATTAAATAAAAATTTATTTATTTATAAATATTAACAAATTGTAAACTTTGACTTAATTGATTTTTTATTTGTATTGTTTAAGACAAAAATTGAAAATTAAGATTAAGTTTGAAAAGTTTAACATAATTAATTTTTATTTAAAATAATAAGTTTATTGTGAATATATCACTTGAACAAATCCTAGGTGTATACCCTAAGAAAAAGTCATATTGCATCCAAGTTAATCTTGTTTTAATATTTTAATATGTATATATTAGTGACACGTGTACTAAACGGATTGAATGGGAGATATATAAAAAAATAATTGCGGGATTGACACGTATCCCCCTATTATTTTAAATAGAATAGCATTTTGTTCATTGTGTCAAATACGTTTGCTAATTGTCTCATATACGTAGTTGTGTGAAATATCAATTAATCATGTCATATATTTTACATTCTTTTTTATATGTATTCATAATTGTGTTTTACGTTTTAGATCATTTTGTATTATTTTGTCATTGTCTCTATAGATTACATAAAATTGTTCCTATCATTATGTTTTACAATTAGAAGTACACAATGATATATTTTCATCAATGTATTTTTCAAATTTATAGTGTTAAAGATAATACAATGTGTTATATTTATTATTATTTATTGTAGAGTGTATAAACTTGTTGTTATCTATCATTGTATATTAAAATTAGAAGTACAAAATAATGTTATTTCAATAATATATTTCATAGTGTCCAACATAACACAATAACGAGCAAAAACACAATGATACATTATGTTATTTTGCCATTGTCTTTAATATATTTGATTAGTTAATTATTAATTTATTATGTGTAACATGTTAGAGATACAAAACATTGTTGTTCCTTCATTATATTTTTTAAAAATAATCATTAGAAAAACATAATAGTATTTAGAAAAAGATAATAACTAACAAAACAAACAATGAGCTGGACTAAAGACAAAATGAACTGCACTAAACACACATTACGAGATATGAGCTTATAAACATACAAAATTTTATTATTATTTTATATAACAATATTGTATTTGTTTTAAAGATTAAAAAACTCATTTTTAAAGTGTAACTTTTATAATAAAAAAATAATATCATACATAAAAGTTTTGTACGCTTAAAAAATGGAAGAATTTACAAAAAGTCAACAAAAATGACTATTTTAAAATTATCCATCTAAGAGCAGTCACACTAGTTGCCCCATCCCTATCCATATATTTAGATTAAAAACACTATTTTTCTCTCTCTTTCAGTTAAATAATACTTTTATATATTTTATCATTATCTTTTTCTCTACTCCACTCACGATCACTTTTAAAAATATTTAAAAATTTATGAGGGTTGTACCATACATGATACAATCCTCATAAATTTTATATTTCCTTCACTCACAACCATTCACAATCATCATCCATAATATAGGGTATACAATCATATAGAAAATAGGGAACCTACTGTCAGTGTTCTAACAAACTTTTCATTACAATTGATCTCAGCCATTAATTAAGTAGATTGATGGTTAAGATTACTTTTTATACTTTTTAGTTTTAAGGACCTTTTAATAAACATTTTCTATAAATTTATATAAATTCATATTAATATATATATATATATATATGTGTGTGTGTGTGTCTGCTTTTGTGTGTGTATACATATATATATATCTGTGTGTGTGTGTATATATATATGTGTGTGTGTGTATGTGTGTGTGTATATATATATATGATGTTGAAGAGATCAAATGATCAATTAGAATAAGAAGGTTATCACAATATAGTAGTATCAAAAAATTATGTTATTCTATAACAGAAACAAATGACGATAGAATGATTGAACATAAAAACGAAGAAAAAATATAAACTAATGAACAAATTTGATAAAATTTATAAAAGTGTGTAACAATGATACGTAATTAAGACAAGAAACAGTTAAAATTAAAAACAAATTGTTCATAAAGATGTAAATGTTTTTTTTTGGTGTAATGGTATTAAAAGTTATAAAGAAAGGATAAAGTCATATCAATGAAAGGTTGTTAAAAAAATAAACATTACCGAATTTTGAATAATGTTATGAATTTTAGAATTAATTAAAAGAAAATTTTTATTTTGAAATAAAGTATGACAAAACTTTTATTATATGTTAAACAAAAAATTATTAACGGTAATTAATAACTTATCATTAATTCTTAACATAATTAGTAATTCCCTATAACTTTGAAAAGATGTCAAATAATTCAAAAGTAATACGTGATCATAAATATAATATTCATTATATTTGATAGGAGTTAACAGTTTTTAAATTCATTGTAACTCAAGATTGAAGTATGTAACGATATATGTCATTCTTTACGTGGCGCTTAGATGGATGTGATAGAAATACGTCATGTGTACCCATAGTTAGTGTAACATCTCGTATTTTCGTTAACTTAAAAGTTAACTTTGTTAAATCTTAAAAGGACCTTTTATGTTATTTTTGAAACTTTGAAGATTTATTATACTTAATTTGGAGATTAACAAATTAATTAAATAACAGAAATAATATTATTAATGTTAAAACATTGGTTAATATTATAAAACTTGATTTAAAGTGACTTTAATCTTAAAATGATTGTTATTATAATAATAATGATATTATTATTAATAATAATAATGTTAATAATAATAATGTTAATAGTAATAATAATAATAATAATAATAATAATATAATAATAATAATAATAATAATAATAATGACAATATAAGTTTTAATGTGATAAAACTTGTAATTAAATAGTTTTTACATAAAATAACAACATTTTAAACTTTAAAGGTTAAAATGTAATTTATTTTAAAACTAAACTTAAACTTTAAAATCCAAATGACAATTTTAAAATCTCAGGGACCAATTGTGTAATATTGTAAAAAACCCAAACCAACCCCCTTTCCCTCTCGTTTTCCGGCCACCGGACCGGCGGCCCTCCGGCGAGGCGCCGGCAGGGCCAAAACACCCCAAAATCGTCGAAATTTCATTCCCAAAACCGTCCCAAGCCGTTCTAGAACACAATTCGAACCTGTAACAACGTTTAATCGACGGTTACTAGCTTATTCAATCACATAACCGAAACTCTTTAAAGTGCCTAGCCGTTTGAGCATTAAACTACAATAATAACTCAATTAATCATCACATAAACAATAGACTAACTAACTGTAAACTACTAACATTCCCAATTTCATCTACAACACCTTGAAACACAACCATCGATCCTTGTTTTCTTACGGACCTACAACTTGGTCGATATCCACCTTCTGAGTTTCCTCTCACGCAATTAACAGAGGTCTTTCGATCATTAGCATCATTGGAAGCTTCCTATACAACCAATTTGATAATTATCAATGTTTGCAACTCGAACTGATTGCTCCTCTGCCGCGGCTTGTCCTCGGCTGTTCATCCCCATTTCAATTCAATCCAGGTAATTGAATGGGGTTTTGTACACGATTTGATGTGGAAAATCAAAGCCCCAATATTAATTATGTAACAACAACGAATTTCTAGTCAATTGGTTCGATTTGATTTCTAGGGTTCATGTGTGTTTGGGGTTATATTGTTTTTGTGTTTATAAGAATTAAAACCCAGTTCTTGGCAGGCTTAGGCGCCCTTGCCTACTGGTTAACAACATGTTCCCACATTCAATTGGTCCCGGGTTCGAACCCGGGCACCACCAATATTTTTTTTAAAAACGTTTTTTTAGAAATTTTAATTACATAAAATTTTAATTTTCATGAAATAACATTTTTGTAAACTTTAACACCTTCTAAGCACACCAAATTATCTTATGTGTAAATATTAAATATCGTTTTAATAAAACAACATAACAAAAGTCGTTTTTAGGTTATTTCATATAAGATGAATTTTTTTAATAATAATTAAATTAATAAACCATTGTTGGACAATACGTTGCTTAAAATTATTGTTAACCATGTTATTTTAAATAATTATAAAAGTTACTCACACTTTATATTTAATTTTATCCGTTATTATAAATGCTTTAATTTCATTACTAAAATGGTGTAATTCTTTTTATGAGTAAATCCATTATTTAATTCGTTTGTTTATCAAAAACCCCAAACTTCAATTGAAATCTTAGTTCACGTCTAATTGTTAATCTTATTATTAAACTTTAATATTGTAATAAATACGTTAGGTACCTTGTAAAGGAATTCGTTGGAACATCGTTTAATTCTTATTATCATCTTATACACATATACGTCAAGTGAGTATTTCTATACCCCTTTTCTTATTTTCACACTTGGGGTGAAACATGTTAACTTATATCATTAAACTTGTAAACTTCTTTGAGTCTTGTAAACTTATGGCAATTTACTTGTGTGTTGTGATTAGTTGAATCTTGTAGCTACCATGTAATGTCGAATACATGTACAATCATTAACTATTGCTAGCCTGGCGACGTCATAGATCTATGGGCCTGACAAGCCTGCTTGGTTGATCCAAGTACACTTAGCTAATCGTATATACTTATAACTTGGTTGATCCAAGTACACGTTTGAAACTTGTAAAACTTTGTCAAGGTTTGATTGTGCATTCTGTCTTACATCCCTAGTTACTTTGTTTCTCTAATTTACAACATGAATTGCCATCTTTTATATACTTATGTATCCAAAACTATAGAATGCTCACCAACATCTTTATGTTGACCTTTTATTTTTAACATGTTTCAGGAATACCTCAAGTATGTGTTCTACACGTTGAAGCTTATCACACTTAGGATTGGACTTAGAGAAATAAACGAATGATCTTGTTACTTTTATCTTTGTATTCTTAATGTATCTTTGTTTGAACATTTACTTGTATTGTTACAATTGAATCTTGATTAATATATTTGGAACTAATAATAGCGTTATGTGGTTGTGAACAATCGTAACCCTCACACCTCGACGTTTCCGCCGTCAAGGTTGGGATGTGACAGATTGGTATCAGAGCCCATAACTATAGGGATTTAGGTTATTAGAAATGGTGACCTAGACTATAGATGCATGAACCTCATAGAAAGATCCTTATACTTTTGTGTTTACATAATGTTTGCATGCTACATAATGCTATGCCTTTTGTGCAACTTGATGCCGTAGCATAGGATTGCCTTATGTGTGCTTAAAACTTAGTTACCTGTCTCCCTAAACTTAACTTTGACTCTTTGACTTTCCCCGACAAATGAACTTCCTAAATCTATTCTCAACGACATGTGGAATCTACACTTATCATCGTGGGATTAATTCCTTAGACTCTATGTCTAATCTATGAAAATCTCATCAAGGTTTTGATTTCATGAACCTAAGAAATTTGTGTGACACATAGACACCTGTATTCTGGATTTCCTGGCAAAAGGCCTTCGGGCTAAGGCAAGCATATCGTATAAATCTCATTGCGAGACTAGTTATGCTTACCTGGGGATTTCTGGGATGAGTGATAAACTATGGTCAACATACACAAGTCTCTAAGGCAAGTGGGTCAATTTACCTTGACGTGTCAACGATTCCAAATGGTAATGCGTTACTAAATGGAACCATCCTCTTTGTATCTTAAAAATCTTTGATTCCTTGAACTGGTTTCTTCTCATTCTTATCATACATAATGTTCCTGTGATATTGAACTCGTCTTACTTTTCAACTCCTACGTTTAAACATCGTTACACGTTAGGCGTTCCATGTAGCTATTTCTATACCTTGATCAACGTGTACATGACTCTTGTTATACCCAAAGATATTGGGAATCTAAACCGAATGATATTTAAAACTTTAAATCATTACTTATGGTTTTCAAATCTTCCTAAGGGTGCGTCCCATAATTAAAGACATTCAATGTTGTAGGTGGAATACCTACATTTCGGGATACTTTGCTAATTGAATGTTAATTTTGTTAACTCAAATATTATAAGTGGTCACTCACCTCAATGATCGAATAAACTAATTATAACTTTGTTACCACTTATAAGTACACGTGTCTTCAACAAGGTTATGGCTGACCTCATATCTTGAGAAGTCCATGTATTCCCTTCGATTATGAATCGAATGTTCACATCTCATTATGATGTCGAATCATTCTTGTCCTCGATCTTGTCTTCCTGATTTAAATTATTCAAGATTTGAACACCATCATAACAAATTCTGCTATCTTGAACTTTGATCTTAAGCTTGTAAGCATGATTTTCTCTTTTGTTACATTGATGTAACTTGAAATTTCCTGAATTTCTAATTGATATTTTTTTTTTCGCTGTTATGTCAAACCTTGTACCGTTTACATCGTGGGAGATGCAAGAGTTTGTAAGTCAACCTATGACTAAGAACATTCGTATCTCCTAAATGATTCTAACTCATCAAAACAGGGGTGATTCCCTTACTTTGATGATTCTCTATTCGTTTCGATAAATGGTTTCCAATCGTGTGTTTTATGAAATTTCGTCCTCTGGATTGGGGTGATTACCTTATCTTGAGGATTGACTTTGATTATTTTCTTTGGAATGGCATTTCACAGATGGCATGATCTCACCAAAATAGGATTGAAACCCGTACTTTGGTGACAATTGTCAATTTCCGATTGTTTTCTTGTTATTATGAAATTCAATCATCAAGATAGGCATGAATTCCATACCTTGATGATAATTTCATGGATTGTATTTTCTCAAATGAAACGGCCTCATCAAAGTAGGAGTGAATTCTGGATTTTGATGAAGAAGTTCATCCTATTATATTTTGTTTTTGTAAAACTTCACGTTAAGATAGGGGAGACGTCCTTTACCTTAATGGTGAGTTACCTTGTATTATTTCTGTGGATCCTCAATAATGAGTTGGGATCGAGCTTTTTGATTGGTAAGTTAGAGGTCATATCTTGGGAATACACGATCAAGTTAGGAGTGAAAACCACACCTTGACGACTATTCTCATTTCTTGATCTTCGACTTACCAAGGTTGTAATCAAGTGGCGGGAAGCATGTAGAAACTTGAAGGGTGAAACAATGTTAGTGTTTCGACCTATCAAGCCAAAGCATGATCGCCAAACTTGAAAAGAGACCGATCGTTTTAGGTTGATTTTGATTCCAAGCTTGGAGCATTTAAATTCTTAAATCGATTTCTTTCCTTATTCTCATGTTTTGATTTGATCTAGCTATATGGAACCATTTATTCCTTACTTATCAACTTTCATTTTGAAATATCATCAACACATGATTGCGTGATGGTAGTCTTCCTAAATAATCTTTCTGCTAAAGACATTATCAACTTATGCTCATGTCTTTCTAGTCATACAAACGATCTCAGCTGTGCTTATGGTGTGTTGAACTGCATATGTAAACTGTACTTAGAGATTGCTACCTTGCAAAACATGTTTACAAATACCTTTCTTATTGTTTGCGTCATTACTTGAATCGCTTTTGAATCTTTAACCTTGGAAATCTTTAAAACTCTATTTGATTTCGATCAACGAGACTCGTTACTACTTATATTGTGACGTGGAGGTTCATAAACCTTCGTAACTTATAGTCATGGATTTGGCATAAAGGAAAAGACGTAACTTGGTATGTGTCCAAGTGTCTTACCTTCACATATGACAAGACCTAACATTCGTGATCCTATGGATCTCCTGTTTAACTTTTCTTTCAACTAAAATGCTTCTTATCTAAGAGGTCATGATGACAATTGGTGCATTATAGACCGATTGATTAATTTCATATTGACTTATGTGGGATAACGGGTCGAGAAAATTACTTGTATCTGTTTCAAATATTCGTACACTGTGGTATGACGTCAAAACATCGATCGTTATTTTGGATAACCGATTCATTTTCTGCTTTTAATAATGTTCCTAATCATCATCGTTTTCCAACATTTCATCTCAAAACGCCTCACATTTCACTGAAAGTGTTCAAATTGGCATGCATTATGCCAAGAATCTTGTAAGATTCCATAAAGTGAAGCGTTTCATCTGTAATTAAACGTCAACCACTGTTAGTTGTACACTTATCTTTCATTTTAACTCTTTTGCTCATTTAAGTTCATCCTTAATTTCGGGACGAAATTCTTTTAAGTTGGGGAGACTGTAACATCTCGTATTTTCGTTAACTTAAAAGTTAACTTTGTTAAATCTTAAAAGGACCTTTTATGTTATTTTTGAAACTTTGAAGATTTATTATACTTAATTTGGAGATTAACAAATTAATTAAATAACAGAAATAATATTATTAATGTTAAAACATTGGTTAATATTATAAAACTTGATTTAAAGTGACTTAATCTTAAAAATGATTGTTATTATAATAATAATGATATTATTATTAATAATAATAATGTTAATAATAATAATGTTAATAGTAATAATATAATAATAATAATAATAATAATAATAATAATAATAATAATAATAATAATATAATAATAATAATAATAATAATAATAATAATAATGACAATATAAGTTTTAATGTGATAAAACTTGTAATTAAATAGTTTTTACATAAAATAACAACATTTTAAACTTTAAAGGTTAAATGTAATTTATTTTAAAACTAAACTTAAACTTTAAAATCCAAATGACAATTTTTAAAATCTCAGGGACCAATTGTGTAATATTGTAAAAAACCCAAACCAACCCCCTTTCCCTCTCGTTTTCCGGCCACCGGACCGGCGGCCCTCCGGCGAGGCGCCGGCAGGGCCAAAACACCCCAAAATCGTCGAAATTTCATTCCCAAAACCGTCCCAAGCCGTTCTAGAACACAATTCGAACCTGTAACAACGTTTAATCGACGGTTACTAGCTTATTCAATCACATAACCGAAACTCTTTAAAGTGCCTAGCCGTTTGAGCATTAAACTACAATAATAACTCAATTAATCATCACATAAACAATAGACTAACTAACTGTAAACTACTAACATTCCCAATTTCATCTACAACACCTTGAAACACAACCATCGATCCTTGTTTTCTTACGGACCTACAACTTGGTCGATATCCACCTTCTGAGTTTCCTCTCACGCAATTAACAGAGGTCTTTCGATCATTAGCATCATTGGAAGCTTCCTATACAACCAATTTGATAATTATCAATGTTTGCAACTCGAACTGATTGCTCCTCTGCCGCGGCTTGTCCTCGGCTGTTCATCCCCATTTCAATTCAATCCAGGTAATTGAATGGGGTTTTGTACACGATTTGATGTGGAAAATCAAAGCCCCAATATTAATTTATGTAACAACAACGAATTTCTAGTCAATTGGTTCGATTTGATTTCTAGGGTTCATGTGTGTTTGGGGTTATATTGTTTTTGTGTTTATAAGAATTAAAACCCAGTTCTTGGCAGGCTTAGGCGCCCTTGCCTACTGGTTAACAACATGTTCCCACATTCAATTGGTCCCGGGTTCGAACCCGGGCACCACCAATATTTTTTTTAAAAACGTTTTTTTAGAAATTTTAATTACATAAAATTTTAATTTTCATGAAATAACATTTTTGTAAACTTTAACACCTTCTAAGCACACCAAATTATCTTATGTGTAAATATTAAATATCGTTTTAATAAAACAACATAACAAAAGTCGTTTTTAGGTTATTTCATATAAGATGAATTTTTTTAATAATAATTAAATTAATAAACCATTGTTGGACAATACGTTGCTTAAAATTATTGTTAACCATGTTATTTTAAATAATTATAAAAGTTACTCACACTTTATATTTAATTTTATCCGTTATTATAAATGCTTTAATTTCATTACTAAAATGGTGTAATTCTTTTTATGAGTAAATCCATTATTTAATTCGTTTGTTTATCAAAAACCCCAAACTTCAATTGAAATCTTAGTTCACGTCTAATTGTTAATCTTATTATTAAACTTTAATATTGTAATAAATACGTTAGGTACCTTGTAAAGGAATTCGTTGGAACATCGTTTAATTCTTATTATCATCTTATACACATATACGTCAAGTGAGTATTTCTATACCCTTTTTCTTATTTCACACTTTGGGGTGAAACATGTTAACTTATATCATTAAACTTGTAAACTTCTTTGAGTCTTGTAAACTTATGGCAATTTACTTGTGTGTTGTGATTAGTTGAATCTTGTAGCTACCATGTAATGTCGAATACATGTACAATCATTAACTATTGCTAGCCTGGCGACGTCATAGATCTATGGGCCTGACAAGCCTGCTTGGTTGATCCAAGTACACTTAGCTAATCGTATATACTTATAACTTGGTTGATCCAAGTACACGTTTGAAACTTGTAAAACTTTGTCAAGGTTTGATTGTGCATTCTGTCTTACATCCCTAGTTACTTTGTTTCTCTAATTTACAACATGAATTGCCATCTTTTATATACTTATGTATCCAAAACTATAGAATGCTCACCAACATCTTTATGTTGACCTTTTATTTTTAACATGTTTCAGGAATACCTCAAGTATGTGTTTACACGTGAAGCTTATCATACTTAGGATTGGACTTAGAGAAATAAACGAATGATCTTGTTACTTTTATCTTTGTATTCTTAATGTATCTTTGTTTGAACATTTACTTGTATTGTTACAATTGAATCTTGATTAATATATTTGGAACTAATAATAGCGTTATGTGGTTGTGAACAATCGTAACCCTCACACCTCGACGTTTCCGCCGTCAAGGTTGGGATGTGACAGTTAGTCTTTTATTATAGGTTGTAGATTTGTTTAAAATATATTTATTGTGATACTAACACGTGAACAAATCCTAGGTAGACATCCTAGGAAAAGGTCATAGGCACCAAAGTTAGTATTTTATTAAGGGTTAATTTCATATTTACCCTTGTAAAGTTTTGAAATATCATATATATCCAAAAACAACTACAAATTTCATATATACCCAAAGAAACAAAATTACCTTTCTACCCTTGTAAAATATAATACCCTGAATAATTTTGTGAAACTTGTGGAATTGAAACGACAACTGCACGTCGAAGGCTTCTCCATCGGCCGGTGATTCAACCTGCAAATCGATCCACGGCGCCTGAAACGTCGACAACTTCTCCATCGACGGGTGATTCTTCAACCTGCAAATCGATCCACAGCCGACTCTTCAACTTGCATCGATCCACGGCCGGTGAATCCGGTGCTCACACATCGACTTCGATCATCAATCCACAAGTTCTTTCGATCAGGTATGTAATTTTTTGGCTGGACGGATATCGATCTGGGCTGTCGGATATCGATCTGGACTGTCGGATATCGATCAGGGCAGCGGGTTTTACTTAACTGTTGTATTTTTTGGTGCTTTGTTGGATTGTTTTGTCGAATTGCTTTGTTGGATTGTTTTGTCGAATTGCTTTGTTGGATTGTTTTGTCGAATTGCTTGCACTTTGCGTTTAAGAAGGTGATTAGGATAATGGCTGATGGAGTTTCTGATGGTGAGAGGGAGAAGGTTGCACTAAGGTTTACTCCAATATGCTAATCTGGTAACATTAGTTTCACTCTGAATTGAATATCATGTTCTTGTGTGTATATAATTTGGTTCTTGATGTTCAGAATCCAGTCATCTAGGTTGAATTTGAATGTTTCTTTGACATTGTATATAATAAACTTATTTCATGCTAGTTATCTTTGCCTAATCCCAAATTAGTGAAATATGAAGTTGAGTTGAGGCCATGGAGATTGTTGGATCTAGGTTCTGCAAGCTGCTTAATGCTTATTGATGGTTGTTGCAGGAATTAAGAACACTGGAACAGATGGTTTTTCATTTCAGTTTATAGAATTAAAAAGCATAATACTAACAAATCTAAGAGTGTATTATTATGATTACATGTGATACCAGAGCAGCTTAGAGTGGAATGGAATATAAATTGTGTTACTTGTTTGATCCAATGAAGTCATTCGTAACATGGCACTCTGTTTTGCTAGAAAACTACCATACTTCTTGATTATTTGCCTACTAATTGACTAGAATTTATTATTTGCTTCTCATACTTCTTGATTAATTGCAGATTATACAATATGGATATTATAGAAAGCGCATCATCCAAGTATAAGTTGAAACTAAAATATGGAGGTTACTTTAGGAAAGTTAAGAACTCATCTAGAAAACGCTACTGTTTTGGATATCAAAAATGTGTTTACATCGACACGCCCACATACACGATTGAAGATTTAATTGAAGAGGTTAAGAATCGTTATCCATCAAATAGGAGTTTAGTTTTCTCAATGTGGTTTGTTGACAAGAGTGTCTTAGAACGCCCTTTCATTCAGATTGTAACTATGGATGATTTTAAGTTGATGCTTATTATGTACGAGCTAGAGAAAGATATAACTATTTACGTGACGAGGGCTGATGATAATGACACCAACTCGAAAGTACAAAGGAATAATTTGAAGTTTTTTACATAATAATATTATTTCTTGTACCTAAGTTCATGTCATTAGTTTGTCTCGTACAGCTATCAGTTTGAAGTGGTTGATGAAGTTGTGCATGAATCTGTTCATGAACCCAATGAGGATGAAGATTTGGAGTATTGTCTAAGTGATGAAAGTTATCATAGCAAGTTCAGTTCTGATGATGAATTTGAGTATATAAGTGATGAAAATTTTCTTGAAGGGGAAACTTATTCACAAACTAAAAAAACTCCAACTATGAATAAAAATTCAATATTTTCAAATGTGGTCGAGTTTAGAAGAGCCTTGAGCCATTATGTAATTATAAATGAATTTGAGTACTTTATAGAGAAAAGTGACCCAACAAGATTCACAGCAAAATGTAGAAGCAAGGAGTGCAAATGGAGAATTCATGCTTCCTTAATGCAAGATTCGGTTACATTCCAAGTAAGATTCGGTTACATTCCAAATGAGTTTGCTACTTTTTAATTGTTAACTAATTAAGTGTACTGTTGTATAAAATTTTTCAGGTTAAGGCATTCCTAGATACTCATTCTTGCACACGGAGTAATAAGGGTGGTAATAGGCTTGCAAGTCAAGGGTGGGTTGCTAGTGTGGTAACCGACAGGCTAAAATCTGATGGAGATGTATCTGTTTCGGTTCTCAAGAGGTGGATTATGAAAACCTACAATGTGAATGTTCCATATCTTCGGGTGTTTAGAGGTAAAGAGCAAGCATACAATGTAATCTATGGAAAATGGGAAGACTCATTCATGAAGATGAATGATTTTAAGGAAGAATTACTTAATAGAAACCCGGGAAGTGTTGCTGACATTGACTTTGAGGTAAAGAACAAAAAGAAACATTTTTTACGTTTTTTATCTCATTAGCAGCTTGCTCTAGAGGGTTTCTTAACGGATGTCGTCCTTACATTGCTCTTGATGGATGTCATCTGAAAGGGAAGTTCCATGGGGTTCTTGTTGCAGCAACCGGTGTTGATGGAAATAATTCCATTTTTCCGGTAGCTTACGGTGTACTTGAATCCGAGAACAAAAATCATGGTCATGGTTTCTTTAATTGCTTAAAAAAGCAATAGGTACGCCTAATGGACTTGTAATATCTTCGGACATGCAAAAAGGTCTAGAGGTGGCAATATCACAGGTTTATCCTAATGTTGAACATAGAGAATGTGTTCGACACTTATACAGTAACTTCAAGAAACATTTCCATGGAGTGTTCTTTAGTGACAATTTATGGCAAGCTGCTAGAGCCTACCGTGTAACTACGTATGAGAGATTGTTGGATGAGATTTCTAATGTACGTGAAGATGCATTGACATATATTAATGAAAATCATACAAAGATATGGAGTCGTAGTAGGTTTGGAACAATATCCAAATGTGACTACATTACTAACAATATCTCAGAAGCATTTAACTCTTGGATAGGTGAATTACGTTATCAACCTGTACTTGATCTTCTTGATTCCATTAGAGAAAAGATAATGGCACGGTTTGATAAAAAACGAACGATTCTGAAAACGTGGAAGGGAACAATAGTACCTAATGCCAAGCGTTATCTCAACAAAATCTCTAAGGTAAATGTTTATTCTTTATAGTTTAATACATGTATGTTTACGAAATTATTAAAGATAATCTTTGATCTGGTGCCATGTTATATGTAGAACTTGGGTGAATATGAGATTTCAAGGAGTGGAGAATATCGAGCTGAAGTGAAATACAAGGGAAGACGTTGGGAAGTATTGCTTGATGAACAACAATGCACTTGTCGGGTTTGGCAAGTTAAAGGTCTTCCATGTTACCATGCTGCCGCTTTTATTGCTTTCACAAGGGATAACTGGGATCGGTATGTTGATCCATATTTTACTATTGAAAAATATAAATCAACTTACGATTCAGAAATTGCTCCAATTCCGGCGAAGGATGAGTGGGTTCGTATCAACACGGATGAGAAGATATACCCACCTACTATCAAACGTCCATCCGGGAGACCAAGAAAGAATAGGATAAAATCACATGATGAGTCTAAAAAAAGACATAAATGTTCGCGTTGTGATGAGTATGGACATCATGCAAAGACATGCAAGAATTCCGCATCTCAAGCTCCTAATGACGATCAAACATCAATCGATAAAAAGGGACGTGGAAAGAGAGTAAAAGGTCACGAGGATTGATGATTTCATTTGTAATGTTTTTTGGTTACTTTTTAGAATGATTTTTATGTCTCATTTATAATGGGTTTTTTGCTACTATTAAATGTGATTTTTCGCATTTTTTGTTCTATAATAGCAAGAAATGTCTTGAGTTTTTATCGTTAAGCAAAGTTTTGGTTAAAAATTGTTAAAAAAAGTTTAGTGAGCAGTGGGTTAAAAAAGAAAGTAGTGTAACAAATGGGCTAAAAAGGAAAGTTTATTTTATATATGGGCATATATGAAATTAGAGATTTATAAAGAATAAGGATAAAATAGTCATTTCTTAATAAAACTTTAATGAATTAGGTATATATGATATTTGCAATAGTTTATAAGGGTATATATGATATATTGATTTTTACAAGGATATATATGATATTTCAAAAGTTTGTAAGGTTATATATGAAACCCTATTTATATATGGGCATATATGAAATTAGAGATTTATAAAGAATAAGGATAAAATAGTCATTTCTTAATAAAACTTTAATGAATTAGGTATATATGATATTTGCAATAGTTTATAAGGGTATATATGATATATTGATTTTTACAAGGATATATATGATATTTCAAAAGTTTGTAAGGGTATATATGAAATTGACCCTTTTATTAATATGTATAGATTAGATGATTTTCAATATTAAAATTACACTATTGCTTAAGCTATAAAATTAGGGGGTGTTTGAATCGGTAAGAGGTAGGTGTTTGGTTCACCAAAATGACGTATTTCAATGATTCATTAGGTCTCTTACCGCTTTAGCTATATAAATTTGAATGGAAAAATAGATAACTTTACTTGTCACGCCCCAACCGATGGTGGAATCATCGGGGCGGACACAGATAAATCGATTGTTCATAACACATAGTAATATATAAACTGTAATAATATAAATGTCATTTTCATTAAATAATACTACTCAAATAATTTATTACAATGAAATAATAATTCAAATAAACATAGTTGTTGATACATTGTTCATGATACATGTCTTGTTAGAGAAAATTATCATCCAAGCGTCCCCTATGAACTTGCCATCATCACGGAACTGTTAGATTTACAGTTTTGCAGTGATAGGATTTTTAAACTTCTACTATGATATAATATTCGTTACTTGTAAGTTTGACCTTTCTTCTTCTACCTCTAATCAACCTTCCATTGTTACCTTCTTTTAAAAAATCACTCTTAAAGTTCATCAACCCTATGTTCACTTTTACATTTTTCAAATGGTTGGTCAAAATCTCAAATTTAGACCTAATCATAACATTGCTGCATCAGTTGAACCCACTGGTGATTTAGTATATGACCCTGTATTGCAATTTCTTCATAATAGCAACTACGCCTATGCCATTTCTGTTGTACCAGTCATATGTGCCTCGCACATTCGTCAATTCTTAATACTTATTCTATCCAGAGAGAACAAGGAATGAAGGTATCGAAGGATGTCGTTTAAGGGCACAATATTACCATCTCCACAGTGAAAATTCGCTCGTATTTGTAACTTGATGATGCTGATGGAGAATCCTCTTTCTCCATAGAGCTGGTGAGTGCCACATTCAAAGAGATAGGATATGAAGGATCTCTTTCGACTTCAACCTTCTCCAAATTAATGGTATATTATAAATAAAGAATCATTCTTCACATCTTTCTTCATTATCTCTCAAATAAATCTAAAGGTTGGAAGTTCCATTGTATTTAGTAGGGACTATCCATGGACTTGTAAAACAATAGAGCTATAATTTTTCTAACTTCATATTTCAAAATCTGTGTTAGAATGTAACTACTGCTGAAAAGTTTAAATTTCTCATGTATCCAAGATTCTTGCAGTAAATCTTACATGAAGAACTGTGTGACATCCGTCACTATCAGGTCCGTCAATTGACTCGAAGCTCGTTAACTCTTCTCGTGCATTTATTATTCTCGTGTAATTAATTCGTTCTTGAATCGAATTTCTTCGTATCTGCGTTACGTGTCAACCCTAATATTATATAATGTCAATTAGACAAATATTATGTGAAAGATAATTAACAAACTAATCAACATAGTATAATTAGTATTATAATAATAATATTATTATCAATATCATTATCTAATTATTACTATTATTATTATTATTATTGTTATTATTATTATTATTATTATTATTATTATTATTATTATTATTATTATTAAGTTCAGGGTCTAAATTGTAATTTAGCTACACTAGAGGGAATAATTAATTAAAAATTAAGGGTTCAATTTGTAAATATTAAAATATATTCCCAACCCAAAACCGCCCCCCAATTCGCAAAACCCTCCTGCCGTCTCTCTCTCGCGATTCTTCAACCGTACACCACCGTATCCCGCTGTTCATCCACCGTTAGCCACCGTTTGACGCCCCCGTCTCGCCGTGTACTCTTTTCGAAGGTAACCGGTCGTTGTGAACTCCGTTTCGTTTCGTTGCGTTTCGTTTTATAGTCGTGATTGGTTCGGTTGAATCGGGCCCTTTCGTGGCTTTGTACGCAACTGTTGGATGCGTATGTATATGCGTATGTATGTATCGGTGTGTATATATGTTGTATATATGCGTATGTATGTACCCGTGGGTATGTGTGTCGAGAAACAGAACACAACAGCCGAAGGCTACTGTGTGCGTGTGTGTATATGCTGTGTGCGTGTATGTATATGCTGTGTGCGTGTATGTATATGCTGTGTGCGTGTATGTATATGCTGTGTGCGTGTATGTATATGCTGTGTGCGTGTATGTATATGCTGTGTGCATGTATGTATATGCTGTGTGCGTGTATGTATATGCTGTGTGCGTGTATGTATATGCTGTGTGCGTGTATGTATATGCTGTGTGCATGTATGTATATGTTATGTGCATGTATGTATATGGCTGTCTGCGTGTATGTATATGTTGTGTGCGTGTATGTATATGTTGCGTGCAGTGTGTGTTAGTGTGTATTTGTATGTATTTGTGTGTATGTGCAGGTGTGTTGGGAGACAGCACAGAGCCAAAGGCTGCTGTGAAGGGTGCAACCCGTGTGTATGTATATATATATAGTGTGTGTGGATGAGTGTGGGTGCCCAAGATGTTTTTTGTGTAACCATGATGTGTGTGTTTGCAAGGGTGGAGGTGAGTATGTAGTATGAAAAGTGTGTGTGTTTAAATGTGGGTGTGGGTACTGTAGTTGTGTTTACATGAGGGTGTTGTGTGATCTGTGTGTTTGGGTGTAATAGATTGTGTATATATATATATATATGTATATATATATATATATATATATATATTTATGGTGTGAGTCGCTCGTCAAACCCAAATCGACCCAAGCCGACCGAACGTACATATTCTTTTTAGACGTGTTTTAAGTTTTAATTTACAACTATTATAGGCGTTTGATCGTACGTTGCTCGCACCTTTTGGAAGCTTTTGTTTGCCTTGTTTTCTAATCTCTCAAGGTGAGTTTCACGGCCCCATTTTCATTACAATTTTATAAATCTTTGGGGGAAAAGTATGCTCACTCTTTCTAGCTGTGAACTCAATTTATTTTGAATTAACGTGTTACTGTTTGCAAGCTATATCTTATGCATGAGTTTCTGTGTGGTTCTTTAATCATAACTATTTAACTCTGGTGTTGGAGCTGATGGACAGGTATTGATAGTACTATTAGGTTGACACCCCCACCCATGTATGTTAGTATACTAGATGAGACTGACTGTGGTTATGATCGACCCCTGGGTGAATATGTTCCAACAATTGCTGTGTGGTTCGTCATAGGTTTAGTTATGATGTTCATGTGATATTACTTGTGATAAACTGTATACACTTATGATCCATAACTCATGCACAACAAAAAGTTTCAATTTATGTTTAAACCTGCGAACTCACCAACCATGTTTGACTTTTGAGCATATCTTTTCAGGTGATAATAATCAAAGAGGATAGCTAGAGTCAATGCCTTAGCAGAGACCAGCAGGACTTCAGTAGGCATGCATTAGTGTTTTGACTATCATTTGATTTCACTTATGAATACTATGTTGAACTTTTTGTTTGTTGGATTTCATGTTGGATTTGGTTTTGTTAAATCGATAGACTATGCTAGTCGTGGAACTGACTAACCACGACACAAGTCACCAATGTGTCGGGTGACGTCATGACACGTGGATCTTTGCATTTATTTTGTCACTGTAAACTAACCAGGTGTTATGACGATCCCGTCCGTTACATCCCCGTGTTTCCGCTATAAGCGGGGTGTGACAAATTGGCATCAGAGCCTTGGTTATAGAGAATTAGGTGGAGCACTCGACCTAGACTATAACCTAAGAACCTTCATGTAGGATGCATACTAGGGCTTATGTGCATTTGATATTACATGCATGTTCTTCATGATTTGATTGACTGCTTATTACTTTCATAATATATTGTTTGCATCTGGGGAAAAGTCCTTACACTTTTTCCTTATAGGATGTCTTCTATCAGCCTTTCTGTTACTTCTATAGCTCATGTTACGCCTACTATTGCACATGCTATTGCAAGGTACGCCCCGAGGCAAGACCCCAACAAGTGAACAACGGAGGAGCCGTGAGGCGGACGGCTCGAATTAGAGGATTCCCGGTGAACCGGATTAGGATCCAGCCGCCCGCCGACGAGACCACTTATGGGACAACTATCCCGACTGCCCCCGAGCCTCTCTAGTTCCTCCAGCAGTGATGACGACCAGGACTGACGTCACGCGGGCACTGATGGAGAAATAAAGACTGGAAAATAGTCATCTCTAGTTATTTCATGTTTTATGTTTAGACCCTTCTAGACTATGAGTATTTGCTTATTTGGGGTGTTACTTTGGTATTTGAACGTGCTTGAGACCTTATGATTTATGATAATGAAACATATATTATTATTTTGCCCTTGCCATTATGGTATTATCTTGTGAAGTATAAGACTTACAATAATGTACTATTTACACATATGTGATTGCATCATAATGAACCTTAATACGACTGAAGCTTACATGTTATCTATGAATTATTAGAAAATGCCGCCTAGAAGAGCCACACGTAATGACGGTCAGGGAGGTGATGCACCAAGAGGCAGAGGTAGAGGAATAGGCAGAGGTGCTGTGGTCGTGGTAAAGCACCCGGTGGAGGAGATCAGGGAGGACCGGCTGGTAACAACAATGGTGCCAGAAACCCTGATTTAGCTGCCATGATTGCACAGCAGCTGGCTTCCCTGATTCCGACCATAGTAGCTCAAGTAATCGACAATCTTTTTAATCACAACAATGGTAGTGACGACAACAATAATGGGAATAATGGAGAAAATAACGAAGAAAACGAAGGTGAAAATACAAATGGGGATGATGGGGAGAACAACGGTGGTAATGGAGGAGGGAACAATAATGGAGATGGGAATGATAACAACAATGGCTTTGACAATGGAATTGATAATGGTCCACCAAACAATAATGCTAATGGAGGAGGAGATGAGAATGGACCTAGGTTTAACGGGAGAAGACGTGGGTGTACTTACAAAGAGTTCGCAGCCTGTAAACCAAATGAGTTTGATGGTAAAGGCGGAGCTATAGTCCTTACAAGGTGGTTGGAGAAGATGGAGGCTGTGATTGATATCAGCGAGTGTTTGGACAGTCAGAGAATCAAGTTCACCACCTGTTCATTGCAAGGAAAGGCGTTAACTTGGTGGAACACACAAATCCAGGCAAGGGGAAGAGAAGCAGCAATGCAGATGACCTGGGATGAGTTCAAAGCACTGATTACTGAAGAATATTTCCCGCTCAATGAGATGCAAAAGTTGGAGCATGAGTTCTGGAATCATGCCATGGTGGGAGCTGGACATCCAGCTTACACAGACCGTTTCCACGAATTGGCAAGGCTCGTTCCACACTTGGTAACCCTAGAGTCTAAAAGGACCAAGAGGTACATTTAGGGTCTGGTTCCCCAAATCCGAGCTATGGTAACAGCAGCTGCTCCCCCAACCATTCAAAACGCAATTCTAAAAGTCGGCACGTTAACTGATGAGATGGTGAAGACTGGTGTACTGGGCAAAGGTGGAGAGAGAGGAAGGACAGTGGAGAATCAAGCAGACAATCAGGTAGGAAATTTGATAAGAGAGCCAAAGTGACTAGAAATTTTGTGGCGGTAAATCCCAGAAGAAAAGATTACACTGGACCGCACCCCAAGTGCAATAAGTGTAACTATCACCATCCCCAGGCTACGCAGTGCAGGATATGTTTGAATTGCAGGCGCCCGGGACCCTTGCGAGGGATTGTAGATAGGCAACTAATAAGTGGCACCGGTGAACATGTTTAATCCAACAGGAAATTTGAGGGTGTGTTATGAGTGTGGAAGCCCTGATCACTATCAGAATGTGTGCCCTAGACTGAACCGGGCACCGGGACAAAACGGGAATAACCGAAACCAAGTGATGGCCATAGCTGGGAATCAAGGTCCGGTAAATCAAGGGAATGCTGCACACGGTTGTGCTTTTGTCATCGGGGCAAATGATGCTCGCCAGGACCCAAATGTTGTCACGGGTACATATCTTCTCAACAACCCCTTTGCATCTGTACTATTTGATACCGGGGCAGACAATAGTTTTATTTCCTCGGAATTTGCTTTGTTACTTGGTGTGAACCCTAGTTGTCTAGAAACTAGCTACTCTGTAGAAATGGCTAATGGCGAATTTGTAGAGACCAATGAGATCGTTAGAGGTTGCACATTAATGTTAGAAGACCATAATTTTTATATAGATTTGATACCCTTCGGGTTGGGAAGTTTTGATGTAGTAGTGGAAATGGATTGGTTGTCAAAACATGATGCTGAAATAGTCTGTCGAGAAAAAGTGGTGTGAATCCCTATGCCTAATAGTGAAGTGCTTAAGATTCATGGGGAACGATCAGGAAGAAATCTGAGACTCATCTCCTGCATGAAAGCTCAGCGGTGTTTAAAGAAGAAGTGTTATGCATTTCTAGCACACGTAGTAGAGAAGAAGGCAGAGGAAAGGAAGCTGGAAGATATTCCCATTGTACGAGAATTTCCAGAGGTATTTCCTGATGATCTCTCTAGCTTACCTCCCCCTCGACAAGTGGAGTTTCGAATCGACCTGATTCCCGGAGCGATGCCCGTAGCGAACACACCCTATCGATTGGCACCGTCAGAAATGCAAGAGTTGTCGAGCCAACTGCAAGAGTTGTTGGATAAGGGTTTTATCCGACCAAGTCACTCGCCGTGGGGAGCACCGATACTGTTTGTCAAGAAGAAATATGGATCATTCCGAATGGGTATTGACTATCAGGAATTAAACAAATTGACTGTCAAGAACCGATACCCCTTCCCAGGATCGACGATCTTTTTGATCAGTTGCAAGGAGAAATGTACTTCTCCAAGATTGATCTTCGGTCCGGATATCATCAGTTGAGGGTTCACGAAGTAGATATACCAAAGACGGCATTTCGGACTCGTTGTGGACATTATGAATTCTTGGTGATGCCATTCGGGTTGACAAATGCTCCGGCAGTGTTTATGGACTTGATGAATCGGGTCTGCAAACCGTATCTAGACAAATTCGTCATTGTATTTATTGATGACATCCTCATTTACTCGCAGTCAAAGGAGGAGCATAAACAACATCTACAGGCAATACTAAGGTTATTGGGGAAAGAAAAGCTTTATGCCATGTTCTCCAAGTATGAATTCTGGTTACGTGAGGTGAAATTTCTGGGGCATGTGGTTAATGATAAGGGGATTCATGTCGACCCGGGGAAGATCGAGGCAGTAAAGAAATGGGAGGCGCCTAAGACACCATCTGAAATCCGGCAATTCTTGGGATTGGCCGGGTATTATCGACGGTTTATCGCGAATTTCTCAAAGATCGCGCAACCGTTGACCATGTTGACTCAGAAGGATAAGAGGTTTGAATGGGGATGAAAACAAGAAGAAGCCTTCCAAACATTAAAAGACAAATTGTGTAATGCGCCGATCCTAACCCTCCTTGAGGGATCTGATGACTTCGTAGTGTATTGCGACGCATCACACCAAGGTTTGGGTTGTGTTTTGATGCAGAAGGACAAGGTGATAGCTTACGCTTCTCGACAGCTCAAGGTCCACGAGAAAAACTATACGACTCATGACCTGGAGTTGGGTGCGGTAGTGTTTGCACTCAAGATCTGGAGACACTACCTGTACGGGACAAAATGTGTCATTTACACTGATCATAAGAGCCTCCAGCACATATTCGATCGGAAGGAATTGAACATGCATCAGAGACGATGGGTAGAACTTCTCAGTGATTATGATTATGAGATTCGATATCATCCGGGAAAGGCCAATGTGGTGGGTGACGCCTTGAGTAGGAAGGAACACGTCAAAACCATACGTGCACGAGCCTTGGAATGATTATTCAATCAAACTTGAAAACTCAGATTCTAACAGCACAGGGTGAGGCATTAAATGAAGAAAATATGACTGATGAAGAATTTCATGGGCTAGATAAACAGATGGAGTGTAAGGAGGATGGTGTGCATTATTTTATGGATCGAATATGGGTACCGAAATGGGGTGACGTACGAGCAATAGTTCTGAACAAGGCACACAAGTCGAGGTACTCCGTCCATCCTGGTGCGGACAAATGTACCACGATCTCAAGGAATTGTATTGGTGGCCAGGTATGAAGAGAGATATTGCTAAGTATGTGGGTGAATGCCTGACCTGCTCTAAGGTTAAGGCTGAACATCAGAAACCGTCTGGATTACTACAACAACTAGAAATTCCCGAGTGGAAATGGGAAAATATAGCAATGGACTTCATCACCAAATTACTGAGGACCAGTAGTGGTCATGATTCAATTTGGGTGATAGTGGATAGAATGATGAAGTCCGCTCACTTCTTACCTATTCGTGAGGATTATAAGATGGAGAAGTTAGCGAGATTGTATGTGAGTGAGATTGTGGATAGGCATGGCGTGCCTGTATCCATCATATCAGATCACGATAGTCAGTTTACGTCGCGATTCTGGCAGACGCTCCAGAAGGCAATGGGTACCGGTTGGATCTAAGCACCGCCTATCATCCTCAAACAGATGGGCAAAGCGAGCGTATGATTCAGACTCTAGAAGACATGCTTAGGGCGTGCGTAATTAACTTTGGTGGTTTGGGATGCCCATTTGCCGCTGGTTGAGTTCTCTTACAACAACAGTTATCACTCGAGCATTGGATGTGCCCCGTTTGAAGCTTTGTACAGGAGAAGATGTAGATCGCCTGTTTGTGGTCCGAGGTTGGAGAAATTCAACTAACAGGCCCTGAGATCATTCAGGAAACAACCGACAAGATATTACAAATTAAAGACAGACTTAAAGCAGCGAGAGACGCCAGAAAAGCTACGCGGATAATAGGCGGAAACCATTAGAATTCAATGTGGGTGATCATGTGTTTCTAAAGGTTTCCCTTGGAAGGGTATTATGTGATTTGGCAAGAAAGGAAAGTTAGCACCGAGGTATGTGGGACCGTTTGAAGTCACTGAAAGAATTGGTCCTGTGGCGTATCGTCTGAAATTACCTCAAGAGCTGAGCAGCGTACACGATACGTTCCACGTATCGAACCTTAAGAAATGTTTAGCTGATGGATCTCTCCACGTCCCTATTGAAGAAATCAAGATTGATGAAAAGCTCCATTTTGTGGAAGAACCGATAGAAATAATAGATCGGGAGGTCAAACGATTAAACGCAGCAGAATCCCAATTGTCAGGGTGAGATGGAACTCCAAGCGTGGGCCTGAGTTTACATGGGAACGGGAGGACCAGATGAAATCTAAATATCCGCATCTGTTCGCGGATAGAGCTTCAGGATCTAAATCCGGCTGAATTTCGGGACGAAATTCTCTCAACTGGGGGATACTGTGACATCCGTCACTATCAGGTCCGTCAATTGACTCGAAGCTCATTAACTCTTCTCGTGCATTTATTATTCTCGTGTAATTAATTCGTTCTTGAATCGAATTTCTTCGTATCTGCGTTACGTGTCAACCCTAATATATATAATGTCAATTAGACAAATATTATGTGAAAGATAATTAACAAACTAATCAACATAGTATAATTAGTATTATAATAATATTATATTATCAATATCATTATCTAATTATTACTATTATTATTATTATTATTATTATTATTATTATTATTATTATTATTATTATTATTATTAAGTTCTGGGTCTAAATTGTAATTTAACTAACTAGAGGGAATAATTAATTAAAAGTTCAGGGTTCAATTTTTAAATATTAAAAATATATTCCCAACCCAAAAACCGCCCCCCCAATTCGCAAAACCATCCTGCCGTCTCTCTCTCTCTCTCTCGCGATTCTTCAACCGTACACACCGTATCCCGCTGTTCATCCACCGTTAGCCACCGTTTGACGCCCCCGTCTCACCGTGTACTCGTTCGAAGGTAACCAGTCGTTGTGAACTCTGTTTCATTTCGTTTCGTTTTGTTTTATAATCGTGATTGGTTCGGTTGAATCGGGCCCTTTCGTGGCTTCGTACGCAACTGTTGGATGCGTATGTATATGCGTATGTATGTATCGGTGTGTATATATGTTGTATATATGCATATGTATGTACCCGTGGGCATGTGTGTCGAGAAACAGAACACAGCAGCCAAAGGCTGCTGTGTGCGTGTGTGTATATGTTGTGTGCGTGTATGTATATGATGTGTGCGTGTATGTATATGCTGTGTGCGTGTATGTATATGCTGTGTGCGTGTATGTATATGCTGTGTGCGTGTATGTATATGGCTGTATGTGTGTATGTATATGCTGTGTGCGTGTATGTATATGCTGTGTGCGTGTATGTATATGCTGTGTGCGTGTATGTATATGCTGTGTGCGTGTATGTATATGCTGTGTGTGTATGCATATGGCTGTATGCGTGTATGTATATGCTGTGTGCGTGTATGTATATATTGCGTGTAGTGTGTGTTAGTGTGTATTTGTATGTATTTATGTATGTGTGCAGGTGTGCTGGGAGAGAGCACAGCAGCCAAAGGCTGCTGTGAAGGGTGCAACCCGTGTGTATGTATATATATATATAGTGTGTGTGTGGATGAGTGTGGGTGCTCAAGATTGTGTTTGTGTAACCATGATGTGTGTGTTTGCAAGTGGTGGTGGTGAGTATGTAGTATGAAAAGTGTGTGTGTTTAAATGTGGGTGTGGGTACTGTAGTTGTGTTTGCATGAGGGTGTTGTGTGATCTGTGTGTTTGGGTGTAATAGATTATATATATATATATATATATATATATATGGTGTGAGTCGCGCGTCAAACCCGAATCGACCCAAGCCGACCGAACGTACCTATTCTTTTTAGACGTGTTTTAAGATTTAATTTACAACTTATTATAGGCGTTTGATCGTACGTTGCTCGCACCTTTTGGAAGCTTTTGTTTGCCTTGTTTTCTAATCTCTCAAGGTGAGTTTCACGGCCTCATTTTCATTACAATTTTATAAATCTTTGGGGGAAAAGTATGCTCACTCTTTCTAGCTGTGAACTCAATTTATTTTGGATTAACGTGTTACTGTTTGCAAGCTATATCTTATGCATGAGTTCTGTGTAGTTCTTTAATCACAACTATTTAACTCTGGTGTTGGAGGCAATGGACAGGTATTGATAGTACTATTAGGTTGACACCCCCCCCATGTATGTTAGTATACTAGTTGAGACTGACTGTGGTTATGATCGACCCCTGGGTGAATATGTTCCGACAATTGCTGTGTGGTTCTTCATAGGTTTAGTTGTGATGCTCATGTGATATTACTTGTGATATACTGTATACACTTATGATCCATAACTCATGCACAGCAACAAGTTTTCAATTTATGTTTAAACCTATGAACTCACCAACCATGTGTTGACTTTTGAGCATATCTTTTTAGGTGATAATAATCAAAGTGGATAGCTGGAGCCGATGCCTTAGCAGAGACCCTCAGGACTTCAGTAGGCATGCATTAGTGTTTTGACTATCATTTGATTTCGCTTATGAATACTATGTTGAACTTTTTGTTTGTTGGATTTCATGTTGGATTTGGTTTTGTTAAATCGATAGACTATGCTAGTCGTGGAACTGACTAACCACGACACAAGTCACCATTGTTGTGACAACTCATCCAAAACTCACCCGATTTCGATTTCTGTGTGCCAATGCAGTAGATCAGTGATGGAACACGCTCACCATGTAACGCAATTTTCGGGACGAAAATTCTTTCAACATGGGGATAATGTGACATCCGGTAATTTTCTGTTACCAAACTCTGTTAGTTCCGTTAAGTTTTGCATACACGTGTCGTAAGCACACACTAGTTGTCGTTTGACGTTGGTGACTTAAAATAAGTAATAATGTTATTTTAATAATAATCTAGTTGAAAAGATGATTATTATGTTATGTTTATGTTTTTACGCGATTTAAAGACTATTTGAGAATTTTATCGCGTAACGCGGAAACGCGCGTGTTAATTCGTGTGTTGCGTGTTTTATAAAGATAAAAATATATAATGGTTATTACTAGTTTATATATTTGTTAGATGGTTAAAAACACCTTAAAAAGAGTTAAAAGCTTAGTTTTTATAAAAAAATACAAAATGCAAGGCTTGGAAGGGCATTCTTGTAATTATTAAACAAAAACCAACCCCTAGCCTCCCCACATCCCTTACGATCGCGATCAGCAGTTCCAGCCCTCCCCCTTGCGAATTCGACCAGAAACAAGCAAAGGAACATTGGATAGGATCGATTTCAATGTTTGAAGGCATTAGGAACATCAAACATTGTGCCTTGCACGAATTGAAGGTTGGTTTTCATGTTTTTCATGATTTCTCATCTCGGCCGAATCTTATACTCAAATTGATGTTCTTTGGGGCTGAAATCTTGATGTTTGTTGATGTTATTATGTTAGTTGATTGATTACATGTTGTTTAACGTTGATTATGCATGAATAACACGTTTGTAATGATTGGATCATGAACTTGTTGAGTGTAAACCCTAATCCGAAATTAGTGTGTTTATGGATGAATTGATGATTGTTAGATGGTTTATGATGTTAGTTAGGTTATATGAATGTTGAATGATGTTGATTTTGCAAGAAATCTAGGTTTGATCATCTAGTTCATACATTGCCATAAGAGGAAACTTTTTGGTTCTTGGAATTTATGATTTGATGATTCTAAGATGCTAGATGTAATGCTTAGATGTTAGTTTAATTGATTGATTGTGCAAGAAAATCCATGAAATTGTGATGTTGATCATGACTTACTAAAAGTAGAAACTTTTGTGTATGATGTTTGGGAATTGGATATTTGGAGGTGATTAGTATGTTAGTATGAATGTTATGAACTTGAATAGTATCTTAATGATGAATTGGATACACGTTGGGTGTTTACTAGACTTTTGGGTATTACTTTCCCAAAAGGGAAACTTTATTGTGCATGAACCTTGGATATTGGTAATTTGACTTATTCATGGTTTTAGGATCATGCTAGTGATTGTTATGAATGTCTAAAGTGGTAAAATCTGTTAACCGGTTGTATGGAATGTTTATTTGATTATTGGGTGATTTTGCACTTTGATGGTCATGTATGGTTTGTATGTTGATTAGTAACTAGGACATCATGATTGGGACTGGATTGATCATACTAATGTATGTTGCATGTATTGGGCATCTTGTATGTGTTGTGAATAGTATGTATGACTTTTGATAAATTATCTGTTTTGACCCATATATGCTAAATCATGGCTATAGGTCATGTAAGTAGGTTATGCATGATCTAACCTGTTATATGATACACTTTTTGTTTTGAACACACTGAGCATGCTAGATGCTAAGGATTTATACAACTTGTGTGATATGTGCATAGTATGATGATTTAAGTAATGTATTGGGATGTAGCATCAAATGTGGTTCATTGGAATGTTAACATGTATGTTGTATGCTTATGTATGTTTAAATGGATTACAACACATAATGTCACCAACGGGTCAAACGGGTCAACTAGGTCACATGTATGTTGTTTTTTTATATGAACCTTGAGTTCTTTGTTTGTAGAACACTTAAGGTTTCCCTTGGGATTTCTGTGTACATGTACTTATGTACTTGTGTGTTCTAGGTAACCTTTGAAGGTTGTCTTTCCACTCGTCCTTGTCAAGTTAAACCTTACTTGTCTAACACGCGTATCAGGTGAGTTCATGCCCCACTGTTTATTAAATCTCTTTGGGGGAGATAGCATACTGGTAAATTTTACAACGCTTTATATATTTAAGATGTGTATGATATTAATATAGTGCTGTTATTATGATAAAGTCCTCACACTTTCGAATTGTTAATATTGGATAGCGGGGAGACTTGGGTAGTACTACTGGGTCTGACGAGCCCCACCTGTGTGACTCGAGGTCAAACGGGTGCAATTTGTCCTATGATTATTCGTCACGATATGGTGAAGTCGTGACGGGAGGCAAACATAACACAATCAGCTTCAATGTCGAAATCACTATGTATTAATATCGTTTGTTAATGGACTAGCTAGCTATTACAATGCACATGCTTAATTACGCTATTGATAAACTGTTATGTTTATACACAATTGATAAACGGTTATGTTTATGCGCAAACTCTTGAACTCACCAACCATGTGTTGACTTTTTAGTATGCTATTCTCAGGTCATTAAGCTGGATTGCTGATAGGAGCACTTCACGAGTCAGCATGCATTTTTTTAGAGATTTATAATTACCCGTCTTTTATTTATGGTTTACAATACTTGGTTGGCACTTGTTTTGCCATATGGTACTTTCACATGTTTTGGGTTGTTTTATTACTTTACGCTTCCGCAGGTCTTTTAAAGTTTAAACTCTGGTTGATTTACATTAAACGTAGCATATAGAGTCGTTCCGAGTAACTATTGACTGTGATCCTGGTTTGTTCACATGCCTCGCGGTAAAACTCCGCACGTGGATTTTGAGGGTGTGACAGATTGGTATCAGAGCCATTGGTTATAGAGAACTAGGTTGCATACATACTAGACTATAACCGCACACAGTTAGTTAGTTACTTGTTCCTGATTTTTCTACTGCATACTCACTGGCATACACATCACACTCTCTGCAGCATGGCATCGTCTTCGAGAGCACGTGGTAAGCTACCAGCATCACCCACACGACCCGAGTCCCCACCTCCTGGACCGGTGCCTGACGATGGACTGGACTGGCCTCGTTTGGACTATCCATGAGGTGAATTCGACTGGGATCAACCATTCGTGCCACCTGAACGTGACCCTCCCCGTGACTGGAACTTCTACCCGAAGTTTGTGGATCACCTTATGTACAGGGAACGCGTGCCTATACCAAGACCCCAGAGTAGGACCAGCACTGGACAACCACTACCTACACTTCTGCGGTCGGTGCAGTCCAATGAGCAGGTCATTGCTGCATTGGTGGCAGCACTGGACACGGAGCAACACCGGGTCCGACGACTTACCAGCAGTGTCTGTACACTGCAACATGAGGTGTACACGCTGCGACACCAACTGGATGAACTAGGGGAGCATCATGGTAAAACCTTGGAGGGGTGTTACCAAATGCGGGATGCTTATGATAGGCTGAGTGGACGCGTGACCGCACGGGAACAGCGCGATGAAGAAGTCGACAACCGGTTTGCTGCTTTAAGGCCCAGTTGGCGGCACTTCAGATAGCCTTAGCTCCTGCTCCGGTGGAGGCCCCCGAAGAGGAGGAGGAACCTGAAGAGGAACCTGAGGAGGAACCTGAAGAGGAGCCTGTGCAGATGGATGATGACAGTGACGGCTCAGGCATAGTAGATTGATACTCTTTTATTTTCTTTAAACAACTTGGACTATGTAGCGTTTCTTATTTTGGAACCTATGTGGGAAGGGTTGTTTCCCCACTCGAACAACAAACTCAAATTTTGACATTGATAAATGACTTGTGACTTATTTGAAATTTATTTACCTTTGGTTATTATTTTTGTTAATAATGTTGTGGTTGTGATGATTCATTACTTACTTATTGTTTATTATACTTCAATGAGATAAATATGTTTGATGTTACTCATTATTGTATTTGTGAATGTAAAGTGAATAATGGACGCCCGAGGACGTGGACGTGGCCGAGGACGCGGGCGCGGGCGTGGACGCGGGCGCGGGCGTGGACGCGGCGCCGGTGACCAAGGTGCCGGTGACCAAGGTGCTGGTGGCCAAGGCGCCGGTACCATAAATATAACCCCTGCGGAACTAGCAGCCCTAATAAATGCACAAGTCCAGGCAGCGTTAACTGCTGCTCAAGTAGGACAGGCCGCAGGTAAACGATAATGGAAAATTTTTGTCAAATCCTATAGTTAATCGAATAAGACATCTGACCAATATTTATCGTGTTAAAGCAGGACCGCCAGCATGTACCTACAAGTCCTTCATGGACTGCAAACCCCACACCTACAGTGGAACCGAGGGAGCTGTAGGGTTGGTAAGGTGGTTTGAGAAAACGGAGTCCGTTTTCTCGAAATGCAACTGTCCACCTGCTGACCAGGTGAAATATGCTACGGGACACTGGATGGTGCAGCGCTGTCTTGGTGGAATGCTCAAGTGCAAATGCTAGGGCAGGCCATGGCAAATGAGCTCCCGTGGAATGAATTCAAAGATATGATGATCGAGGAATACTGTCCTCGAAGCGAGGTTCAAAAGTTGGAGATGGAATTTTGGCAGTTGAAAATGCAAGGTTCCGAGATCGAGGCCTATACAACAAGAACCCACGAGCTGGCCACACTATGTCCTGGAATGGTGAATGAAATGCACAAGCGGGTGGAACATTACATCCGGGGATTGGTGCCGAAATTAGGAGCCTGGTGACTTCCTCTAACCCCGCCACTATACAACAAGCTATCCGACTAGCCCACAAACTAACTGACGAAGCTGTGGAGCAAGGGCGGTTGCCAAAACGGGGCGCTGCTGCAAGTGTGCCCGACAACAAAAGAAAGTGGGATACCTCCAACAACACCAACACCAACAACAACAATAGGGCATCATCATCATCCGGTGGTCAACACCAGTCTCAACAACAACAACAACCACAACAGCAACAAAGAAGGTTTGACAACAATCGCAATTTCAACCAGTCAAACTCAAACAATCAAGGACCGAGCGGCTATGGTGGTAAACAGCCGATGTGCACGCGGTGCAACTATCATCACGTTGGGAGATGTGACAACTACAAGTGTCAGCGGTGTGGTAAAATGGGACACTTGGCTAAGGATTGCCGTGGTGAGATGGTTAGGAAACCACAGCAATCTCAGGAGACTCCAAAGGGTTGTTTCGAGTGTGGAAAGGAGGGGCACTACAAGCGAAACTGCCCGCAGTTGAGGAGGAACGGTAATGGCAATGGCCAGAACAACAACAACCAGAACAACAACAACAACAACAACAACAACAACAAAGATGGAAATGGCAATGGTAACGGTGGTAATAATGGAGCCAAAGGGAGAGCCTTCGTCATTGGCTCAGGTGAGGCTCTAAACGATCCTACTACTGTTACTGGTAGGTTTTCTGTAAATGGATGTTTTGCTACCGTATTTTTCATACTGGAGCCGATAGGAGTTTCATATCCCTAAAGTTCTGTAGTCTCCTAAGTGATATCCCTTCTGCCTTAGAATCCAAATATACCGTAGAATTGGTTGACGGTAAACAGATCCATGTGACACACATTCTTAAAGATTGTAAGATAGAACTCGCTGGTCATACTTTCGCTATCGATCTTATGCCTGTTACACTGGGTAGTTTCGACGTTGTGGTAGGCATGGATTGGCTCTCAAATAAGCAAGCGGAAGTCATATGTCACGAGAAGATCATACGAATTCCTGTTGGTGACGAAATTCTCACAGTCCGAGGCGATAGGAGTGGTGCAGTGATGGGCATTATCTCCTATATGAAAGCACAGAAATTACTGCGAAAAGGTCGCTTGGCTATCCTGGCACTCGTCACCGATAAACAACCGGAGGAAAGGCGAATGGAAGACATACCCGTCGTACGAGACTTTCCCGAGGTGTTTCCAGAGGATCTTCCTGGATTACCACCTCATCGTCAAGTGGAATTTCAAATTGAACTGACTCCCGGTGCAGCCCCGATTGCTAGAGCACCTTATCGATTAGCACCGAACGAACTACAGGAGTTGTCATCACAACTTCAGGAGCTTTTAGATAAGGGTTTCATTCGACCTAGCTCATCACCTTGGGGAGCCCCTGTCCTCTTTGTAAAGAAAAAGGATGGCACGTTTCGAATGTGCATCGATTATAGGGAGTTAAACAAAGTCACAGTTAAGAACCGATACCCTTTACCTCGCATCGACGACTTATTTGATCAGCTTCAGGGATCCAGCTATTATTCGAAGATCGACTTGAGATCTGGTTATCATCAACTCCGAGTCCGTGAGGAGGATATCTCCAAAACTGCATTCCGTACTCGTTATGGTCATTACGAGTTCTTGGTCATGCCTTTTGGGTTGACAAATGCACCTGCGGTGTTCATGGATCTCATGAATCGTGTGTGCAAACCCTACCTTGATCAGTTTGTTATTGTGTTTATCGATGACATACTGATATACTCTAAGACCAAGGAGGACCATGAAGAGCATCTACGATTAATCTTGGAATTATTAAAGAATGAGCAACTGTACGCTAAATTCTCTAAGTGTGACTTTTGGATACGCGAAGTACAATTCCTAGGTCATATTGTTAATGAGAAGGGTATACACGTTGATCCTGCCAAGATTATGGCAATAAAGAATTGGGCCATACCTAAAACACCGAGTGAGATACGACAATTTCTGGGATTAGCGGGGTATTACCGACGGTTCATAGAAGGATTTTCTAAGATTGCACAACCTCTCACCGCTTTGACCCACAAAGGAACAACATACAAATAGGGAGAAAGTCAAGAGGCGGCTTTTCAGCTATTGAAACAGAAACTCTGTAGTGCACCGATATTGGCACTGCCAGAGGGGACGGATGATTTCGTGGTGTATTGTGACGCATCCATCCAAGGATTGGGTTGTGTTCTGATGCAGTGCGATAAGGTGATAGCTTACGCCTCAGACAACTAAAGGTTCACGAGAAGAATTATACTACCCATGATCTGGAGTTGGGTGCAGTGGTTTTTGCCTTAAAGATTTGGAGACATTACTTGTACGGTACCAAATGTACTATCTATACCGATCACAAGAGTCTTCAGCACATCTTTGAGCAAAAAGAGCTGAATATGAGGCAACGACGTTGGGTGGAACTTCTGAATGATTATGATTGTGCTATCAAGTACCATCCTGGAAAGGCGAACGTAGTTGCTGATGCCTTAAGCCGAAAAGAAACAGTTAAACCCCGGCGGGTGCGAGCCTTGCAACTCACGATCAGTACCCAATTGCCTGAACAAGTTAAGGAAGCACAAATAGAAGCCTTGAAAGAGGAAAACATTGTTCCTGAGTCATTACGGGGAATGGATAAACAATTGGTAGTGAAGGAGGATGGAATTCGGTACTTCATGGATAGACTTTGGTTGCCTGTTTATGGAAATCTGAGGGATTTGGTTATGAGCGAGGCACACAAGTCTAAATACTCTATACATCCTGGATCTGACAAGATGTATCATGATCTAAAGGCGCACTATTGGTGGCCTAACATGAAGGCAGACGTAGCTACATATGTGAGCAAGTGTTTGACCTGTTCGAAGGTGAAGGTGGAATACCAAAAACCATCCGGACTGTTACAGCAACCCGAGATACCGATGTGGAAATGGGAACAAATTTCCATGGATTTTATCACTAAACTACCCCGGACTAATACTGGTTGTGACACAATCTAGGTCATTGTGGATCGGTTGACCAAGTCCGCTCACTTCCTTGCAATTAAGGAAACAGATAAGATGGAGAAGCTAACCCGATTGTATCTCAAGGAAATCGTTTTGAGACACGGCGTACCAATCTCAATTATCTCTGATCGCGATGCTCGTTTCACGTCACACTTCTGGCAGTCACTACAAAAATCTTTGGGTACACGATTGGATATGAGTACTGCTTATCATCCACAGACTGACGATCAGAGTGAGCGTACCATACAGACTTTGGAGGATATGCTACGTGCTTGTGTGATTGATTTCGGGAACAACTGGGAAGTTCATCTGCCTTTGGTGGAATTTTCCTATAATAACAGTTATCACACTAGCATACAGGCAGCACCTTTCGAGGCTTTGTATGGGAGAAAGTGTAGATCACCGGGTTGCTGGGCTGAAATTGGTGATAGTCAACTAACGGGTCCCGAACTCATTCATGAAACAACTGAGAAGATTGTGCAGATACGGAACTGTATGGCTGCAGCAAGGGATAGACAGAAAAGTTATGCTGATAAGAGGCGGAAACCTCTCGAATTTCAAATTGGCGACAAAGTGTTATTGAAAGTCTCACCGTGGAAAGGCGTAGTTCGTTTGGCAAGCGAGGAAAGCTGAATCCGAGGTATGTTGGACCATTTGAGATACTGGAAATAATAGGTCCGGTGGCCTATCGACTAGCCTTGCCTGATTCGCTGAGTGGGGTGCACAACGTGTTTCACGTTTCAAATCTGAAGAAGTGCCTATCTGACGAGACACTCATTGTACCACTAGAAGATGTTCAAGTGGATGAGCAATTGCGCTTTATCGAAGAACTCGTCGAGGTGATGGATCGTGAGGTGAAAACACTTAAGCAGAGCAAAATACCTATAGTCAAAATTCGTTGGAACTCGCGGCGTGGACCGGAATTCACGTGGGAACGCGAGGATCAAATGAAGCTTAAGTACCCTCAACTGTTCGAGACGATGCCTGCAGATAAAGGTATTGATTTAAATTTCGGGACGAAATTTCTTTCAACATGGGGATGATGTGACAACTCATCCAAAACTCACCCGATTTCGATTTCTGTGTGCCAATGCAGTAGATTAGTGATGGAACACGCTCACCATGTAACGCAATTTTCGGGACGAAAATTCTTTCAACATGGGGATAATGTGACATCCGGTAATTTTCCGTTACCAAACTCCGTTAGTTCCGTTAAGTTTTGCATACACGTGTCGTAAGCACACACTAGTTGTCGTTTGACGTTGGTGACTTAAAAATAAGTAATAATGTTATTTTAATAATAATCTAGTTGAAAAGATGATTATTATGTTATGTTTATGTTTTTACGCGATTTAAAGACTATTTGAGAATTTTATCGCGTAACGCGGAAACGCGCGTGTTAATTCGTGTGTTGCGTGTTTTATAAAGATAAAAATATATAATGGTTATTACTAGTTTATATATTTGTTAGATGGTTAAAAACACCTTAAAAAGAAGTTAAAAGCTTAGTTTTTATAAAAAAATACAAAATGCAAGGCTTGGAAGGGGCATTCTTGTAAATTGGATTAAACAAAAACCAACCCTAGCCTCCCCACATGCCCTTACGATCGCGATCAGCAGTTCCAGCCCTCCCCCTTGCGAAATTCGACCAGAAACAAGCAAAGGAACATTGGATAGGATCGATTTCAAGTGTTTGAAGGCATTAGGAACATCAAACATTGTTGCCTTGCACGAATTGAAGGTTGGTTTTCATGTTTTTCATGATTTCTCATCTCGGCCGAATCTTATACTCGAAATTGATGTTCTTGGGGGCTGAAATCTTGATGTTTGTTGATGTTATTATGTTAGTTGAATTGATTACATGTTGTTTAACGTTGATTATGCATGAATAACACGTTTGTAATGATTGGATCATGAACCTTGTTGAGTGTAAACCCTAATCCGAAATTAGTGTGTTTATGGATGAAATTGATGATTGTTAGATGGTTATATGATGTTAGTTAGGTTATATGAATGTTGAATGATGTTGATTTTGCAAGAAATCTAGGGTTTGATCATCTAGTTCATACATTGCCATAAGAGGAAACTTTTTGGTTCTTGGAATTTATGATTTGATGATTCTAAGATGCTAGATGTAATGCTTAGATGTTAGTTTAATTGAATTGTGCAAGAAAATCCATGAAATTGTGATGTTGATCATGACTTACTAAAAGTAGAAACTTTTGTGTATGATGTTTGGGAATTGGGATATTTGGAGGTGATTAGTATGTTAGTATGAATGTTATGAACTTGAAATAGTATCTTAATGATGAATTGGATACACGTTGGGTGTTTACTAGACTTTTGGGTATTACTTTCCCAAAAGGGAAACTTTATTGTGCATGAACCTTGGATATTGGTAATTTGACTTATTCATGGTTTTAGGATCATGCTAGAGTGATTATTATGAATGTCTAAAGTGGTAAAATCTGTTAACCGGGTTGTATGGAACATTTATTTGATTATTGGGTGATTTGTGCACTTTGATGGTCATGTATGGTTTTGTATGTTGATTAGTAACTAGGACATCATGATTGGGACTGGAATTGATCATACTAATGTATGTTGCATGTATTGGGCATCTTGTATGTGTTGTGAATAATATGTATGACTTTTTGATAAATTATCTGTTTTGACCCATATATGCTAAATCATGGCTATAGGTCATGTAAGTAGGTTATGCATGATCTAACCTGTTATATGATACACTAGTTATGTTATGAACACACTGAGCATGCTAGATGCTAAGGATTTATACAACTTGTGTGATATGTGCATAGTATGCTGATTTAAGTAATGTATTGGGGATGTAGCATCAAATGTGGTTCATTGGAATGTTAAACATGTATGTTGTATGCTTATGTATGTTTAAATGGCTTACAACACATAATGTCACCAACGGGTCAAACGGGTCAACTAGGTCACATGTATGTTGTTTTTTTTTATATAGAACCTTGAGTTCTTTGTTTGTAGAACACTTAAGGTTTCTCTTGGGATTTCTGTGTACATGTACTTATGTACTTGTGTGTTCTAGGTAACCTTTGAAGGTTGTCTTTCCACTCGTCCTTGTCAAGTTAAACCTTACTTGTCTAACACGCGTATCAGGTGAGTTCATGCCCCACTGTTTATTAAATCTCTTTTGGGGGAGATAGCATACTGGTAAATTTTACAACGCTTTATATACTTAAGATGTGTATGATATTAATATAGTGCTGTTTATTATGATAAAGTCCTCACACTTTCGAATTGTTAATATTGGATAGCGGGGAGACTTGGGTAGTACTACTGGGTCTGACGAGCCCCACCTGTGTGACTCGAGGTCAACCGGGTGAAATTTGTCCTATGATTATTCGTCACGATATGGTGAAGTCGTGACGGGAGGCAAACATAACACAGTCAGCTTCAATGTCGAAATCACTATGTATTAATATCGTTTGTTAATGGACTAGCTAGCTATTACAATGCACATGCTTAATTATACGCTATTGATAATCTGTTATGTTTATACACAATTGATAAACGGTTATGTTTATGCGCAAACTCTTGAACTCACCAACCATGTGTTGACTTTTTAGTATGCTATTCTCAGGTCATTAAGCTGGATTGCTGATAGGAGCACTTCATGAGTCAGCATGCATTTTTTTAGAGATTTATAATTACCCGTCTTTTATTTATGGTTTACAATACTTGGTTGGCACTTGTTTTGCCATATGGTACTTTCACATGTTTTGGGTTGTTTTATTTACTTTACGCTTCCGCAGGTCTTTTAAAGTTTAAACTCTGGTTGATTTACATTAAACGTAGCATATAGAGTCGTTCCGAGTAACTATTGACTGTGATCCTGGTTTGTTCACATGCCTCGCGGTAAAACTCTGCACGTGGATTTTTGAGGGTGTGACAATTGTGTCGGGTGACGTCATGACACGTGGATCTTTGCATTTATTTTATCACTGTAAACTAACCAGGTGTTATGACGATCCCGTCCGTTACATCCTCGTGTTTCCGCTATAAGCGGGTGACAAATTGGGTAATAATTTAAAACTTGAAGGAGATGTGTATGCCTTTGCACCATTGAAAAAATAAAAAATTTTACATAGTTTCAAGGCTACACCAAAAACATTCTTAGACAAAGTAACTGAATTACTTTCCAACATGCAAGAGGTCACTAAGCCTTAAGGTGATAGCATAGTCACACCTTCCATCGTTGATCCCACACCTTCTATCACACATCCTAAAAAACTCAAAAAGAAACAAACACCTTCTTCATCTGTTGAAAAGATGCAGGCCCCTAAATCTCCCAAACATGGGTCCTAGCTAAGCTAAAGGTTTCTGCACACCTAATTCTAGCTCAAAGAAGAGGTTTCTCTTTCTTTCTTAGTCCAAACCCAAAACATGCCTATTAGCCCTCAATTAGAGTCATAACACTCTTTTAATCAACCTCAAAGGGATACTCACATCATTAAGACAACTTCAGAAGAAGAAGTCTCATTAAAAACTAGTTCCTATCTCGAGCCATTAGACAGGACAAAGGCAACATCCCTAAGACCTCAACCATGACAAATCACTTTAAGGATGTCCTTAAAGAGTCATTTCTTAAAGAGACAAATCTAGGACTCCAAGAAACCACATCTGGTGGTGAGGTTGTAGAGGCTAGGCCTAGGACCTCATTTAGTCCCAAGAATTTCACAACTATGGGTAAGGGAAGTCTGGAACTAATCAATGAACTAATGACACATAACCTTGATCTTTCCTAAAGACTCGCAACACTTCAAAAAGAAAACAGTCGGTCACATGGGTATGCTGAAAGAGCAACAATTCTTAAATTTAAGAATTGTGTTTGGAGAGCTTTGGCAGATAGAGTTAATGAAGTAGAAACTCAACTTAAGACCTACAAGGTTAAACTATAAGAGTTCCTAACTAGAATCTTAGTTAACCACTCTTTAACAGTCAGCTGCTAGGGCAATTGACCTTGAATCTAAGGTACAATCACTTCACGAAACCATTGATCTTTAGTAGTCCATCATCCTGAACCTTCAAGTATCTTTAGCACCATAAGAACTTTTGGATGTGCCTTCCTCTACACATTTAGTGCTATCTGGAATCTCAGATGATGCTACCAAAAAGGGGGAAAAGAGCTCAAACAAGCTGATCATATCTTTGTATACTTAGCTAGTCAAATTATGAGCACCTCTCAACCAATTCTATTTTCTTCCAGTTGGAATAAAGAATATGACCCTATTTCTGAAGCTGAAGTTTAACTCAATGATCTACTAAACAAGCATGGTTATGATAGCTCAGAAAAGAAGAAAATGGAATTCAAAAACTCAATTGTCACACCCCAACCTAGACGGCGGAAACGTCGAGGTGTGAGAGTTACGATTGTTCACAGCCACATAACGCTATTATTAATTCCAAATATATTAATCAAGATTCAATTGTAGTAATACAAGTAACTGTTCAAACAAAGATACATCCAGAATGCAAGTATAAAAGTATCCAGATCATTCGTTTATTTCTCTAAGTCCAATCCTAAGTGTGATAAGCTTCAAAGAGTAACCTGAAACATGTTAAAAATAAAAGGTCAACATAAAAATGTTGGTTAGTATTCCATAGTTTTCAATACATAAGTATATAAAAGATGACAATTCAAGTTGTAAATTAGTGAATAAAGTGATTAGGGATGTTATGAACAATGCAACAATTAAACCTCGACAAAGTTTTACAAGTCTTATACGTTAAAAGTATATACGATCAGCTAAGTGTATTTGGTTCCCTAGTGCACAAGCATACGGCTCCTAGGAGTCGGCAGTTCATCGACTTTAGCACCAAATAGGTTGTCTGCCCATAGATCTATGACTTCGCTGGGCTAGCAATAGTTAATGATTGTACATATAACGCCATAACATGGTAACCACAAAAGTTCAACTAACCACAACTTTAAGTAAATTGCCATAAAGTTTACAAGTCTCGAATAAATTTACAAGTGCAATGATATAAGTTAACATGTTTCACCCCAAAGTGTGAAAATAAGAAAAAGGGGTATGGAAATACTCACTTGTCAAATAAGTATGTAATGAAGATTAATAAGAATAATAAACGTCGTTCCAAGATGAATCGTCACTAGGCACCTAAATATATATATTTACAAGTTTTGAGCTTAATTATATTAAGTTTAACGAATCAACGAGTTCTAGGGTTTCGATGGAATTATGGGGTTTTGTCAAGTAAATAAATTCATCTAATAAAATCATTTATATTTTGATTCCATAAAAGAAATTATACCATTTCAATGTTTTAACATAGAAACCAGATTAGGTAAAATAATTCATAAGGTTTAAATATAAAATGTAATTAAATTTTATTATCTTTCGAACTACATATGATTTAACCATGATTAGAATAACATATTGTCCAATAATAATTTAGTAATCATAGCATATTTAACGAATGGTAATATATTAATTTAAATTATTATTTATAGTTCGTTTTCATAAATAACTATTTTAATAATCAGTTATTTAACATATAAGTTTATAGTGTTTTGAAATATTCTAAATTTGAACCCTAATAGGTTTATAGCAGTTAAATTGCATAAAAGAATTAATAACGTGTTTATAACCTTTGTTATTCTCTAAAGTAATTAGGTTTAAGGTCATAAGTTTAAAACCTTTTAAAATTAATTTAATAATTAATTGATTAATGACTTGATCAAAATAACCAATTAAATACTCAATTATTTAAATAAATTATAATATAATTTATTTGATATAAAGAATCATTATAAAGTAATAAAAGACAATCTTTTACATACCTTTTGTCCTAGTTTTTTATAAAAATTAGAATATTCTTTTGTTTAAAAATCTCAGAAATATATCAATAACTTCTGGACTAAATTTATTTAACAGCAATTATTTTATTTTGATTAAATAATATAGTAAAAATTTATGAAATTTAAAATGAAATAAAACTAAAAATATAAAAATAACATGAGGGTGCCCGGGTTCGAACCCGGGACCCCATGTATATGACCATGTGTGTTACCAGTGGGCTGTAAGCCCCAATTTTGATTAAAAGTCCTTTTGAAATGTTTAAAATCATTAAACGCAAAATCCCCAAATTACTCAAGAACCCTAGAACTACAAATCGAACCAATTGAGCATCGATTCGTTAATGTTAATGGAATCAAACATAGGGCTTTTGTTCCCTAGATGAAATCGAGTGTGTATATGTATTCAATTTACCTGATTTCGTTTGGATTGTTGATGGTTGATCGATGAACGAAGCGAAGCATAAACCGGAATTGGATGTGAAGTTTTGGGTATTTGATAACGAAATTAGAGGTCCAGATAGTTGAAAGGGATCAAATGGGATGTTTACCCTCTGTTATATAGGTTTGACTTGGTCGATTCAATCCCGAACGGGTGTCGTATTTGATTCATTTGTTTCGGTTATGCTTCGATGATTAACTGATTGTTAAACTCGAATTAAACTTCATATTTAGTTTCGTAGTGATTAATCGTACGTTTCTGTTCGATTAATTTGATTACCATTAAGTTTTGAACGTTGATCGGTTAGAAGTCGATGGTTTATTGATTTCGGGTTCGATTCCCTTAGATGTCGGATGTAATGGTACAATTAACCAAGGGTTCATGTTCGAATCATCCCTACGAAGCTATTGTAATGGTTTTTGGGGTGCAAACCGCGGCCAAAAGGCCGTTTTTGGCCTTGCCGGAGTTCGGCCGGAGCCGGCGGCTCCTCTCGCCGGATTTGCGGGGAAGGAAAGGGAGATTGGTTTGGGAATTTCGAAAGTTACACAAATGGTCCCTGCGGTTTTTAGAAGTTATCATTTAAATTTTAAAGTTTAGGTTTGGTTTTAAAATAAATTACATTTTAATCCCTGAAGTTTAATATGTTGTTATTTTATGTAAAAACCATTTAATTATAAGCTTTAACATATTAAAACTTATAATATCATTTATTATTAATATTATTATTACCATTAATATTATTATTATTATTAATATTATTATCAATAATAGTAATAATAATATTATTATTATTATTATTATTATAACAATTTTTTTTAAAGATTATTATCACATTAAGTTAAGTTTTATAATAATAAGTAAACATTACAACACTTATAATGTTATTATTATTATTAATATTAATTTGTTAACCACCAAATTAATTATCAAGCATAATAAGTCCTCAAAGATTCAAAATTGACATAAAAGGTCATTTTAAAACTTAACCAAAATTAACTTTTAGTTTAACGAAAATACGAGATGTTACAGTCTCCCCAACTTAAAAGAATTTCGTCCCGAAATTATAAATGAACTTAGATGAACAAGGGAATTATGATGCAAGGTAAGTGTACAACGAACAATGTATGATGTTTGATTACAGATGGAACGCTTCATTTTATGGAATCTTACAAGATTCTTGACATAATATATGCCCACTTGAACTCTTCCAGTGAAATACGAGATGTTTTGAGATGAAACGTGGTAAAATGATGTCTAGAAATTAATAAAAGACCAACAATGATAAGAAAAATTAACCGTTAGGATTTAAGAATCCCAAATGTCATTATATGAAACGATCTTAACGCATATCTTGTGAATATGTATTTCTCCTTTGACCAACCATCGGTCTAAGAATAATACAATATGTGAAGATTTTGGAATGAGTTCACGACGATAGTTTGAAACATTACTAAGTGCAGGAAGATGAATCGATCTTCAAAATTAACGATCGATGTTTAACGACATACCACGATGAACGATTATTTGAGACAGATTCAAGTCAACTTCTCGACCCGTTATCCCACATAAGTCAATATGGAATTAGTCAATTGGTCTGTAATGCACCAATTGTCATCCTGACACCTAAAATAAGAGGCATTTTAGTTGAAAGAAAAGTTGAAAGAAAAGTTGAAAGGAAAGTTAAACAGGAGATCCATAGGATCACGAATGTTAGGTCTTGTCATATGTGAAGGTAAGACACTTGGACACATACCAAGTTACGTCTTTTCATTTATGCCAAACCCATGACTACAAGTTACGAAGGTTTATGAACCTCCACGTCACAATGTAAGTAATAACGAGTCTCGTTGATCGAAACCAAGATAGAGTTTTAAAGATTTCCAAGGTTAAGGGTTCAAAAGTGATTCAAGAAGTAACGCAAACAATAAGACATGCCTTTGTAACCATGTTTTGCAAGGTAACAAATTTCCAAATATAGATTGCATACGTAATTCATCAAACCCATAAGTACAGTCGAGAACATTCGTATGGCTAGAAAGACTTAATCATAAGTTGATAATGTCTTTATTTAGCAAAAAAATTGTCTAGGAAGACTATCATCACATAATCATGTGTTGATGATATCTCAAAATGAAAGTTGATAAGTAGGGAATAAATGGTTCAATGTAGCTAGATCAGATCAACACATGAGGATAAAGGGAAAGAAATCATTTTAAGAATTTAAATGCTCCAAGCTTGGAACCAAAATCAACCTAAAGCGATCGGTTTCTTTTCAAGTTCGGAGATCATGCTTTGGCTTGATAGGTCGAAACACTAACATTGTTTCACCCTTTAAGTTACTACATGCTTCTCGCCACTTGATTACAACCTTGGTAAGTTGAAGATCAAGAAATGAGAATAGTCATCAAGGTGTGGTTTTCACTCCTAACTTGATGGTGTATTCCCAAGGTATGACCTCTAACTTACCTATCAAAAAGCTCGATCCCAACTCATTGTTGAGGATCCACAGAAATAAAACGAGGTAACTCACCATTAAGGTAAGGGACGTCTCCCCTATCTTAACGGTGTAGTTTTACAAAAACAAAATATAATAGGATGAACTTCTTCATCAAAATCCAGAATTCACTCCTACTTTGATGAGGTCGTTTCATTTGAGAAAATAAAATCCATAAGAATGAAATTATCATCAAGGTATGGAATTCACGCCTATCTTGATGATTGAATTTCATAATAACAAGAAAACAATCGAAAATTGACAATTGTCACCAAAGTACGGGTTTCAATCCTATTTTGGTGAGATCATGTCAGTCGTGAAATGCAAGTTCCAATGAGAATAATTGAAGTCAATCCTCAAGATAAGAAAATCACCCTAATCCAGAGGATGAAATTTCATAAAAAACATACAATTGGAAACTATTTATCAAAACGAATAGGGAACCATCAAAGTAAGGGAATCACCCCTGTTTTGATGAGTTAGAATCATTTAGGAGATACGAATGTTCTTAGTCATAGGTTGACTTACAAACTCTTGCATCTCCCACGATGCAAACGGTATGAAGTTTGACATAACAGCGAAAAGAAAAGAATATCAATTAGAAATTCAGAAAATTTCAAGTTACATCAATGTAACAAAAGAGAAAATCATTCTTACAAGATTAAGATCAAGGTTCGAGATGACAGAATTTGTTGTGGTGTTCTAATCTTGGATGGTTTACTTTGGAAAAACGAAATCAAGGACAGGAATTATTCAACACCACAATGAGATGAGAACATTCGATTCATAATCGAAGGGAAATGCATAGACTTCTCAAATTATGAGGTCAACCACAACCTTATTGAAGACACGTGTACTTATAAGTGGTCACTCATCTTAATGATTTCAAGTCAAGTAACCGGATTCAATGGTTGAATCAGATCACTAGCTTACAACATTGCATGCCTTTAGTTATGGGACACATTTTTAAGGGGATTTGAAAACCATAAGTAACGATTTAAAGTTTTAAAGATCATTCGGTTTTAGATTCCCAATATCTTTGGGTATAACAAGAGTCATGTACACGTTGATCAAGGTATAGAGATAGCTACATGTAATGTTGATCAAGGTAAGACGAGTTCAATATCACAGGAACATTATGTATGATAAGAATGAGAAGACACCAGTTCAAGGAATCAAAGATTTTTAAGATACAAAGAGAATGGTTCTATTTGGTAACGCATTACCATTTGGAATCGTTGACACGTCAAGGTAAATTGACCCATTTGCCATAGAGACTTGTGTATGTTGACCATATTTTATCACTCATCCCAGAAATCCCCAGGTAAGCATACCTAGTCTCGCAATGAGATTTATACGATATGCTTGCCTTAGCCCGAAGGCCCTTTGCCAGGAAATCCAGAATATAGGTGTCTATGTGTCACACAATTTCTTTGGTTTATGAAATCAAAACCTTGATGAGATTTCCATAGATTAGACATAGAGTCTAAGGAATTGAACCCACGATAAATAGTGTAGATTCCACACGTTGTCGAGAATAAGTTTAGAAAGTTTCATTTGTCGGGGAGAGTCAAAGTGTCAAAGATAATTCTAGGGAGACAAGTAACAAGGTTTAAGCATACATAAGGGAATCCTATGCTAAGGCATCAAGTTGCACATAAGAAGACATAGCATTATGTAGCATTCAAACAATATGTAAGCACAAAAGTATAAGGATCTTTCTATGAGGTTCACGCATCTATAGTCCAGGTCACCATTTATAATAACCTAAATCCCTATAGTTTTGGGCTCTGATACCAATCTGTCACACCCCAACCTAGACGGTGAAAACGTCGAGGTGTGAGAGTTACGATTGTTCACAGCCACATAACGCTATTATTAATTCCAAATATATTAATCAAGATTCAATTGTAGCAATACAAGTAAATGTTCAAACAAAGATACATCCAGAATGCAAGTATAAAAGTATCCAGATCATTCGTTTATTTCTCTAAGTCCAATCCTAAGTGTGATTAGCTTCAAAGAGTAACCTGAAACATGTTAAAAATAAAAGGTCAACATAAAAATGTTGGTGAGTATTTCACAGTTTTCAATACATAAGTATATAAAAGATGGCAATTCAAGTTGTAAATTAGTGAATAAAGTGATTAGGGATGTTATGAACAATGCAACAATCAAACCTCGACAAAGTTTTACAAGTCTTATACGTTAAAAGTATATACGATCAGCTAAGTGTATTTGGTTCCCTAGTGCACAAGCATACGGCTCCTAGGAGTCGGCAGTTCATCGACTTTAGCACCGAATAGGTTGTCTGCCCATAGATCTATGACTTCGCTGGGCTAGCAATAGTTAATGATTATACATATAACGCCATAACATGGTAACCACAAAAGTTCAACTAACCACAACTTTAAGTAAATTGCCATAAAGTTTACAAGTCTCGAATAAGTTTACAAGTGCAATGATATAAGTTAACATGTTTCACCCCAAAGTGTGAAAATAAGAAAAAGGGGTATGGAAATACTCACTTGTCAAATAAGTATGTAATGAAGATTAATAAGAATAATAAACGTCGTTCCAAGATGAATCGTCACCAGGCACCTAAATATATATTTACAAGTTTTGAGCTTAATTATATTAAGTTTAACGAATCAACGAGTTCTAGGGTTTCGATGGAATTATGGGGTTTTGTCAAGTAAATAAATTCATCTAATAAAATCATTTATATTTTGATTCCATAAAAGAATTTATACCATTTCAATGTTTTAACATAGAAACCAGATTAGGTAAAATAATTCATAAGGTTTAAATATAAAATGTAATTAAATTTTATTATCTTTCGAACTACATATGATTTAACCATGATTAGAATAACATATTGTCCAATAATAATTTAGTAATCATAGCATATTTAACGAATGGTAATATATTAATTTAAATTATTATTTATAGTTCGTTTTCATAAATAACTATTTTAATAATCAGTTATTTAACATATAAGTTTATAGTGTTTTGAAATATTCTAAATTTGAACCCTAATAGGTTTATAGCAGTTAAATTGCATAAAAGAATTAATAACGTGTTTATAACCTTTGTTATTCTCTAAAGTAATTAGGTTTAAGGTCATAAGTTTAAAACCTTTTAAAATTAATTTAATAATTAATTGATTAATGACTTGATCAAAATAACCAATTAAATACTCAATTATTTAAATAAATTATAATATAATTTATTTGATATAAAGAATCATTATAAAGTAATAAAAGACAATCTTTTACATACCTTTTGTGCTAGTTTTTTATAAAAATTAGAATATTCTTTTGTTTAAAAATCTCAGAAATATATCAATAACTTCTGGACTAAATTTATTTAACAACAATTATTTTATTTTGATTAAATAATATATTAAAAATTTATGAAATTTAAAATGAAATAAAACTAAAAATATAAAAATAACATGAGGGTGCCCGGGTTCGAACCCGGGACCCCATGTGTATGACCATGTGTGTTACCAGTGGGCTGTAAGCCCCAATTTTGATTAAAAGTCCTTTTGAAATGTTTAAAATCATTAAACGCAAAATCCCCAAATTACTCAAGAACCCTAGAACTACAAATCGAACCAATTGAGCATCGATTCGTTAATGTTAATGGAATCAAACATAGGGCTTTTGGTCCCTAGATGAAATCGAGTGTGTGTATGTATTCAATTTACCTGATTTCGTTTGGATTGTTGATGGTTGATCGATGAACGAAGCGAAGCATAAACAGGAATTGGATGTGAAGTTTTGGGTATTTGATAACGAAATTAGAGGTCCAGATAGTTGAAAGGGATCAAATGGGATGTTTACCCTCTGTTATATAGGTTTGACTTGGTCGATTCAATCCCGAATGGGTGTCGTATTTGATTCATTTGTTTCGGTTATGCTTCGATGATTAACTGATTGTTAAACTCGAATTAAACTTCATATTTAGTTTCGTAGTGATTAATCGTACGTTTCTGTTCGATTAATTTGATTACCATTAAGTTTTGAACGTTGATCGGTTAGAAGTTGATGGTTTATTGATTTCGGGTTCGATTCCCTTAGATGCCGGATGTAATGGTACAATTAACCGAGGGTTCATGTTCGAATCATCCCTACGAAGCTATTGTAATGGTTTTTGGGGTGCAAACCGCGGCCAAAAGGCCGTTTTTGGCCTTGCCGGAGTTCGGCCGGAGCCGGCGGCTCCTCTCGCCGGATTTGCGGGGAAGGAAAGGGAGATTGGTTTGGGAATTTCGAAAGTTACACAAATGGTCCCTGCGGTTTTTAGAAGCTGTCATGTAAATTTTAAAGTTTAGGTTTGGTTTTAAAATAAATTACATTTTAATCCCTGAAGTTTAATATGTTGTTATTTTATGTAAAAACCATTTAATTATAAGCTTTAACATATTAAAACTTATAATATCATTTATTATTAATATTATTATTACCATTAATATTATTATTATTATTAATATTATTATCAATAATAGTAATAATAATATCATTATTATTATTATTATTATAACAATTTTTTAAAGATTATTATCACATTAAGTTAAGTTTTATAATAATAAGTAAACATTACAACACTTATAATGTTATATTATTATTAATATTAATTTGTTAACCACCAAATTAATTATCAAGCATAATAAGTCCTAAAAGATTCAAAATTGACATAAAAGGTCATTTTAAAACTTAACCAAAATTAACTTTTAGTTTAATGAAAATACGATATGTTACATCAATAAGAAGGCTGAACTAAAAGGTTCAACTTTGCAAGAAGAAATTAGTGCAACTGAAAAGAAATAGTAGTTTCTTCTCTCACAAAAGAAAAAAGACTTATGAAGAACCATCAAAGAGTTAGTATTTGGACTATTCTCAAGGTGAATATTGGAGCAGGAGTTGATCCAAAACCAAATGGAGGAGATAAAGAAAAAAAGTTCTACATGTCACTCTTCTTAACTTACATGATCCTACCACTCATTGGATTTATAGTTCCTCTACCAACTCCTTCACTTTAACTTTTGTTGGTACGAGTAAGATTGAAGTTAGAGAATATGATCTTTTCAAACTATCCCGACACAATATGAGAAATCTTGTAGAACTTCCTCTTGATAACCCTACAAGAGATCAAAGGGGATATGTGTATGACTTTCTTTTGATGATGATGCTTAAAGATTGAAATAGAGCTTTGGTAGAATCATCCTTGGGGGAATTTGTTAGGTTATAAAAAGGATGAAGCTATCTAAACTCTAGGTTTTATGTTGATCTTTATATGTTAAAATACGTCAACCACTTAACTACTTTAAATCAGCACTTGTGTATATGTTGATCTGCTGATTTACTGTTACATTAGCAAAGATTATCGGCGCTAAAGAGTAGTGGTGTCAACATAACTCTGCAAGTGCTGATATTCTGTTCTATTAATTTCTATCTAATATTGGACAATCTTTTGTAACCAATACTAATACACACTCGTGGTATGTCATAATGTGTAGATCGATAGCTGAAACATAGCATTGATCCTAAACCTAGAATAGATGATTAGGATTCATTCTAGAGTTTAGCTTTCATAGTATAAATACATGCCACTTGTATAGTTATGAGTTTAGCTAGTTTTGCCCACTTGTGTTCTTCTATTATTTCTCCATTGTAATCAGTGAAGTTTATCAAGTGAATACTTTGAAACAATTCTCATTGTCATTTTACATCCAAAGTATTTTGTCAGTGTCTTTGTTAGTAAATAGTTAACTTATATTCCGTATTTGTTAACTGCTGATAATACAAAAAAGTCTTGTTCTATTCTAACCCAATCCAACAGTTGTGATCTTGCCATGTTAGATTTTATGCTAATCTAGGATTTGTTGACATGGATTTCTAGTTTGTATAATCTTGACATGAAAATCATATGCTGAAGAAAAGCATGATTATTATCTAGTTTAATCAGCTTTAGGTGGCTTATATGTTTTTCATGTAATCTTTTCAAAGAGTTGTTAAATTAGTCACCCTTGAAAAGAAACTAGGTCCACATTTATAAACATTAACATAATCGTATCACTTTGGTTTATATCCATGATTTTAGGTGACTAGTTTATGGTTATCATTCTAACTTTCCTATAAATCATATGATTAGATATCCTTAGCAGGAATCTAAATACTTATATTTTTTATGATTTTTCCTGGTGTTCATAATTATTATCATTGTTAAGTAAATGGATTCGAAATTAAAGTGATATCCTTCTTTGATTAATTAACCTTGAATAGTTAGTTTAGTTGTTATTTGATATATTGTTTTAGTTATAAGGAAGCCATCTGTTGTTTAATCGGTTAAACAGTAACAAAATTTAGCATTGGGAGCTACTGTGTCCATGACTTGATATTCTGTTCTTACCATTAGCTATATACTATACAATAGGTACACTTATCTATTGCGTGTGTGACTTAGTAGTTTAGGTGAGAAGCCTTTTTTAACTAAATTTGTGTGAAGATATCTTTTACGTGAAAACCCTTTTTAACTAAATTTGTGTGAAGAAATATTTATAAAATATATATACTTTCACACAAATCAAGTTTTTATCATCGTTGATGGGGATACGGTGATTCTAAGAATGATTGGAGTTAATGATTTAGCCATTTGTTTATAGTTTGTTATCTTTGTTTATTTTATACATAGTTTATTTTACTTTAATATTTAGTGCCGATTCTTTTTGTTTGAGTGTTCTTTTTAGTGATTTGCATGGATCACGACTATGGGAGTTACTGTGGAGGATACCAATTTGATAATGGGTATTACCGTACCAGTTTTTTGTGTAAGATATGTGGCGGACCTCATTACACACCTGATTGTTATCATTTTTAGGGATGCCCTGTAGATTTTTATGAAGATTCGCATCCTTACTCACAACCATTTGAGGAGTCTATCATAATGTCATTCCAAACCAAACCTTATCCATATATGTATGAGTTGTTGTAACAAGGAATTGATATGTTTTCACAACCTACCATAAGTTATAATTTAGATGAATTTAAGCAACAAGAAGTCACATAACAAAGTCATAGATTAAAGGCATTCAGTATTGAAGTTAATAAAATATATGTCCACCTTCTATAGGAGAGGTCATTTTGCAGCACGGATCTGAGAACTGATTTAAAGCAGGAGAATGGAAGTGAAGCCAAGCATATTATATACTTTGATGTGTTAAAGAAAGAATCAAAACCGAAGACAATAGTGGATAAAGTACAAGTCCCACCTCTAGTTCAAAGTGAAAGCGATTTTGATGAACCTTGGTTACTTTATCCTTGTATGTTGACTAATGACAAACATGATATCAAGGAATCACATCAAGGAATCACATAGGAAAGAATATCAGGAGGATGAGATCATGAATGAGACGGATATGATTCTCCCAAGTTTCACTGATGGTGAAATCACAAACCACATTATTTTATCTTTTGAGGATGACTTTGGAGATGAATTAGTAACCATACCTTTTATGGAAAGGAAGAAGAACGATTTGACCAGTTTGGCAATATTGATGAATTAGAGGCATTGTTATACAGGATGCCAACCGTGGAAATCAAGGAAGAGTTACCCTAAGATGATGAATTGAAAGCAGATAAGTTCACCTATGAACCAATACATGTGGTAACACCCAACTCACTAATTTGCATAAAGGACAACGGGCTTTTGAGCAATCATGGTGATGTTTCCTCACATTAATCATACATATCGCGAAAGAGGGCACACCACAACATGAATGATATGATTTTGAAGGCATGATTGTGATCCATCAAACATTACAAATCTACAACACGTTGTCGAGATGATTGCTTGACATTATGAGTTGTGTCAGGTTTGGTCCGGGCAAATAGAAGTGGTGGTGGCATAACCCATTTTCATTTTCATTTTCCAAAATGTTTTATGTTTGCCATTTTTTTCTTATTAACTAGTGGTTAACTTATAAAACAAATGGGTCGACAGATATTTCAAGTACTAAAAGCCACCCATATGTATTATGTCACATCTTTTGCTATAAAGTTTAGATATGGTTTTTTAGAGTTGTACCATTTTGCACCTTGATTACAAGCTCTTTATAGGTAATTATCGGATATTATTATATTTCCTTTTTCTGGCTTTTGTAGACTTATGTATGGTTCTTATTAATCTTTTTTATTGCTTTTGATGGTTGTGATTTTGAGATGATTTTTAGTTGTTGATGATGGGTGATGGTCCTGGTTAAGCTTTGTGGATTCTGTCTACGTGCTTTGCTGGACTTTTTCCAGAGAGTTTTGCATCTCTCTCAATGACATGCTTTGTATTTGTTTTGCTTCGCCTGTTTTTTACTACATATTGGAGACAATTTGTAATTGAAGTGTGAGGTGGGATGCTTTTTGGACTTTGTCTTGTTGTGTAAGCTGATACAACCTCATTTTTCAAAATCTTTCATATGATTTTTATGGCATGAAATTAACTAATTTAGAACCATTAGCTTTTCAAATTTTAATAAATTAAAAGGTTTAATTGTATATTCATGAATTGCATGCTTAACTTTACACTTGCATTCCTTTCTTTTGTTTATGTGAGCATGTTTTTTTAGCCTTATTAGCTTTATATCATTTCTTGCTCATGTATTTTTGTGGAATTAAGGGCGACGGATGTTTTATGCATGTTAGAACTTGTTTTAAGGTATACATTTCAAGATCATAAACTGAAACATTTCATAGTTATGTAGGTAAATAAGGACATGTAATTCCTAAGAACCTATAACAACGTATTATTAAAACTAAAGATATATATATATTTAGAATATGTTTGTCTTAGAATATTTTAGTATAAAGGAAATATCAAATTGATTCTTTTATGACTTGTATTTATTAAGAGAAAAAGATAGAAAATCAATTGTATTTATGTGCTAAAATGATACCACATGACCTTCTAATTTTCATCTTTTATTCTATAATACCTACCTTTATTTCTCTTTCTCTTTTTGAACGGCCAACTGCACATTAGATTCAGTTTTATTCTGATTCAATTTTTTTCAATTTAAACAATCACAATTCATTCTTATATAAGTAGAGTTAGTCATCCTAATAGTTTTGCGTTGAGTTTGCTATTTACACAAGAGAACTCCTTACTTAAACCATTAACTCACACTCTTTTTATAAATGAGTTTAAATATCAACCATAGTCCACTAAACAAAAATCATTTAGTTTTCAACGACGAGCATTGGGCACAAAAAATATTTACACAAGAGTTGGCGGATGAATCCACTATACGTTAGGCGTGGAAATAAAAATTTTTGGCAACGTATATATACCCGATAACCCCATCTCGGTAAACATTAAAAACAAACTAAATGACGCAGGTTTTGGTGGTGTGATCAATGTGGGTACCGGACCATCGATCATGGTTTAATTTCATCATTGGTTGAAAGGTTAGCATCCAGAAACCCTTACATTTCACCTAACAATTGGTGAAGCAATGGTAACGTTACATGATGTTGGAGTGTTATGAGGTGTTGCTACACAAATCCTAATCAAGAGATTAAGGTTCGGTAACAGTGAAAGGGTGGAGTTATTACCAAAGGTTAAGGCTGTGATTCAGGACTTGGAACTTTAACTGGGGAGGGTTTGGGCTGTTCAGCTGTGACTGAGCCTAGGCTTAGATTAGCAAAGATGCCTGCACAACAAAGACAACACCGTGAGCCTCGCCACGGGCAGAAGGGATTTCTCCCCGTGACCACACTCCGGCGTGAGAATAAGTATATCTCCTAAGAGAGTTTAACAAGATAGATTGAAGTGAGAGTGTTCAGAGTAAGATGAGATGATCTTTACCTCTTGAGTGAAGGGAGTATTTATAGTGTTTGTGAGCTGAGGCAAGATGCAACTTGATTCTATCTTTGGTAACCTGCAGTCAATGAACTGGGTCTGAGAACCCTGAGTCAGAAGGTTCTACACCTTTTTGATACAAAGGGTTTCTGACTAGGAATTAATGTTATTTGTCTTTGTAGTTGACTTTGGGAGTTTGTGGGCTACTCTGGCCTTCTACCTGGGTCAGGTGTTTGGCCTGGAGTGCTTTGTTGTTATATGCCTATTACTTATTCCTTGGCAACCAATGACAGGCTTCCTTTGGTGTTTTCTTGCTTGCCTACTGTTATCTTATTCTCGCTAATAGTTTCTAAGTGTTTGTGGAAGCATTGCCATGATTTGGGCTAAGGACATGCCTAGCCGCGGCCTTCTTTGGGTTTCGTTTGTCAGCCGCGGCCCAGCTGGGTGCGAGTTGTGCTAGCCGCGACCTTCTGGGCCTTTCGTAGGCTAGCCGCGGCCTTCTTGGCCTTTTGTGTGTCAGCCGCGGCCTTCTTGGCCTTTTGTGTGTCAGCCGCGACACATCTTGGCCATTCGTATTGCCAGAGAAAGAGTCAGCACTGGAACCCCCGCCTCCAGCCGCGACTGAAGCGGCAAGCGCAGTACCAGCCGCGGTCGTGGTAGTCAGAGCGCCACCAGCAGCGGCCTAGCAGGGGCAGGCCAAGACACAGCCGCGGCCCATGACCATACTCCGAGCAAAACGGCTCTTGCCGCGGCCTTGCCTTGTTCAGGCATGTTAGCCACGGTTTTTACTTGCCTCGTGATTCTTGACTTGGTATTATCCGGGACTATACCCCTTCATGTCCCCCCAGTCCAATGTTATGGTTTTCACCATATCATTGGAATAATAAAAAGAAAATGTTTAGTTTTTCACGGCTTTCCTTTGTCCTTCATACATCATTCGCACTGTTTACAGTCATCACTATCATTGGAAGGACAACACATCGCCCTTTCTGATTTCTTTGAACACCGTTGTTGCTATGTCTGATTCGAGTCTTGCAGATATACAAGCTTTCCTCACTCGTATCGAATTTTGAATAGTTTTACTTGAGGATCCTCTCCATTGTTTTTTACTTATTTGCTAATGGAACTCTTGTCAGTTTATGTTCTTCTTTGGAATAAACTTTTGTCGTCCATGTTCGGACTAACATATGAACATGGCAAATAATGGTATTTTTTGGGATAGTAATTACCTGTTAAACGTCTGAACACGCCTTGAGCTATTGTGACGTCGATCTCGACTAATATGCCAAGATTATCATCTCAGCTGCGGCTTGCAACACGTAGGATCTCGGCCAAGGCTATTAGTTGGAGGTATGATTGGTGCCAAGTTATGATTTTGTATAAATAATTATGATTGAAATCAGCATAGTGACGTGTGTTGCGATAGTGGTTTATATCACCATATCTCATTTTTTATGTTTTCTTGGAGGACTAACCTCATCTATAACCAACACTTGAAGATCGCGTATCATTTTCTTCTTCTTCACTTTCTTTTTCATTTCTTTAAGACGATATTGCTTTTTACTCGAAATGTATGCCAAAACTTGACACTTGAAGAGATTATTTGTATGTGTTTAAGGATTGACCTATAGCTGATATGGACATCTGCCGTGTTGCGACTAGTTAGGTTTCCTCATGCTTGTACAATCACGTGACAGTTGTTTTCCGGTTAAATAACCTCTTTGCATTATCTGCCCAAATATAGGTAAGTATTTTAATTGATTTCAATACTGTCTACTCAAACATAGTTGAGCAACTAATCAGCTTGTAGTGCTTTCTACCCAGACATGGTAGGATGTTTTGGCTAATTCAGATATGGTTGCGAAATTGACATTGATATTATCAACTTAAACATGGTTGATTTAAATGATTTCAATTTATCGACTCAAAAATGGTTGAGTGATTCAGATGAATTCAAACTTATCTACCCAAAAATGGTTGGTTGTTTCAATCATTTCCATGGTTATTGACTTAGACCTGGGTGCGTTTTTTGATTACGTTATCTACCCAAGCGTCGTTGGGTGATTCAATTTTCATGATTATTAGCTCAAGAATGGTCAAGTAATTTGTTTGCTTTGACATCATCTACCCAAGCATGGTTACTTGCTTGATCTCATGGTTACTAAATCAAACATAAGTGAGTTACATGATTGCTTTTAACATCATATACCCAAGCCAGGTTACTTGCTTGACCTCATGGCTACTAAATCATATGATTGATTGTTACTTGGTTGCTTGTAACATCATCTACTCAAGCTTGGTTACTTGCTTGATTTCACGGTTACTAAACTTTATGATTGAGTTACTTGGTTGCTTGTAACCTCATCTACCTAAGCTTGGTTACTTGCTTGATTTCATGGTTGCTTAACTCAGATTTGACTGTTACTTGGTTGCTTGTAACATCATCTACCCAAGCTTGGTTACTTGCTTGATTTCACAATTACTAAACTTTAACATGATTGGTTACTTCTTTGCTTGTAGCTCAAATCTATAGGACTTAACCGAAACAACAATAATTTCATGTACTTTTAAGTTGGAAAATCATATGCAATCATGTTAGTGTAAAATTTCTTGTAAGAAATGTAATTCCCAACTCTCGTTATAGTACATACTAACTTGTAAACTGTTCAGATTCCATAGAAAAGAATGTTGTTTTGTTTGGTCATATATAAATATATATATATACATATATATATATATATATATATATATATATATATAATTAAGGAGATAAATATAGATCACACCAAAAATTAAATTCTTACGTGGCCTAACCGGTTTTTAATTCAAATGGAAATTTAATAAGGTAAATCACTCATTGAAATGAACATGCACGTTCATACAAACACATCTTATAAGTGTGTAAACTGTATAGAATGACTCAATGACATACATATAACATTTATTATTTTGTTTTTGTTTAAATATAGCCTTTTTAACGAACTTACTTAGCGAGCCTAAAATCACATACATGTACATAGGAAAGAATGGATGAGGCTATTAAAAATTTAGTTCGGATAATTTGGTTATCTACTCATGCTATGATAGTTGACGGGGCATATTACTAGAAGCTTACCCAGACGTGGTGTTACTATATCGTATCCAGGGTAGATTTTTGGCATATTTGTCGGACACGAGGATTGTAGTCGAGAGTGTATGGCTTTTCAATACTTTATGAGGATTGTAGTCGAGAGTGTATAGCTTTTGAAATAAAAGTATTGCTATATATTGTATTGACAAAGGAGTCATGACTTGACGTTGGAGTTCATGTAATGCCTAACTAGTTATGGAGGATTATTTATAACTAATTAAAGAGAAATTCCCTATGATAATTGTTTGTTATCAAAACTTAAATAATCAAAGTTTGAGTTAGATAGATAGGACAACACTCCCTTTCTAATCACAACACTGATTAACCTTAGATATCGGGTGTTAACCTAAACCCTGCAAGATAAAGACACTCAACAACAACTACCTCCTGTCATGGCTCGTGTGGAGAAATCCTCAGCTACGAAATACATGCAATTTTTATGATGTGCTTGCTTTTGTTAATATTAACGCGCTCCCAGCCACGACTGACACCAAAGTATCCCCTCAAGTCTCGGCTCAGAAATGTGAAGGAGGTGAACATGGGCTTAATGCTTAGGCATTTTAAAGGAAAGAGCAAAGGGAAACATAAACTTGGTTGCGAAGTACAACGCTCACCGGTTACAGAAGCATGATGTCAGGGCGACAAGCAACAACATTAAACAAATATCCAGCCACGGCTAGAGACAATTTTTTTTAAAAGGCATTTCACGTTTGGATATTCAACTTTCTATCCCGTCGATATGCCAATATGTTTATCAGACAACATAGCCATAAAAGATATTTAGATATTCGTGAGATGTCATTACGTTAGCACGAGTAACTTGGATGAAGAGGCATATCTAAAAAAATATACAAAAGCTTTTAAATCTCCTTGAGTGAGTGCCTGACCTATAAACTTATGACTTTCATTACAAAGATACAACTTTTTTTATCTTTGTTGTGTAAATATTATTTTAAGATCCAGGTCTCTAATCTGACCTAATAAAAATGCTTTAACAATACTACCAAAGAAAAGTTTGCTCTTTCTAGTCGCGGCTTCCAAACCGTTCCATCCAACTTCCTTTGTTTTTCGAATCGTAGGTCAATGTCAATGGATGAATAACCCATCTCAGTCGCGGCTTGTAACCTTCAGCTGCAGTTAATCGCCTCTCAGTCGCGGCTTGTAACCTTCAGCTACAGCAAATCGCCTCTCAGTCGCGGCTTGTAACCTTTAGCTGCAGCAAATCGCCTCTTAGCCGTGGCAAATCGCCTCACATCTTATTAGATCTGAGTTTGTCTAAAGAACCGGGGTTAGTTTCGGTTGTTTAATTGGTTATGTTCTAGGGTGGACGTGGCTGGCTCAACGGAGCTATGTTTGGAAGCAAGAATACGGGTCTCGGTGTTGGCGCTAGAAGGAGGGCATAGGTTTTCGGTTTTCCACGGAAGAAGGTGCTTGATTGTGTTAAAGATCCAAATCTGGTTACATTTACGTCTATGGTTTTATGGTTTGCAAAGGCAAATCGAGAGATTGATGCTGTAAGGTTTTTCTTTGAAATGAGAAGGTTGGGTATTGACCTTAATGAGTATAGTATCGTGGCGATATTGACTGCTTGTGGACTGATTCTTGATCTTGAATTGGGTTGTCAAGTTCATTGTTTAGGTATCAAATTGGGGGATGATACACATGTTTTAAATGCTTTCATGGGGTTTTATAGTAAATGTGGTTGTTTAGATTATGCGATGAAATGCCTTAGAGAGAAGTTAGTGGTTACGAACCACCGGATAAGCCAAATCACGGGCACACTGCTCCGACCGATTACGTTTTCTCCGATATTAGGCGAAATGGTTACATAGAATAAAGTCTGATGACTCCCATTTGTTTTCTAAATTTTTGTGATGAGAAAACATAGTTATCTTTTGAGGACGTGGGTAAATATACAGGTCCTAAGTCTTCTAGAAGAAGGGTCTGCAGTGGTGTAAAGAGGAGCATAATGAAGCAGAAACCAGAGCATCTTGCTAGAACGTATCGTGGTGGCTGTTGCTCATGAAAGATGCTCAAAAACATGTCTCATGGTTCCACCCATCTAACCCGTCTCGTGAGCTTCTTAATAATGCCAGAAAATGCATGTAAATTTACAATTTCTTCATGTAATTAGGGTTGTGATTGAGGCATTTCTACGCTGAACAGAAAAAATTCGACTTCTTGTGTAAAGTTGTGATCATGTTTTGTGATGTTATGTAGTTATGATTTGTAAATAACTTGCCACTAACATTGGTGATGTGTTGTGCATCTCCTAATAATAACAAGTGATTATATGTAGTTTATCAATTTTATAAGTCTTATTAATAAAATCACTTGATCATAATATAAACTACAAAAATAATATCCAATCATACAATCTTTTAATATTAAGATAAGTTACCTCCGGTCTCAACAAAAAATAAATCAAAACTTTCATGATATTACTGTTTAAAACCAATCATTCATTTCAAGCATTCTGGAGAATCATGCAAAGAAATACAGCACATCTTCATCCTTAATCTCAACTTAAACTCTGTAGCTAAATTAAAAAGACCATGGTCCTCACACTTGTGAAGTGTAGTGTTTTGATTTTTAGTCAAATATCTTATATGCATCTTAAGCCTTAACAGTTAAAAATATACAGTAATCTTGTGGATCTTACAAGGACTAATAGTTAGCAAAAAGATCAATAATATGCTACTCATAGTTAGTTGCTCTTACTAAATGGATCTTACAAGGACTAATAGTTATTCATAGTTAGTTGCTCTTACTAAACGATGGATCAATAAAAGAGTTTCGTATGAAAAAGATTGTTTACAACCTACTATGTTTTTAGCTTTACTCGAAGTTTCATTTTCTTCATAATATGTTATTTCCTTCTTTCAATATCAAAATAACCAACACTTCTTCTTATGCTCCTGACTGTAAGGCCCCGTTCCCGGGAAACCTCACAGTTGGCAATTCATAGCATAAAATCAGTTTAATAACAAAACATTGCAGCGGAAAATAATTAAACATTCATTTAAAACTTAAAAACCCCATTGTACCCGTATACTTGTCCTTTCCATGTAAACAAAACATATTCCTTGTTCATTAATTACAACAAAGACTTCATTAACAGGAATGCCATCCATATCTCCCCAAGTAGCTTCGTGGTGCCATCCTCAGCATCAGCGCTTACCTGTCCACTATTATGCATAAAAAGTCAGCTACGCTGAGTGACTTCTAGTTTTATATGAATAAGAAAATATAATCTTTTATCTTTCATATAATGAACACGCATACATCATACTACAAACATTACTTGCATCACAATAAGCACGTTAATTATCTTTCATTCTTTCATTACGTTTCACTTCATCATAGGCGAGATTGCACAAAGCAAGATCTCCATGTTGATTGACAACGAATGTCAATCCCCGTCGGTACACGTTATCCATGGTCGCTACCCCGACGGTTGATCGATCCCCGTCGGTACACATCTTCACGGTAGCTTCCCCCGACAGTTGATCCACACTGCTAGGCACATAGCCCGCTCATGAATACGGATCCATCATCATACATCAGAATCACATAAGTAAAGTCTATCATAGTGCTTGCAAGACTTTTCATCATCAAACGGGCCCGGGGATAACATTCGTTAAGTTCCACTTCTCATTAGTATTATCTTTCACTTAATATATATATATATATATATATATATATATACTTAGCTTATTAAGCGCACAACATACCAAGTACTAGTCATCATAACACGTAACCGACACTCCGTGGGACAGCGGGGGTTCGGGGGCGGCAGCCCCTGACAGCGGGGTCCTAGGGGCAGCAGCCCCTAGTGGGGTCCAAGGGGCAACGCCCCTGGCTGGGGCCGGGCTGCCAGGTCAGCACGCCCGAAAATTATTTTGAGCTATTTAAATGTCACATTTTACTTTAGAAAAATGTATTTTCTTGTTAAAACACCTTGAAATCCTTACCTTGAAAACCTTATGTTTATTATGCATAATAGCCCCAAAAACATGGGAAAACGTTTAAATAAGGGGGTCTAGAACTCACCTGAACTTAGCAAATAACTTCAATCCTAAGTTACTTAAGCTATAGTCCAAACACTCTAGCTGCACGAAAGTTAATACACAAAAACGTCATTTTCTTCAAGCAGTTTCGCTGGGCAGCACTTCTGCTAGTTTCGCTAGGCAGATTCGCTGCCTTGAGCGCCCAATTTTCGTTGGAATTTCCTACTTTCACGAAGTCTATGGGTCAGTCTGGGTCTTAGCGAGAATCCCGGCGAAACTGTAGTTTCGCCCGAGCGAAACTGTAGTTTCGCTAGAATTTCTCTTAGTCTCGCTGAATGAGTGCACAGTTTCGCTGGATTAACTCACAGTTTCGCTGGATCGGGGCCCAGTTTCGCTGGATGAATAAAAACTAAGAACCAGCCCGTTTTTAACCTAAAATCTTAACTTTTTACGTCCAAATCCTTGGTTTAACTTCCATGAAACCAAATCTAAGCTTTTTACACGTTTTCATACGTAAAAATGTGACCTTTATGCGATTCTTTGCAACTTTTCAAAACCCAAACTCCTAGAATCCGGGTTTGATCTACAGAAGGGTTTAGGGGTCGATTCTTACCTTGTTTGTTGCTCCTTTCCTTGAGATTTGATGCCCAAACGCCCAGATCTCTAATTCCTTGACCTTAGAAGCCCTAAATCTTGAGTTTCTTGCACTTTCTCTCTCTACTCTCTCTCTCTCTACGAAATTTTTGTTGCTAGGGCACAAATGGAGAAGATGGTGGTGTCTTGGGCAGGTTAAGGGCTGGTTATGGGCCTTAATCTTGCCCATGAACCCCACTTAGCCCATAACCCTTTTTCCTTCCTTTATTAAATCTCCATTAGTTAGGCCCACTTATCCTTAATGACTCGTTTTGACTTTTCGGGGTGTTACACTGACATCCATAGAAATTGCGTTGATGCATATCAAGTAACTTGCACACTTAGGTTAATATTATTTATTCAAATAACTAGAAATAATAGTAACAATTAAAATATATATCTTGGATGAAAAATATTGTGCCAATAATTGTAGTTGGCACCCATTAAAGTGGGTATTTATATGTACATCTCCACCCAAAAGAGATAAACGGTCTTGGCGAAAATTCAAGGCAGATCTATGGACCATTAGTATACATTTTGAGACTAGTAAATATGACGTTTTTGGATGAACAATATGTGGGTCTACCAAGTCCATTTTGTTTACTCGAGATTTATTTTTAATAACTCAGTACTTCGTTATGGTACTCATCAGAAATAGAGCACCAACTTAAATTTAACTTGTGACCGGATCGACACAAACTCATCAATAAAGCACCTCCTGCACCCCCAGCCGCATCCGATGGTTCCGGGGACGTACTTAACACTAGTCGCACTTTTCATACCCCGCTCACCGCATATACCAATCACTCCGTCAGAGGCAACTCAGGGATAATGCAAACACTAATATCTCCTCAGTAGATTATGCTGCTTGGGCTGATTTTGGTTTCGATTTCGCTTGTGATTTGTGGTTCATTAGTCTGCCGCGGCTCAAACCCGAGATACGAGCTCCGCCGCGGCTGAAACCCGAGATACAAGCTCCGCCGCGGCTCAAACGCGAGATAAAAGCCATGCCGCGGCTCAAACGCGAGATAAAAGTTGTGCCGCAGCTCAATCGAGAGATACAAGCTATGTCGCGGCTCAAACGCGAGATACAAGCTCAGCCGGGGCTCAAACGCGAGATAAAAGTTGTGCCGCGGCTTAATCGTGAGATACAAGCCCTATTGAGTTGGGTGTTGGGTGTTTCGAAGGCTTGGATGAAGAAGACAGGTTGGTGATTTATGAATCAAGGAAAATAGCTTTTAAGCTAGCATGTGTGGGTATGTATATCTAAATATAAATGTTTTAAGTAGATGAGTTTGATGTTGACTATACATGAAAAGTATGTTGATGTAGCCGTGTTCTACACTCTATAGGAGTATGGTGTTCATAGGAAACTTGAAAGAAATTGTGACATATGGAGTGGCTATGATATTTTAAAAAAAATAAATACTTTCTTCTAGGTAGTTTCAATAATATTTTTAGTTGATATATATTATCTCAAAATTTGTACGCATTCACATGAAGATATCAACGATGCATTTTCTTGTAAATAATAATTATAACTTATTCACTACATTCATATGTATTACCTCTTTTTTTTTCTAGTAGTTGTGTACATATATAAGATGAGTGATATCGTATCTTAAACCAATTTACAGTTACTCTATGGTCTATGGTGCATAAAATTACTTTAGAAAAAACAGGGGTAACACTGAATAAAACAAACGTCAGCGCATACCTTTTATCATTACTTATAATAGTTACCTTAGATCCAAGTATAAATGCAAGTAAATTGGATTATGATAGAATAAGGATTTATGTTCATGAAGCATATATGATTTTCTTTTACAGATTCACAGTCCACAGATCACACATAGTAAATGTGATCTCAACATAAACAAGATGGTAAAACTGAAATTTAGAACCTGCTAACCGGAGTCACGAGTATATATCATGTGAAAACGTGCAGATCAACCGTCGTATGAAAAGCACGAACATGTTTTACGGGTCCTATGAATGTTCTTATGAGAGGACTAAACATGAGTAATATACGATATGCAGAAAATGACCACAACATCACTTCGGGTATGCATTAATACGTTTGATCAAAAGATTTATGGTATTCATAGTGGAGAGAATCTGAAATCCGAGACACGTAAACCGAGTCGTATGTATTAAAATTCATGTAGTGCACATGAAAAAACAGAACTAAAGCCATTATGTAGATAGTGAGAGTTTAGAACCTGAAACTTGGAGTTATATAGATAGGCCATAGTGCCTCGTGCAGGAAACAAAAACACCGATCCACCCGTTGTAAGAAAGCATGAAATGTGTTATGTTTAGGTCCCACGGATGGCGCCAAATGTTGCTACATAAATCCTAATCAAGAGATTAAGGTTCGGTATCAGTGCAAGGGTGGAGTTATTACCAAAAGGTTAAGGCTGTGATTCAGGACTTGAAACTTTGACTGGAGAGGGTTTGGACTGTTCAGCTGTGACTGAGCCTAGGCTTAGATTAGCAAAGATGCCTGCACAACAAAGACAACACCGTGAGCCTCGCCATGGGCAGAAGGGATTTCTCCCCGTGACCACACTCCGGTGTGAGAATAAGTATATCTCCACAGAGAGTTTAACAAGATAGATTGAAGTGAGAGTGTTGAGAGTAAGATGAGATGATCTTTACCTGTTGAGTGAAGGGAGTATTTATAGTGTTTGTGAGCTGAGGCAACATGCAACTTGATTCTATCTTTGGTAACCTGCAGTCAAGAACTGGGTCTGAGGTCCCTGAGTCAGAAGGTTCTACACCTTTTTGATACAAAGGGTTTCTGACTAGGAATTAATGTTATTTGTCTTTGTAGTTGACTTTGGGAGTTTGTGGGCTACTCTAGCCTTCTACCTGGGTCAGGTGTTTGGCTTGGAGTGCTTTGTTGTTATATGCCCATTACTTATTCCTTGGCAACCAATGACAGGCTTCCTTTGGTGTTTTCTTGCTTGCCTACCGTTATCTTATTCTCGCTAATAGTTTCTAAGTGTTTGTGGAAGCACTTCCATGATTTGGGCTAAGGACATGCCTAGTCGCGGCCTTCTTTGGGTTTCGTTTGTCAGCCGCGGCCCAGCTGGGTGCGAGTTATGCCAGCCGCGGCCTTCTGGGCCTTTCGTAGGCTAGCCGCGGCCTTCTTGGCCTTTCGTGTGTCAGCAGCGACACATCTTGGCCTTTCGTATTGCCAGAGAAAGAGTCAGCGCTGGAACCCCCACCTCCAGTTGCGACTGAAGCGGCAAGCGCAGTACCAGCCGCGACCGCAGTAGTCATAGCGCCACCAGCTGCGGCCCAGCAGGGGTAGGCCAAGACACAGCTGCGGCCCATGACCATACTCCGAGCAAAACGGCTCTTGCCGCGGCCTTGCCTTTTTCAGGCATGTTAGCCGCGGTTTTTACTTGCCTCGTGATTCTTGACTTGGTGTTATCCGGGCCTATACCCCTTCATGAGGCATGGCGGTTCCCTCCGGTAAGCATGTGTTAAACCGGTAATAATCGCCCATGTATTATTGTTGGTAGGTAGCGGTATGGAAAAAAGAGTCTATATTGTAGTTAGGTTGATCTTGTCTGTAATGACAAACTGCAATGGCATGTGAACATGAAAATCTAAACATTTACTACTTGCCACATGAGCATTTACCATTAGGTACTAAATTGTTTACCACCGTTTGCATTTGTTTCTTGTTTTGGCAAAACCCTATACCTTTGCTCCAAGTGATCATATTCAAAGACTTCATGTGTTAGAGCTGTATTGCAGTTGTTTGCAATCTCAGCATGCTTCAAATATTGAGATGCATCTTTGTAAAATATGTAGTCAATACAAGCTTTTATAGGCATCAACCATGCATCACGTAGTGTGTTATTTAGTCTCTCTGAGATGGTTGTCATAAGGTTACCCCAATGATGATTTATTTTATCGAATACACGCGTCCACTCATCAATATCCTTCATATATTTCCAATCTTCTTTATTATTTCTTTTTATTTCTCTTACACAAATAGCATACTTTTATTTTTGTTTTGTGCTTGCCATAACCCAACAAAACTTCTTCAAATTCGATTTTGAACTTACGCATTAGGTTGTTTCGCACATGTTGTAGACAAAATCGATGGTAAGCTTTCGGTTCCTTCCAATCATGAAGAGAATTCATAGCATGAGTAATCCTTTGTGTCGATCAAAGATAACACACAACTTTGCATATTATCCTTTGCAATGTGCTCTCAAAACTTAATAAGAAACCAAGACCAGCTCTTTTTTGTCACCATCTATAATTGCATAGGCTACCACAGTATGTAGTTGTTTGTATTTTTAGTTACTAAAATCAACACCTTCTGCTTATGCGGACCTTTGAGATACGGGCCGCCAACCGAGATAACAGCCAGACGAATATGAAATGCTTTAATCGAGGGCCCAAACGCCCAAACATATATTTGAATGTAAAACAATCAGATGAACTTTATGGATGGTGCAGCCACTGCACAATAGTATTATTCTTTGAAGCTTGGAGTGCTGCAATATATTTGGGTAACTTTCTAAAGTTTGTATCCCAAGGACCGTGAATATTCTTTATGGCCTTTAAATAAAAGAAAGCCCCCCCTTCCAGTTGTTGTCTCTAACTAAACCACCACCGGTACATTCTTCCATTATAGATACTAAATACGTGATTCCATTCCAGGCTTTTCTCTTATCCTTGACTTGCTAGTACTCAACTTAGAGATGAAAGAAGTAAAAGCCCCATCTTGTCATAAAATAGTAAATTAGGTTCAGTCTTTATACGAACGATGGCTTTATTATTATTATTTGTTTGAATTGAATGTTGTCAAGGACTATTATGGCTTTTTTTATATTATGTGGGGTGTATTGTATAACTTTGAATATTTTGGTTTGTTTGAATATAACCTAGCAGCCGATGAGTTCTGGGGGTTATCCAGAAAATCAGTTCTTTCCTTCCATCTCTGTAAGTTCTGTTCTTTAACGCTATCAAGGGTATCAGAGCCGTTCCGATCACCGGTCGGAATCCCTCTCATTATCATGACAAACACCCGTAACCAGGATGTTGATAAAACTCTCAAAGATCATGACAAGGCAATCTTGGATATTCAGGCAACTCTATCGGCTCTAATGAAACAGCAGGAGCAATCCGCGAAACAACAGGAGGAGATACTCAGGGTAGTGAAGGAGAAGTCGAGCGCTAGTGGCCCTAAAACCGACGGCGAAAGCTCGGGTTCGTCTTTCTCTTTTGCCGACGCAGATTCGCGAGGTACAAGACCCATGTGGATTGGGAAGGTGGAATTCCTAAGGTTCTCGGGAGGGGACGTGGAAGCGTGGGTTTATCGTTGCGAGCACTTATTCACGATTGATGAAACTCTAGTAGAGATGAAGCTCAGGTATGCGGTTATCCACCTTGAAGGGGATGCTATACAATGGCATCAAGCTTTCATGCGCATGTGTGGAGCTACTGTGGCGGAGATCTCATGGGAGGATTATGTTCGAGCCATCTCAAGCCGGTTTTCCAATGCCATGTTTAGGGACCCATTGGAAGAAATTGCTTCCCTCATTCAAAAAGATCTCACTATTGAGTCACTTCATTACTACAATTCCTCGTTTGATTTGCTATTGAACAAGGTAAATTTGAGTGAAACACAAGCTGTTAGTCTCTATCTTAAAGGTCTTAAGCAAGATATTAGAGGCCCGGTTAAGATGTTTAAACCGCGTACTTTACATGACGCATATGGGTTGGCCAAAATCCAAACGCTCAATAATGAAAACTTGGAGGGAAAACTCAAATTAGGGAAGGGGAGTGTAGGGAGTGCAAAGGCCAGTACTGATATCAAGATCACCCCTCCCATAAATGCAACCAAATTACCTATTCTACCTACTCCTAATAGGTCTGCATCAATGACTTCTAAACCAACCGGGGGGTCACATCGTCTCACGAGTAAAGAGTTGGAGCAGAAACGAGCAAAGGGGAGTGTTTTTGGTGCACAGAGAAATTCGTGCTAGGGCATAAATGTTCTCGGAACTGGAATCAAATTTATATTATTGAAGTGGAGGATGAGGAGGAATCGGGGGTGGAAGAGATGGGTCTGAAGAGGAGGAGAAGGAGCATCAAATATTTATTCATGCCTTCACAAGTCTTCCGTCCTACTCGACTATACGGGTTCAGGGTTTGATGGGTACTCGCCAACTTCATATACTTATTGACTCGGGATCAACTCACAACTTTATTGACGTCAAATTGGCGAAACGGATACAATGCGAGGTAAGGGATATTTCTCCTATTAATGTTAGTGTTGCGAATGGAGAGAAACTCACTTGCACTCAAATGTGTCCCGACTTCCAATGGACCATGCAAGGTCATTGGTTCATGAAAGAGGTTTTGCTCATAGCTTTGGAGAATTATGACATGATATTAGGGGAAATGACATTCTTTGGAACTTTCAAAAGATGATCATGCTGTTTGAGGTTGATAGTAAACAATATGAATTAAAAGGGCTCCAAAATAATAAAGTCACAGTGTGCTCAATTGAAAAAATAGGGGAGTTAATGAAAAAACATTATAAGAGTGGAACTATACAATTATTTAGTCTCCAACTTACAAACAGAGAGTCTGAAGCTACCTACCAATCCAAGGTTTTATGCGACCCGCAACACTCACATGAGAACCCTCCTTGGAGGGAGTTAACCCGAGCTTTTCCCGAGGTATTCTAGACTCCAAAAGGGCTGCTCCCTATTCGGCCTTTTGACCATTGCATCGTTCTTAAGGACAAAACTCAACCGATTAGTCAACGGCCTTACCGGTACCCGTCAGTATAGAAGGATGTGATAGAGAAGACCACACGGGAATTATTGGATTCGGGGATTATTCATAATAGTCAAAGTTCATTCGCAGCTCCGATTGTGTTAGTTAAGAAAAAAGAAGAGCAATGGCAGATGTGCATGGACTATCGTCGACTCAACGAGGCAACAGTTAAAGATAAGTTTCCCATTCTACTAATTGAAGAACTACTGGATGAATTAGGTGGGGCCACTTTATTTTCCAAATTGGATTTATGCTCTAGGTATCAATCAAGTTTGTATGGCACCCGAGGACATTCATAAAACAGCATTTCAGACCCATGAGGGTCATTATGAATTCTTTGTTATGCCATTTGGCCTTACGAATACACCGGCCACATTCCAAGATCTCATGAACCATGTTTTTCAACCAATGTTAAGTAAAGGGGTGCTGGTGTTTTTGATGACATACTTGTTTATAGCAGAAGTGAGGAACAACACATTCAACATTTAAAACAAGTCCTTACTATTATGAAAGAAAACAAATTGTTTGCTAAAGAATCGAAATGTGTGTTTGGCGGTAGGGTGGTGGACTATTTGGGTCATATTATATCCGGGGAAGGGGTACAAATAGACCCGACTAAAATCGGGGTGATTCAACAATGGCCTGCACCGAAAACACTTAAGTACCTTCGGGGGTTTGTAGGGTTAGCCGGGTATTATAGGCATTTTATTAGGTCGTTCGGAATAATTGCTAAACCACTTACCGACTTACTAAAAAAGGATGCATTCCGATAGGGGTGGAGGCACAAGATGCTTTTGAACAGCTTAAGGGGGCTTTATCCTCGGCCCCGGTTCTAGCCTTGCCCGATCCAACTAAACAATTTGTGGTGGAGACCGATGCTTCGACGGGTGGGATACGTGTGGTTCTAATGCAAGAACACCACCCAATTTCATTTTTAAGCAAGGTCCTCTCACCAAAACAGAATGCATTAATAGTGTATGAAAAGGAGTTGCTCGCGATCATGATGGCTGTGAAACAATAACACTATTATCTCATTACGGGCCCGTTTATTATACGCACCGATCAAAGAAGTCTTAAGCATCTTTTGACCCAAAAGGTGACAACTCCATTGCAACACAAATGACTCGCGAAACTCATGGGTTATGACTATTATATCGAGTACAAAAAGGGTCGGGATAATGTTGCAACCGACGCCTTATCACAGGTTCAAGGAGCCATATTATTCACTACCGCCTTCTCACAAATAGAACATTTATTATTGAAAAGGGTCATGGATAGTCAAACCCATGACATTGAGGTCCAAAATATTATACAAAATTCTAAGAATGGTGAAAATTTGCCTACGTTTAAATGGAATGGAAAGTGGTTAACCAAAGGGGATCGCATGGTGGTTGGTGGAGATGTAATTTTACGGGATGAGATTGTTAGAATTTGTCACAAGTCACCAATGAGGGGCCACTTAGGAGTTAGAGCCATGGTTCAAATGGTGAAGGGTCTTTTTTATTGGAAGGGAGTTTCAAAGATGGTGCGACAGTTGGTCCGAAAGTACGACGTGTGCATGCGGGCTAAGCATGAAAATGTGTCCTCACCGAGTCTACTTTACCGGTACCTGATACTATTTTCATGGATATCTCCATGGATTTTATAGGTAGGTTATCGAAGGTCAAAGGAAAAGATACAATATTTGTGGTGGTTGATCGACTCACGAAATATGGTCACTTCATGACATTAGGGCACCCTTTCTCAGCCAAGGAGGTAGCCCAGGTTTTTCTTGATAATGTTTATAAATTACATGGGTGTCCTAATTCTATAATTTCTGATCTCGATCCTATATTTTTGAGCTCGTTCTGGATGGAGTTTTTAAAGCTTCAAGGGGTGTCGGCCAACTTATCCATGGCTTACCACCCGCAAACGAACGGACAGACTGAGGTGGTTAATAGGTGTTTAGAGGGCTATTTGAGGTGCATGGTGATGGAGCGGCCTCATATGTGGGTTAAATGGGTGTCTCTAGCAGAGTGGTGGTATATTTCATTCATCTTTAGGTAAGTCTCCTTTGAGGCTTTATATGGGTATCGTCCCCCTTGCATATTCCATATATTCCCAAGGACACGAATGACAAGGACCTTAATGAAATGATGCAAGATGGGAAAGCTGATGTGAAGGTTATAAGGCAAACGTTGCTTAAAGCCCAAAATCGTATGAAGCAACAAGCGGATAAACATCGTACGGAGAGGGTCTTTGAGGTACGTAATTGGGTGTACCTTAAATTACAACCTTATATGCAGAATTCATTACGGGTACACAAGCACTCGAAACTCACCCCAAAATACTTTGGTCCCTTTTTTGATCATGGAGAGGGTGGGGAATATCGCTTACCGGTTGGATTTACCAAACGAGACTTAGATTCATACCGTCTTCCATGTTTTGTTACTTAAGGATGCCGATGGGCCACCGTCCAGAATAATACCTCTTCCTACTGAGGCTCGGTTCACTCTTCAACGGCTAGCGGTGTTGGACCGAAAGCTAGTTAAATGGGGTAACACGGCAGCGATGAAAGTGTTGGTGCATTGGAAAGGGCAAACGACACAAGAAGCCACATGGGAGTTCCTTGGTGAATTGAAGTTGCGTTTTCCTAATCTTACCGAGCTCACTTCTTAAGGACAAAAAGTGGGTTAAGGAGGGAGTATTAATACGAACGATGGCTTTATTATTATTATTTTTTGTTTGAATTGCATGTGTCAAGGACTATTATGGCTTTTTTATATTGTGTGGGGTGTATTGTGTAACTTTGAATATTTTAGTTTGTTTGAATATAGCCTAGCAACCGATGAGTTCTGGGGGCTTATCCTGAAAATCGGTTCTTTCCTTCCATCTCTATAGCTTCTGTTCTTTAACCCTACCAAGTCTTACCAAGCCACACCTAGAGTAACAAACATCAACGTCCAACGTATCCTTCACATGTGCTTAAATTTGTTTACTGGATAAGAGATATTGAAACGAGTTGCTTTTACGGTATTGCAAAAATATCTTGAGACTTAGGCCTTGGTTATTGTTGTGTATGATTGTTCTATAGCAGTTTTGTGTAGTGGTGCATATGGTAATTTCCAACATATGATGTTTCTTATTCTTTGATGCAGTGACAGTCCAAGCACATGGGGGAACATTGGAGAAGGCTTTGTATATTTTGGGATAGTGCTATAGCATTTGGCTCTCCATATTGTTGGTCTGCTTTCCATCATGATCGGAAATTCAATATTCAAATTGCATGCATCACTTCATATTTGGATTTAAAGAACATTCTAACACATATGTGATCGGCTTCCTCATTCCATGTAACCATGCCATTTTATCATCAAAATTAGGAAGTGCCAAATCTCTTAACTCCTTAGTCTCGTCATATGCGTCAACCAAATCTTGAGGCGAAACTTTGGCATATAGGAGTTGTATTGTGCCAATGGTGAAGAGAGTATTACGTCGTCTTTAGATTTATCCCCTGATCATATTTGTTCAGTTTCTTCAGTCTCTTTCGAGTTATAATCTTTAGAGTTAATAAACATATAATTTTCATCATCATCATTATCATCATTGTCATCATCATCATTACGATGATGAAATGACTACTCAGTTGCATAGTTGTTTGTAGTGGATCGATAAGATGAAATGACTAATTTGCTTTATTGATGTACATTGAGGCACCGGTTTGGAAATCCTAAGATTTTCTAAGACTATATGTCAAGTACATTGATTGGCAGGTTTGAGATGAAGAAAAGCCACATAAAAGATTAGTTAAGTTGGCATACTGTACAAGTACTACTAGCAGCCAACTGACAATTATCTCACCGATGAAGTTTGCCACTTCTAGTGCTAAAGTATACAACATATCTACACTATTTTCTCATCAAAACATAAAACAAAGTAAAAACTTCAAACGAAACCATTCCCTATCAATTTGAACATGATTATAAACCATACCAACTAGTTTTGTGTATGACACTCAATTACAAACAATAAAGGAAGATGATTGAATGGATTCATCATGGCTAACAATATTGTTAAATTATGAAAATGACCATACCAATATATTTACAAGAAATGATGAAAATATGACATGGTTTTGAGTGAGAGAAAATGTTTGTGTAGATTGAATTTAATAAAGTTTATGATACAAATAAAACAAACAAACAAACAAACAAACCCAGTATATCCCACTCAAGAGCAGGGTCTGGGGAGGGTAGGTGTAGGCGAGTCTTTCCTCTATCTTGTTATGATACAAATAATATGTTTAAATACTATTAGGTAGAGTCTGCTTGTTTAGATAGAAGACTCACTTTTAAATCTTTACATATATATGTATGTATATATATATATATTGCAGGATCGGTATTAGTCACTTAACAAGTGGTTTTCTCTCAAACTCACCTAGAACAACACTCTGAAAGAGTCTAACAAGAGTTGATCACAATATAACAAGTAGCAACTGATAATAAACACAAGAGGTAAATTTTCAAGGTACTTTTATATATTGATTCTCAACTCAAAGGATTACAAGACTCTTGCAACCACAATCTCTATCTATTGAGTTACAATGAGAACTACATATATAATACTACCTACAGCCGGATATACTTTGATACCAGCTAGAAACCTATAACCAAAAGCCTATACTACAAGACTATAGGTTAAGGTACCTCAGATGTTTTATTTGAGATTTGGTAGTCAGGACATATCCCTGACTTACCTTTTGTCACCAACTAAGGTTAGTAACATGTACTATCATAAAAAGGTAAATAGTGGAATAAAGTATGGTCAACTACATGGCTCTTTAGGAAGAAGCCATGCTGTATTAGAAGTCTGCAGTAGAATGTCAGAGACCATACTTATGTCCACTGGTTTATAGCAGTGTCTTCCAAAGGTTAAATTGTTTCAGAAGAATAACTTCTTCCGAAGCCACTTATACTTCGGAAGACTGCTTCTTCCGAGGCTTGGGAACTTCTTCTTTGTCTTCGGAAGTAGAGTTTGTCTTCGGAAGTTGATATTTTACTTGACTTTGGAAGAACTATTCAACCTTCGGAAGTTCTCATACTTAGCTTCGGAAGCCTTTATATGTAGCACCAAAATGGACTAAGTGAAATGGTTTTGGTTGCACCAGCCTTTATCATGATCCAACAAACTCCCCCTAGGCTGATGCTATCAAAACTTCACTTATCTCGGCTTCTGAAAACTTTCAGCACCAGGGAAAGAAGATACTTATCAGTTTCTTTTTTCTTCCCTAATGTGGTGCTGAGAGGTTTGTATAAATCCTTGGTAGACAGAAGATCCAGTCTGTTACCTTGGATTATATGTACCCTTTGATGTGGCCCTCTAAAAAGAGTTAGTTGATGGGAACTATAATCATATTCCCATCTAACTATAGGTTCCAAGTCTGGACCCTCCATCATCTGTAGAAAGGTAGTGCCCTTGGTGGAAGATCTTTCCTTGTCTTCCTCTCTTCTCAACTTCAACTCTTCTTCAATCTTGGCTTTTGCAGTTAACTCGACTAGATGAAGACTGCTGGTATGATTTCTAATGACTGTAGCAGCTTTAGAGTTAGAGGAGTTGGAAAATGCAACCTCTCTGCTAACTCAGCAATGTCAAATCTGCTGGAGTGTAGCAGAGAGGTTGCATTAAGTCTGTTGACTTCTCAACTTTCTCTTTCCACAATAAAGTTGTGAGAAGTTTCATCGAACCTCCACTGGATTATCTTCTTTCTAGGCACAAGAGACTGACTAGGAATCTTGCCCTCTTTCCTTGTATCCAGCAGAGTCACCAGTTTTCTTCTAAGTTTCTTCTCTTCATCATTTAATGAATCCGAGTTGACGCCTAGAAGTCTTGCAGCCTGGTCCAATGTTCCTCTAGGCAAGTCAAGAAACTGATTTCTTATGAAGGAACATGAAGATCCATCAACATAGGTGATGTTGACAGAGTCCTCTTCACATGAGATCTCGCTCTAGGTTGTACAGTTTATGAGCTTAGTCTTGATTGCCTTGAATTCATTAAGAGAGAGAGGTTGAGAAGGTTGACAGGATGGTTTGGTTGGAGGTTGTGTAGGTTGTGGTTTAGAGGTTCTGGGAAGTGTTTTGGGTTGAAGGATGGGAAGTTTAGGTGGTTGGGGTGATGAAGTGGGTATGGGTAGAGTTGTAGGTTCAGGGGTGAAGGGTTCATCTAAGGGCTCAGTTTTGATGGGGAAGGAGAATGGGATTGGTTCTTCTGATGTTGGTTGTGGTTGAGTGGTTAGGGTGAAGATCGTTCCATGTCCCCTTCTGTACATCTCTCTCTTCTTTCCCCTACGGATGTCAGCTTTGATTTCACTGACAATCCGCTGGAGTGTCTTTTCAGACATAGGACCCACCTGCCTACCAGAGAAGCCATGAGCCCGGAGATAGTCTTTCATCCAGGCTTTGTCACTAAGCTTCTTTGTTGTAGAGATCCTTGCTTCTTCTTCCTTCTTCTTCTTCTCTTTGCTCTTTTCCCTTGCAGCCTTCTTCCTTTCTTTCTCCATTTAATCCTGCTCTTTGTTGTGGAGCCAGAGGATCGTATCATTATCATGTGGAGAAAGTTCTTGAAGGTTGAAGCCTCTGGAAAGTAGGAATTTTATCCTAGCTTCCCTCAGCTGCAAGGCAGCTTTCCTCTGTTCCTCCTCTTCCCTCTCTAAGGCCAACCTGGCTTTTTCTCTTGTTTAAGCCTGGTTGTCCTCTCCAAAGTCACCAACTTCTCTAGTGGTAGCAGGAGTACTTCTTCATTTGCAGCTCCTAAGTTGATGAGCTGATCAATGAGTTCCTCTCTTTTCTTGTTGTTGATTGCCTCCTGATTGGCTGCAGTTGCCTTTGAACAAGCAGCTAGCAGCTTCTCAGCAGGGAATCTACCTTTCTTCTTTAGCTTCTCAATCCTTTCCTCTTCCTGAAGCTCTTCCGCAGTCATCTTCCTTTTTCCTTTGTCTTTTGAAGAGCTTGACTGTGGTGGTTCTTGGATAGAGGGTTCAGATTAAGATAAAGGCTTAGATGGTGTTTGGGATGGAGCAGGTTTGAGTGAGTCCTCACTATTCACCTCAAATGCCATTTTAAGAATTGCATCTGTGATGATTAGATCCTCGGACATCTGGAACAGTCCTTTCGCAGCTTCCATTTCAGCTTCGGAAGATTCAGCTTGTTCTTCCAAGGCTTTAGCTGGTTCTTCCAAAGATTTCCTTGTAGCTTCGGAAGTTAAAGGAGATACACCTTCTGTCCCAATTGTTTCAGTTGCTGGGCCATCAGTCCCCATTTCCCCTTCTAAGTGAATCTTAGGTCCCATGTGGACCTTAGGTTGACCAACTTCTTCCACAGTGGTAGAAGGTGCAGTGATCCTTTGAAGCTCTTCAGCTCCAAAGTAGATCAGTGTAGGTCAAGGCTTGGCAGATCAATGGAGGATCTCCATACAAACTTGATGAAAAGTCTGTAGAGATCCTTAATCAATCTGTGAGTCAATCTGAAGGACAGATTGGGATGACTTAGGCATAGTGATGATGTAGGAAGTTGAAGTTGAAGCTTGGACCGGTGGTTCCTTCTGTGTTTGTCTCTGAACATTCTCCCTCTTTTTGGTAGCATCATCTTGAGAGCTAGATAAGCTAGAGGAAGAAGTCAATGAGACTTGAATTGGTACATGCCTAACAGACCTCTCTGTCTGTGTCTCAGCTAGTTGAGCCTTGAGATTGTCAATCTCAAGTTGCTGAGTGGCTGACCTGTTCTCTAAGATCCTAACCTTAGATTCAAGGTTTGAGACCTTGGAGATCAAGTACTGAATGGTGAGTTGCATACTTCCCTCATCTTCATGTGAAGAATCACGGGGAGATGAGATAACATACCTAGTATGTTCAGTCTCACCACCAGATGTGGTTTCTTGGCACCCTGGATACCTTTGCTCAAAGTTATCTCTTTCAGAGACATCAATGGGCAAAGTTGTTGTAGACTCAGTCTGATTGATGTCACCACTGTCCTAAGAGCTCAATGAGAGACTCTGAGTAGTGGCAGCTGAGCCTATATGAGTCCCCTCCACATCAGTGGGACTCACCTCAGTTAAGGTTTACTGATGGGGGCTAGAGATAAGGGATGTCTCCAGGCTCTGTTGATCTTGGAGAGGGTGTGGTAGATCAACTTCATTGCTATGGAGAGATGTTATCTCTTTATCAGTTTTAAGAAGGAGATCAGTAAAGGATAGGGAGCCTAAACCTACTGATCCGGGACCTTGATTAATGTCTACAGGCATTGAGCCTCTGGTGGGGCTGTCCCTAATTGGCTGCACAGGGGAGTGTAAAGACTCACCCTGTGGGTTAAAGGCTTAGGTGTCAGGCTCTTGGGTTTGAGACTGAGGAAGCTCAAAACCTAAATTGAGGTCAAAAGTGAAGGATGGTATGACCTCAGACTAGTGGGAGCCCATTGTTCCACTTTAGTCCTTTTAGATTGAATAGGAGGAGCTTGTTCAATCAGAGTAGATTGAACAAGGGTTCGTTTGGGGCGTCTTCGATATGTAATTATGATGGGTGGAGAAGGTAATGAGAGATTTGTGGTGAAGATTGCTGGTGTGGGTTCATCACCTGTGGGGTTAACAGGGATGTCGCCAGGAGCTATGCGCTCAATCATACCTGGAAGTAGATCAGTGTGTCTTCTAGTGAAGTTGGTGGACACCTTCTTCATGGTCTTGAAGGTGGCAGGCCTCATGTGAGGGACAGTCAGAGCAGCTGCACAGACAAGCTGACTCTGGTCCAACTCATAGTTGATGATGTGCTGAAGGAATCTAGGGTACATGAAGAATGTTTCCCTTTGAAGATTCCCTATGAGGTTAGTCAGCACAAACCTTGAGTAGTTGAAGCGCAGGCCTCTCACCAACCCATGAACTAAGCATCCTAGTTCATAGGAATTTGATCCCATCCCCCTGACTTATTAGACAGACAGTGGAGAACAATGTGCAAGAGAAACTTCCAGTTGTAGGAGAAGTTGAACTTGTACACAGTTGACCTGCTTACATCTTCTCCATATCCCATTAGAGTGTAAGTGCTGTCTAAGTCGTCCTTGGGAAACTCAGTAGGAGCTCCTTCATCCTGGAGCTCTAGATGCTCCCTGATAAGTTGTTCAGTAATGATCAGCTCCTGTCCACAAATGCTTGTCCTCAGTATACGAACCCCATTTAGGATTTCTGCTCGACCATTTCCTCGAAATTCTGCCATTTGGTTTGAGTAAACAGTGGTTAATGGTAAGGGCTGTGAGGTAGGTTGATTCAGAGAGAAAGGTGATGATTTTAGAGAAGTCAGCATCTCTTGAAGAATCAAGTAGTGCGACTTGGTTATGCTAAGGGTTTAGCGCTATTGTGAAAGGTGAATGAAGATCAGTTTGAACTTGGGTGAATTGGAAGTGAGGAAACTTTTAGGGCAGTAAATTGGTAAAAGTTGAACGAGTCTGGATTATTTAAACAGTGGGGGTGACTGTGGAGAGTAACTGTGGGAGGTTATGGTGGTTTTCGGCGGTTATGATGGTTTGCGGTTATGAAATGACAATGGCGGCAAGGGATAAGTTTAAATAATCTGACAATTATTAGCAAAATCTTAACCTTTTACAGAGTGGGACCCAAAAAGATATCCGTTACACAGTAAAAACTCTTTTTCCGAGTATAAAACATTTCCGAAGGTAATTTGTCTTCCGAAGGCAACTCTTTCTTCCGAAGCAAAGCATTGCTTCCGAAGGTAAGAACTGTTTTATTGAATGAAGAGTTTTATAAGCTTCGGAAGTAGATCTGATGTGAATCAATCGCTTCTTCAGAGACTAAAAACTCTTCCGAGAAGAAAATTTCCATGGAGGAATTCGACTTCGGAAGATATTAAGGAATATCTTCCGAGAGTTAATTCCTCTTCGGAAGAAATCTACACTGGGAATATTTTAAAAAGATCTTTTGTAACAGGGCTTAAATTGTATTGACACAAGACATTACACATTTAAAAAGCTTTCAAAAAGAGGTAGTTTAATCAATGTTTATCATCCCAATAGCTGATATGAGATATTTAAACCTTTGTTCATCAAAAGATTTGGTGAACAAATCAGCATATTGTTCATTTGAGTCAACTTTGATTAGTTTGATCAGATTTTTCTCATGAATATCTCTAATGAAATGATACCTGATATCAATGTGCTTTGTCTTGGGGTGCTTCACTGGATTTTCGGTGATGGAGATAGCACTGTTGTTGTCAATATGGATAGGAGTGCTCATGAAGTTGAATCCATAGTCTAACATTTGGTTCTGAATCCACAGCAGCTGAGCACAGCAGCTAGCAGCAGCAATATATTCAGCTTCAGCAGTTGATGTAAATACACAGGATTGTTTCTTGCATTGCCATGAGATGATCCTTCCACCAAGAAATTGACATCCTCCTGATAATGATTTCTTGTCAATATTGCAGCCACCATAGTCACTGTCTGAGTATCCATAGAGATTGAAATCACTATTTCTTGGATACCAGAAACCTAGTTTAGGTTCTCCTTTAAGGTATCTAAGGATTCTCTTTGCAGCAGCTAGCTGAGACACCTTTGGAGCAGCCTGATATCTTGCACAAATGCAAGTAGCAAACATGATATCAAGTCTACTAACAGTAAGGTACATCAGAGAACCAATAATTGCTCTTTACTGATGTTGATCAGTATCCTCCCCCTCAAGGTCAGGGCAAAGATTATGGTTTCTGAGTATGGGTGTCTTGGCTGGCTTACAGTCCTTCATCTCAAATCTTTCTAAGATGTCATTGACATACTTGGATTGATTGATAAAGAATCATTCCTTCAATTGCTTCACCTGAATTCTAAAGAAGAAGTCCATTCATCCCATGGAACTCATTTCAAACTTCTTTTTCATGATGCTTTCAAAGTCTTTGCACATTTGGTCATTTGAAGAACCAAATATGATGTCATCAACATAGACTTAAACAAGCAAAATGTCCTTTCCAGACTTTCTAATGAAGAGAGTCTTGTTAATGGTACCTCTGGTGTAGCCACTTTTTAGAAGAAATTGAGATAGAGTCTCATACCACAGCCTAGGTGCTTAGTGCAGCCCATATAGAGCTTTGTCCAGTTTGCACACATAGTTGGGATCATGTGGGTCTTCAAATCCTGGAGGCTGGCATACATAGATTTCCCTATCTATATCCCCATATAGAAAAGCACACTTGACATCAAGTTGGTAGACAGTAAAGTTCTTGGATGCCGCATAAGTAAGGAAGATCCTAACTGCCTCAAGTCTTGCAACTGGTGCAAAGACATCAGTATAATAAATTCCTTCCTCTTGGGTGTATCCTTGAACTACTAATCTTGCTTTGTTCTTGATAATCAAGCCTCTATCATCTTTCTTGTTTCTGAAAACCCATTTAGTGCCTATGGGTATTTGACCAGATGGTAGTGGGCATAAATTCCAGACCTTTTGTCTTCTGAATTGAAGCAGCTCCTCTTGCATCGATTCAACCCAACTACTATCCTTCAAGGCATCTTCTACCTTCTTAGGTTCCATCTGGGATAGAAAACATGAGTACAAATAGACATTCCCATGATATGTCTGTCCTCTTGTTCTCACACCTTCAGAGACATCTCCTATGATGTTCTCAGGTGTATGAGTGTTGTGAATCCTATGACAAGGAATCACTTCCAGTTGCAGAGATAGGTCCAGGTTGGACATATTCTGATCAGGAATTGGGACACTCTATCCAGCTGTTGTTTCAGAGTCATTTAATGAGGACTGATTAAATGACTGAGAAACATCATCAATGGTTGGCTGTGAAATAGTATTAACAGTTGCCTGTTCCTTCAAAATACTACTTCCTTCAACCTGGTGTTGTACTGGATCACCTGATGAGTTTTGAGGTTAATCAAGTGATTCACTTGTTGAAGCTTCACTATTCCTATAGATAGTTACACTATCTGATCTGTGAATGGTTGAAGCTTGTTGTCTTTCAGCTCTTGGAGAATTTGGAAGAGGTCTGGGTAGCTCAAATAATTGATTAGCATCAGCATCAGCATCACTTTGAGCACCTGTTCCAGCTGAAACATTCTCACAAGATGGTTTAGAATAGTTTGGAAACAATTCTAAGTCAAAGATATAGTCAGGTCCATTCCCCCTAACACAAGGAGTGTGCTCATTAACAACTATATTGGATGACTCCTCAAATTGTTGATTCTTAATGTTGTACACTCTATAAGCTAGAAGAGTATACAATAAAGATAGCATCATCTGACTTCTCAGCAAACTTTGCTAAGTTGTCTTTGGTGTTAAGTATGGTACACCTGCTACCAAAGGACCTTAGAAAATCAATGAACGGTGGTCTCTTGTTCCATAACTCATAAGGGGTTTTTCCATGGGGCTTAACTACAAGACCTCTGTTCTGCATATAAGATGCAGTGCTGACTGCCTCTGCCCAGAATGTTAGAGGTAGTTTTGAATCAGCTAACATGGTTCGAGCAGCCTTAATAAGTGTCTTGTTCCTTCTCTCAGCAACACCGTTTTGTTGAGGAGTTCTGGGAGCACTATATTGTCTGGCAATCCCTTTTGAGTCACAGAATGAGTCATGAACAAAGTTCTTAAACTCAGTCCCTTAATCACTTCTAATAATTTTAACCTTATGATCAATTTGATTTTCTATTTTAAGAATAAAAGATTTCAAAGTTTTAGCTGTTTTATCTTTAGTTCTTAAAAAGAATACCCATATGAATCTTGTAAAATCATCAACTATCACAAGGCAGTATGATTTCCTTCCAATGCTCATTATACTTGTGGGACCAAAAAGATCCATGTGCAATAAGTGTAATGGAGTAGTGATTGAATTAACACATTTGGATTTGTGAGATATCCTGTGTTGTTTCCCTTTCAGGAAGGCAACACAGTTATCTTTGCAGAAAAACTCCTTTTTAGGCAAACCATGTACCAAGTTATTTTTAGCCAATTTATTCATTGTCTTAAAATTTACATGACACATACGTTTATGCCATAGTGTTGATTCATCACTATCAGCTTTGGAAAAAAAACATGATACTTCACCCATAGGAGAAGCATTGTTCATATCTAGCTTGTACATATCCCCTTTTCTAGGAGATCTAAGAAGCACCAATTCTAGAGGAATTGTTATCCCTGGTTTGAGGATAATGCACTCATGTTCTGTGAAAAGCATTTGATGCTTTTGGTCACAGAATTGAGAAACACCTAACAGATTGTGTTCAAGCTGTTTGACAAAGTGAACTTTATCAATGTTTAATCTACCATTGGATATACTTCCTCTGCCAGAAAGATATCCTCCGGTCTCACCTCCAAATTGGATAGGCCCTCTATCATAGTTCTGGAATTGTTAAAGGAGAGATCTGTTCCCTGTCATATGCCTGGAGCTTCCACTATCTACAATCCAGACATTGTTGTTCTTGTCAAATGGATGTCCCTGCACATAAGATGAGATTGTTAGTTTGTTTGGAAGCCCAAGCCTTGCTGGTCTTGGGCTCTTCCAAAGATGATGACATAATTGAACCAAAAGATATGCATTGGGTTCAATAGAGGTCGTTGAAGAAGAGATTTAGGATGCTGCATCTTCCTTGATCTTCCAATCCATCCCTTGGTTGATCTTTGAGGATGAGCTTGTTGAGGCTATTGCAGCATGGACTTCTTCCGAAGCTTCTTTCTTTCCAGAAGAAGCCTTCACCATATTTTCTTCCGAAGTAGTCTTCTTCTGGGTTGATTTTAGGGAAGCTTTCTTGTTCTTCCGAACCTTTAAAGCTTTGGCTTACGAAGCCATTTTCCCTTCGGAAGAAGTACTTTCTTCTGAATACAACTTGGCTTCCGAGACCAACTTTCCCTTATTCATCACTTGGATCGTTTGAAATGGTCCAAATATGAAACCTTCCCTGACTTCTTCTTTTCTAACATTATTGGCATAATGTGTGCTTGCTGGATTGTAGTAACAATCTTTAGTCATATGGTTGTGCAAACCACACATTATGCATGCGATGTTAGTCTTTTGGGAATTTAGAGGTTGCTGTTTCTTGGGCTTCTTTTCTTCATTAGAAACTTTCCCTTTCAACTTCTGATCCTTTGATAGGACAGGAGTGCTGGTATTACACTCCTTTCCTGAATCAAAGGTACCTAACACTTGAAATCCAGCTGAGACGAAGACACCTTTTTGCTTTGGGTTGATCTTTAGCTTAGACTCAGCAACCTTCTTGGTAGTCTTTCTAGCAGCTTTCGCTCTGCTTCTTCTTGCCTTGGTGGTTAGGATTTGATCTTCACAGGAGGAGATAGGTGCATTTACCTGTTTCTTCCCTGTGGTGGCCACTATTGTTGCATCCTCCTTCAATTCTAGTGAAGAAGGGTCAGCAGTTGGAACCTCTTGCTCCTTAGTACCGCATCTAGGTTGTCTAATAGACTCATAAGAGTGTGGTGGAGCGATTTCATTGGTTCCCAACCCTCCTTTGTTTTGATAAATCATTTTGGAATGGGAGGATGATGCAAGAATAGTTTAGAAGTTTTGCTCAGTAATAGCTTGCTTCCTGGCCTAAGCCTCAGTAGTGACAAGCTGGGCTTGAGCTTCAGACAGCTTGGATATCAGATCTTTGATTTGAGTCTTATAGTTGGTTTGTTCATGTTTTAAAAGAGACACAGTTTTCTCTAACTCATCAATTTCTTTTGATAGTCAGATTCAGCTCTTTTAAAGTCAGATTTTAAGATATTTAAAGACTCAACATCAAATCTAATTTCCATATTGTAATCCTTGTAAAGTTTAACTTTAGTAATATAGGCTGGAGTGCAAAGATGTTTATATACCTGAGCATCATTTGTTCCGGCCATGAGTGCTTGAGCAGGAGTCACATCCTGTACCATGAAGCTCCAGTTAACATCTTGAGCTATTGCAGCTATTTCAGTTGTCTTTTCTTCGTACTTAGAGGTTAAGGGATGTGTGGAGGCCTGTGGGATTCCCGGGTTGTTCTTGTAAGCCTTGCATTCCCTAGCAAAGTGACCCAGTTGGTTGCAGTTGTAGCACCTTGCCTTGGTCTTGTCAAACCCAAACTTGTTGTTGACAGGGTTTTAAGGGAATTGCCTTCCAGTTCTCTTGAAGAACTTCTTCGCTCTGTAAGTTAAAAGAGCCATCTGTTGGACAATGTCCATATACTCTATATCATCTGGACTGAAGCACTCCAGATCATCAAAGCAATATTGAAAATCACCAGAGTGTCCACTTCCAGAGACAAAGGCACAACTATCCTGAAAGGAGTTGTGTTGAGCCTGTTGAGACTTTGGAGTCTCAGGTAGAGTAATGTAGGGTCCATTTTGCGAGTTATCAGGGTACCATAGCAACTGATGTTGTGGTTCTATGCTTTCCCTTTCAACCACATGAAGGGCTGAACTTAGTTGGTTGTTGGAGTTACCAGAGGAGTTTTGCATGTTTATCTCCATCTGGAATGCACTGAGGATACCATACAACTCTATGAGAGTCAGAGTCTTAAGGTCTGATGTTCTCTTGATCACAACACAATAGTGTGTCCATAGTTTAGGAAGGGAAGACATGAACTTCCTTACTATGTCCCTGTTCTCAAGAGTTACTCTGATATCCACCAGAGTTTCCACTATCTCAACATACCTAAAGTATTGTTGAGTCAAGGTCTCACCAGTGAAGTTTTCAAACTGTTGCTTTAAGAGATCCTTCTTGTTCTCTTTAGTCTCCTTGGATCCTTCATACATGAGCTTCAGTGCATCCCATAAGTCTTTAGCTGTCTTGCACTTCTTGAAGCCTCTGTAGATGGAGTTTGGAAGAGCAGTTTAAAGACAAGTCATAGCCCTTTGATCAAGCTCTATTCTTTTTCTATCTTCTTCTGAGTAATCATCCACATCTTTTGGAATGATACGATTACCAGTAGCAGAAGTAGTGCTTGGTATGAAAGGACCATTAACAACAAAGTCCCACATCCTTGAGTCTTGACACTTGATGAAGCCTTCCATTCTTGTGCACCATGTGTCAAAATCTTCAGGTGTGATCAGTGGGGACTTGGTCATGGTACCAGTTTCCATATCAGCTTTAGCGAGAGCGGCCATTTGCGTGAGTGGGTTGTAGGGAGGAGTGAAAAACAAACAAGTTGATTTGGATGGTTAGATCACGTAATCAAGAGCCAAACAAAGCTCTGATACCAATTGCAGGATCGGTATTAGTCACTTAACAAGTGGTTTTCTCTCAAACTCACCTAGAACAACACTCTGAAAGAGTCTAACAAGAGTTGATCATAATATAACAAGTAGCAACTGATAATAAACACAAGAGGTAAATTTTCAAGGTACTTTTATGTATTGATTCTCAACTCAAAGGATTACAAGACTCTTGCAAGCACAATCTCTATCTATTGAGTTACAATGAGAACTACATATATAATACTACCTACAGCCGGATATACTTTGATACCAGCTGGAAACCTATAACCAAAAGCCTATAATACAAGACTATAGGTTAAGGTATCTCGGATATTTTATCTGAGATTTGGTAGCCAGGACATGTCCTGACTTACCTTTTGTCACCAACTAAAGTTAGTAACATGTACTATCATAAAAAGGTAAACAGTGGAATAAAGTATGGTCAACTACATGGCTCTTTAGGAAGAAGCCATGCTGTATTAGAAGTCTGCAGCGAAATGTCAGAGACCATACTTATGTCCACTGGTTTATAGCAGTGTCTTCCGAAGGTTAAATTATTTCGGAAGAATAACTTCTTCCGAAGCCACTTATACTTCGGAAGACTGCTTCTTCCGAGGCTGGGGAACTTCTTCTTTGTCTTCGGAAGTAGAGTTTGTCTTCGAAAGTTGATCTTTTACTTGACTTCGAAAGAACTTTTCAACCTTCGGAAGTTCTCATACTTAGCTTCGGAAGCCTTTGTATGTAGCACCAAAATGGACTAAGTGAAATGGCTTTGGTTGCACCAGCCTTTATCATGATCCAACATCACGTATACGTATACGTATACGTATACGTTATACGTATACGTATACGTATACGTATACGTATACGTATACGTATACGTATACGTATATGTATATGTATATGTATATGTGTGTGTGTATATATGTATGTATGTATATGTATATGTGTGTATATATATGTATATATATATATACATATATGTATATATATATATATATATATATATATATATAGGTGAAGGTTCAACTAAAAATAATTAATTGCCTAAGTTTCCTAAGAATGAATATCAACCTGACACGTGGCAATTTTAATTTTTAGCAAGGGAGGGTATTTTTGGAAATCAGATATTATTGAAACTATTCAAAATCTCTCTTCTTCAACAGAAATCACTATTTCTGCGTGAATCGACCTCAATTTCACACTCGAATCCACGATATTCAAATTGATTTCAATATCTAATAAGTATTGCAGCGGTCGAGACGAAATCATATTCTGATTCGAGGCGATTTTGATCGAATCAAGTTGTCATCGTCATCAATTTCACGAATCAAATCCAGAGATCGTGAGTTTTTATTATAATTTGCAATTCAAACCGATTTCAATTCCCATATTGCATCGTTCGATCATTGAAACAATCATAAGGATCTTCAATTTCACGAAACCGAAGACTCAGCTCGTGATTTTTATCAATTTTGGATCGAGAATCAAGTTATTATTGTAATCTGTAATTACAATGTCTTCCAATGTAGTCAATGAAGGTTCCAATTACAATTTTAATATACTCAATTTTGTTTAATTATGTACGTTGTTTTTCTGAAATTGTGCTGTTTTCCTCTCTGTGCTGTTTTCGTTATATGTGCTGTTTTGTGTTAAATACCTTTCGATGTGTGCTGTATCTATAAATGTGTTGTTTAGTGCTGTTTTAATTATGTTGTATCTATATATGTGATGTTCTGTGCTTTTTTGAACAATTATTTATGTTGTAGATTGTTATGTGTGCTGTTTTATTTATGTGTACTGTTTTATTATATTGTGCTGTTTTCTTCTCTGTGCTGTTTTCGTGAATGTGCTGTTTTGAGTTAAATACCTTTTGATGTGTGCTGTATCTATATATGGGTTGTTTTGTGCTGTTTTAATTATGTTGTATCTATATATGTGTTGTTCTGTGCTGTTTTGAACAATTTGTTATGTTGTAGATTATTATGTGTGATGTTTTAATTATGTGTACTGTTTTCCTTATAGGTGATGTTTTAAATTAAAAATACATTATGTAAATCGGTGGTTTTTTCTACTGTGCTGTATTTATATATGTGTTTTCTGTATTTGTTTCGCTGTTATATATATTTGTGCTGTAATTGTTTCTATGTGTTTTCATTAAATGTGTGCTGTTTCATTAAGTGTGCTGTTTTCTTAAACCATGCTGTTTTCATTAGCTGTGCTGTATTCTTAAAATGTGCTGTTTTTATTATGTTTTGTTCTTATTATGTGTGCTGTTTTTTCCTTATATATGCTGTTTTAAATAACAATACTTCCTGTACATGTGTGTTTTAATTATGTGTGCTGTTTCCAATTGTGCTATATTTAAAATATGTGTGTGTTGTTTTTGTTTATATGTATTATTCATTAAATAATTATTTGTAATTCAATGTTATCTTTTTTGTGTTTCAGGTGTTCGTATATCCCCTACTTCTAGAAAAAAGTATTATATTCCTAATGTTCCAGATTCATCCAAACCAATAGTTAGTATGAAGTTTTTGTCAATTGATGAAGCCTTTGAGTTTTACAAAAATTATGCCAAGTTAGGAGGTTTTGAGGCACGGAAGCATACTCAATGTACATCAAACGGTGTTATAAAAATTAAATATATAGTTTGTGCAAAAGAGGGTCATAAGACATTTCATGACATTGACACGGTTAATGATAGTGATGGTTCTGATAAGAAATCAAAAGATCGAAGAAAGCGTCCATCTAAACGTACCGGTTGTAAGGCTCACATTCGTTTAGGGTTAAGTAAATGTAAGAAATACTATACCATTTATGGTTTTCATGAGGAGCATAACCATAGCTTTGTTGATCATGAGGACTACCATCTATTATGTGCAGCAAGAGATTTGTCATTCACACAACAACAACTAATTACCGATTTTTCTATAATGAATATTGGTCCAGTTAAGGCGTTTAATATTATGAGAGTAATGTGTGGTGGGTTTGAGAATGTTGGTGTGACTGCTGTTGATTGCAAGAACTTTAAAAGAGATTTTAATTTGTTTCTTGGTGAATTTGATGTTGATATGGCCGTAAATCGTCTTCTAAAGAAAAAGGAGTATTTACCCGATTTTTCTTGTGAATATTTAACTGGAGAGAAAGGTGCTCTTGCTGGTTTATTTTGGGCTGATGAGGATATGAAGCGGGATTATCTTTTGTTTGGTGATGTTATATCTTTTGATGCTACATTTCGTACTAACAGGTATCTTTTTTGTGCTGCTTTTTACTGTTAAAATTTTTTGTTTAAGTGTGCTGTTTTCTTTAAGCGTGCTGTTTTTATTATTTGTGCTGTTTTTATAATGTGTGCTGTTTTACTTATATGGGGTTCTTTTAAATTATAAATACCTCCTGTAGCTGTGTGGTTTTTTCTATTATGCTGTATTTAATATATGTGTGTGTTGTTTTTGTTTATATGTATTAAACCATTGAATCATTATTTGTAATGAAGTTTTTCCTATTTTTTCTATTTTATATTTGTTTAATTCACACTAATTTGTGTGTGTTGTTTTTATTGTTTTTAGGTATAACTTGGTTTTTGTTCCCTTCACTGGAATTGACAATCATCATCGCAACATTACGTTTGCGGCTGGCTTGTTAGCATCAGAAAGCACAGATTCATATAAGTGGTTACTTGCTGCTTTTTTGAAATCTTTTGGTGTAGCACCTAAAGTTGTGGTTACTGATCAAGACCCGGCCATGAAGATTGCAATTCAAGATGTTTTCCCAACTAGTAGACACCGACTATGCATGTGGCATATTATGACCAAAGTTTCATCCAAGGTCGATTTTACTTTTTGTACTATTTTTACATATGATCTATTAAATGTGCTGTTTTCTTCAGTCCAATAAAATTATTTTTTTATAACAGGTTGGACCCAAGTTATCCCAAGACGAGTCCTTTAAGCGTAAGTTGTGCGACATTGTTTGGACTGATGCTATTCAACCTGCTGAATTTGAAAAATCTTGGACTGATATAATGGTTGAGTATAACATACAATCTAACAAATGGTTGTTAGACATGTTCTTTTTGAGACAAGATTGGATACCTGCATATTATCGTCATGAACACATGTCTGGACTTATGCGTACTACATCTAGGTCCGAGAGTGAAAACCACTTTTTTGGTCAGATTAGCAACACAGAGTTGTCTTTGTTAGAGTTTTTAAGTCACTTTGATATTGCAATGGAGGCTCAAAGGTTTACACGTCGTAAAAATGATCACAATACACGATACACTACACCTGAGATAAAAACTAATTTTGAGTTGGAATATCAAGCTGAAAAAATTTATACGAGAGAGATATTTTATGATGTTCAAGGTGAAATCATTGGTGCTGTTTATGAATGTATATGTAAATGCTTTGAACCGGCTGGTGATTTTGTCAAGTTTTCAATTAAGGAGTTAGATGCTAATGTCTCGGCCACCTTTGAGGTATTAATTCATTGTTTTGTGTGCTATTTATACAAAGATTTTAATGTTGTTTTTATTAAGCGTGTTGTTTTTATTATGTGTTAGATGATGTTTTTGTTATGCGCAATGTTTTCATTAAGCGTGTTGTTTTTATTATGTGTGTTGTTTTTATTATGTGTGCTGTTTTCTTTATATGTGCTGTTTTAAATTAAATATATGTGCTGTTTTGATTAAGAGTAATGGTTTTTTCTATTGTGCTGTATTTAATATACATGTGAGGTATTAATTCATATTTTTGTGTGGTATTTATACAAAGATTTTAGTGCAGCACATATTGTTTTATCCATTAATGTGGTGATTTTATATAATCATCTGTTTATGTACTGTTTTGTTTTAGTTTTATAATACAGCACACATGTTTTCTACCTGTGCTGCATTTTGCAATTGTTATTGACTGTTATGTTTTAGTTTTATAATACAGCACACATGTTTTCTACCTGTGCTGCATTTTGCAATTGTTATTGACTGTTATGTTTTCTGATGTAGGTTCTGTTTAGAGAAAATGATATGATAATTACATGTAGTTGCAACAGATACGAGCAATACGGTTTGTTATGTCGGCATATCTTCTACGTTTTAAGAGCTTGTGGTATTAAACAGTTTCCTGAAAGATATATTATGAGAAGATGGACCCGAGATGCTGCTCCAAATAAGTCAACGCGTACTGTTATTGTGCGAGATTCTGCTGGTGAGAATGTTGATTCTGTTGACAGCATTGTTCGTGATATTGCGTATAGGCATGATTATATTATCAACAAACTTGTTTCAAACATGGATCAGTTAAAAACTTACTTAGAAGAAGTAAAAAAAACACAAGCGAATGTGGATTCTTTACCTGTTCCTTCAGGACCAGTATCTAAGAATAAGAGGTTTGGGAATATTCTTGGTTCTGATCAGCCATCATCTATTACTTTTAGAAGACCAGTTGGAATTAAAAACAAAGGTTCGGGTTCTCATAAACGTTATAAATCTTTTCAAGAGATATCATCTTCAGAGAAAAAAATAGGAAAACAGACTAGGTGTTGTGCGATATGTGGAAAGAGCGGCCATAATCAGCGAAGTTGTACATTGAAGAATGCTGGTGGTGGTTCTGATAATGCAAATAGTTCTTGATAATTCATATTTCATATTCTTCATGTAAAAGACATCAATTATATTCTTCAATCATACATAGTTTTATAGTTGTGATTCATTTTAAAATACAGTACAAAAATACAACACATGCTGCTACATATTCAACATATTATGTGACGCTTTTTTATTTTATTCGTATGATGTGAATGAAATCAATTATATTCTTCATTCATACATAGTTTTGTAGTTGTGCTTCATTTTTAAAAACAGTACAAAAAACCTTATATTATAATACAGTACATAATAGAATTTAAATAATACAGCACATGTTGCTACATATTCAGCACATATGATGTGCTGCTTTAAATTTTCTACTTATGATGTAAATAAAATCAATTATATTTTTCAATCATACATAGTATTATAGTTGTACAAAATACCTTTTATTATCGGATATCATTTCCAGTGTATAGAAATAAATAAACCTGTATAGAATGCAATTGTACTACATTTTTTTAGCATCTGTACTGTATTTATTATAACCATTCAATTTCCAGCAAACCAAATATAACAACCAAAGTTGTACTACTTTTTACAGCTCTAACCATTCAAATGTATCACAAATGACAAAGTGTACTGCTTTCTGTTGCTGATAAACAAAATAAAAACATATTTTGATTATATAACTATTTCATTCAAAGGATTTCTTTAATATTTCTTCTATTCTTTTCCTTGTTGTTTCCTTCAGTTTCTTCTTCTCATCATCATCTTTTTTATCAAAGTTCAGTACATCAGATGCCACCTTTTCCTTCAATATGTTGATATCCGATAACAGTATTTTTGTCAGATATTTGATTCTAAGATCATACAACTCAGCATTTTGTTGATCTGACTCTTCTGAAAGACCACAGTTCCATTTCTTATGTTTACCAAAGTATGTTTCCATGTGTCGCATTGCAAAGATGCCACAATCAACAAAGTTCTGTGTAGTTCCCCATGGTAAAGCTATCCTTCCTGGATGCAATTTTTTTATTCTTTCATGCTTTTCAGGGTCTTCTTCCTTCAAGTATAGATTCATAATTGAATGCTGAAATCAGAATATTGTAAATTAGTACATAATTTTAAATTTTAGAAAATATGTTGTGCGATAAACAACATGAGCTTTAAATTAGTATATTACCACCATTTTAATGCGTGCGACTTGTTTCGGTTTGATTTTTCCCTTCATGTTGTCCAATATGTCAATTGAAGGTGTTTTGAAATCAAAACAGATGACATAAAAGTGCCTATCTTGGAGAATGGGGATGAACATCATTTCTACTTCTTTAATTGAACCAAATGTTGACTCAAATAGAGTGCTTTCTACATTCATCCTGAAGTTCTGCAATGACTCAGTTTGCAACACTTTTTTACTCACATTAAAATCCCCCTGCATGTAAACGATGTTTCCAAAAAAATAATTAGTTGTACTGTATTATTATACATGATAACAGTGTAGAGTATGTACTGCATTATAAAACAACTATTCATGACAAGAAATGTATTTTCTAATATAGTACAACTAATTTATTGTACTATAATTTAGATGCAGTACAATGTACATTCTATTTCAATTTAATAATGCAGCACATGCATTCTATTATAAATGCAGCACATGCATTCTATTATAAATGCAGCACATGCATTTATTATAAAATGCAGCACATGCATCTATTATAAATGCAGCACATGCATCCTATTATAAATGCAGCACATGTTGTTTAAAAATCATACCACCATATTGCATGGACAGAAGAGTCTTTTAGGTGAGTTATTTGCTCTGTATAGTTCCTCGTTGTTGAGTACAAATGACCAGCAACTCATGATACCGCAATGCAAATATTCATTTGGATAAAACGACTCGAAGCTTATTTTTGAGGTTTTATTCCCACTTGCAGTTTCAAAGATGAATTCCCTGCATTATTTTAACAGATGTTATTTTAAAAATATGTGATTTTAAATGTGTTATATTATAAATCAAGATAGCCATATAATTACCAAATATCACCAATTGCTGCAAATATATATTGTGCTACAAGTTCTTCATCTTTGTGCCTTTTAAGATTCATTTGCACAACACGCTCTTTAAATGGCGATCTTAGAGCTTCAGACAACTTTGTTATGCGTGTTGTTTTTTCTCTTTTTTCTTCTCCTTCTTCAGCTCTCGTAGCTATATCCTTTTCTACTTTTTCCTCGGTGAAAGTAGATTTCTCAACCAAATTCTCTTGTACAGGAGTTTCCAATTGAGGATCATTTGTTTGCAAGAATTGTACTGTTTTTAAAACATTCTCAACATCATCTTCATCTTGTTTTCTAATCTCCTCCTGTCCATCTGCCTCATCATTTCCTTCTCCGTCAACTTTTTCTTTCTCAATAATTTGTGATAAACCAACTGAATTCTCGATATTATCTCCATCTAAAACTTTTTCTTGTTCTTTCCCTTCTTTATCTGCGTCCTCTTGATGTGCTGTTTTCTCCTGTATATCCACATTGTTTCTTACTTGATCTAAATCTTCTTCTTCTTTATTATCAACATTTAAATCAGCTTCTTTCATGATGATTTCTCCATCTAAAACATCTACATCTTCTCTTTCTGTATCCACATGTTCTTTTTCTTTATTCTCTTTCTGTACAGCTTCTTTCATGATGATATCTCCATCTAAATCTTCTTTTTCTTCTCTCTCTGTATCCACATCTTCATTTAAATCAACTCCCTTTTTTATGTTTTCTCTATCTCCATCTGCAGCTTCTTTTATTTCATTTTCTTTTCCTATTTTTTGATATTTTGTTAGCTTTGACATCCATCCTTCTAAAGCATTCATTATTTCATCATTTGAATCATACTTTGCAATGCATTCTTCGATTAAACGATCAACACCCTCAACAAATTCATCAAGATCATTTGTTTTTTCCTTATAAGATATGCCCACTCCTAAGATCAAAGAAAAAGTATACATAGTTAAATGCAGTACAATGTACATTCTATTTCAATGTAAATCATGGCATATAATACTGAATATTTAAATGCAGTACAATGTTACATAGTTAAATGCAGTACAATGTACATTCTATTTCAATGTAAATCATGGCATATAATACTAATATTTAAATGCAGTACAATGTGCATTCTATTTCAATTTAATAATTCAGCACATTTCAAATGTGCTGCAATTGTAAATGCAGCACAATGTACATATTATAATCCATCATAATGTACGTATTATAATGCAGCACAATATACATTATAAATGTTTTGTTAAATCTTTATACTCTTTTACAGAAGAGTTGTGTTTTTGTAAACCTAGTAGAATGAACAAATGCAGCTCTGATAACAATGTTAATCGTGGCTTATAATACTGAATATTAAAATGCAGTACAATGTGCATTCTATTTCAATTTAATAATGCAGCACATGTAGTTTAATATAGTAGTGTGTTACACATGCAGCACATTTCAAATGTGCTGCAATTGTAAATGCAGCACAATGTACATATCATAATGCGGCACAATGTACATATTATTAGATTATCATATAAAATGTTAATAAAAATAATAGATAGTTTTCATAAGAATACATATACCTTTTTCATTCCTTGGATGTACTGGTTGGCTTCGTAACTGAAGTGATGCATAAGCAGACAATCCTTCTAGGGAACCAGTTGTTTCTTGAAAGAATGACTGTTTCTCCCAATCATCATTAGTTGGTATTATGTCATCCAGTTCATTACTTGCTAACCGTTTCTCCCAATCATCATTAGTTGGTATTATGTCATCCAGTTCATTACTTGCTATATTATCAATCTTCTGTTGTGTTGGAGATGGGAACAATTGATCATCATCACCCAGTTTTATTTCTTCTTCAACCTCTGATATTTTATCCGAGTTCAGCTCAACATCTTTCTTTTTAGCTAGCTTTATCTTGAGCTTCAGCCTTTCGTTTGGTACAGATTTAACGATGCTCAATTTCATTTTTTGTGGTTGCTCACTTCTTTTCTTCTTTTTAGACTTTTGTTGCACATGTGCTGGATCTTCTTCATCCCTCAACCTTTTTCCTACTTTTATAACTTTTATTTGTTCTTCTTTTTCCTTCACCACCCTTGCTACCATGTCACTTTGTAAACTTTTTTTCTCAGCAAGATCCATAAGAGTTTCAGATGTATTATATGATATTGCGGGGATCCTTTTCTCTTTACGGTTGCTTCTTTTGTACGAGTCATATGCATATACCAACTGTTAAAAGATTATTTATATGTTAGTACACTGTACTAGATTCAAAAATGATAGGTGTATATAGTATGACGTACCGTAAGAATTGTAGCAGGTCCATTGTAGTGCTGAATTCCATTCCATTTTCTTTTTGTTTTGTTCAAACATGTTATTATATATGAACACCAATCCAATGATTTAATGTCTCTTCCTTTTACTAATGATGTGAGAAACTCCATGTTTACTTTTGATCCTTGTGTCATCCTCAACAAAACTGTAACAAAAACTACTAGGAAGTTGATTTGGAATAACCGTCCTGAATCATTTGATGATTTGACTTTGTTAATAACTTCAGCAACAGAAGGCAAACGAATTCCATGAAATTGACTTTTAAATTCTGCTACAACAGGATCTCTTCCTGTAGGCTTATTTATTTCAGTCACTTTTATGTTTCCCTTTGGGATTCCAACAACTTCATGAATTAGTTCTCGTGTTATCTTTATAACGTGTGAACCGACATTCAAGTTGTTTGTGTCCGGATCATAGTTTGATATCAACCAAAATGCTAGGTTGGAAGGTAGACATTTTATGCAGTAGGAGTTTATGCTCCCAAATCCCATAGCTTCAACAGCCTTTTGTTGTGCTTCCGTTAGGCTCCCAATTAAATCACAAAGGCTTTTTGGTGGGTTTCGTATCCGCAGCCTATTGTTTTCTTCAAATTCCACAAATGGTTTTAATGCCTTGTTTGTATTCTTGAGCCTTTTCTTAGATACAGAGTCTTTTATTGATTTCAATGGTTTTTGAAAATCATCATCAGAAACAGTCGGCTGTGATATCACAATAGCTGTAGATTGTTTATAACATTAGCAATTGCATCACTGTTTTTGTAAATAATATAGTACATGTGCAACACATAAATCTAACCTATAACAATAAAACCTATCTAAAAGTATACTACATATCTGTTGAAATACAGCACACGATAACAAGATGAGCATGAGATTTTAGAATATACTACATATCTGTTGAAATACAGCACAACATGTGCATATAGTGTAATAAATCCATGTCTATACTTTGTACTATATTGAAACATAATAACACAACATCTACAAATATCAATGTTATAATGCATATAGTGCATATAACAATATATATGCATGTGATGTTTAGAATATAGTACATATCTGTTGAAATACAGCACAACATGTGCAAAATGTGATGTACAAGTACATAATGGTTTTCATGCATGTACAGGTACAACCAATTTATAATACCAAGAATACAGCACATTCATGACAAACCTATGTACTGCATTATAAAATTGCAAATCAAGTTTATAATGCAGTACATATCTGTTGAAATACAGCACAACATATGCCTATAGTGTACATATCTGTTGAAATACAGCACAAAATGTGATGTACAAGTACATAATGGTTTTCATGAATGTACAGGTACAACCAATTTTATAATACCAAGAATACAGCACATTCATGACAAATCTATGTTCATACTTATAAAATTACAAATCAAGTTTAGAATGCAGTACTATCTGATGAAATACAGCACAACCTGTGCGTATAGTGTTCATATCTGCTGAAATTATAATGCAGTACATTAATGATAGAAAATCCATGTTCATACTTATAACATTACAAATCAAGTTTAGAATACAGTACATATATTAAAATCCATTTGAAATTATAATGCAGTACATTGATGATAGATGCATCGACTTGGAAACATAATAACCCAATTTCAATATATTTTAATGTTATAATGAAGGATAAAATGCAGTACATATATGAATATCACAACATATCCATTTGATTTCGTTTGAAAATACTACATTAAGCAAGTTGTAGAATACAGTACATATATGAAAATAGACTTTAAAACTAACCTAATAATCTTATATAAACAAACAATGCAACAAATCAAGTTTAGAATGCAGTACATATATGAACCTCGATTTGAAATTTAGTATTCACTACACATATTAATCGAATTTGTAATAGAATTCAAGACATTTACCGCCGCTATGAGTCGTCAATTTCTTCTTCATTTTAGGTCGTTTTGATTCTGTTTTTCAACAAAAAATCATAGAATCAGTACTATAACTTCTATAATTTAATGGATTTCACAAATGATTTGAAGAACTTACTTGATTTGGATTGTAGAATGACGATGCAGGAGAGGAATAGACGGAAGAAGATGGTTTAGAAACCGTATATTTGTGTTTTTCTATTTTATATTGTCAAATTACCATAATGTCCTTTTATTCCTATGTTTGATTTAATTACTAAGAATGCCATTAACATGTAATTAGTGGCTGAAAATGTTTCTTAGATTTCTTAGGGAATATATATTTCTTAGGGGAACTTTCCCCTATATATATATATATATATATATATATATATATATATATATATAAATCTATATGTATATGTATATATATATGTATATGTATATGTATATGTATATATATATATGTATACATATATATATATATATATACATATATATATATACATACATATATATATATATATGTATATATGTATGTATATGTATATGTATATATATATGTATATATATATATATATATGTGTGTGTGTGTGTGTTTGTGTGTGTGTTATTATATAATTATAATTTTCGTATTTTATGTAATATTATATTTTTTTAGTTGAATATAATTTTAATATTTTTTAAACATCTATAGTTTAATGAAATTTTAGTAAAATAACCTTAAATAGAGTCCACTACTTAGTGTAGCGAACCCTAAAAGTATGTGGTCCATATTTGATTACAATTCGACAATTCACGGGTGCTCAGGTTCTAGGGTTGATAGGACTAGGCTTGAGTTTGCTGGTCAAACAAGCAAACTTAAGTCCATCACACCACAGGCATGATGGGAATCAAATATCAACTGAGTCCGGTGGTCTAATATGCGGACACAAGTCCACGTCACCACAGCTTCACCCGCCACTCGAGCGACCTCTGACGACAGGTCAAAGTCCGCTCCTACCACAAGTGGACTTAGTAGAAACAATTTCTTTTATTTTATTACTGGAAAGAACTACTATTTTCTAAACAACACCATTTTTTAAAAAAAAAAAATGGTTTTTTTTCATTTCGTCGTTCTTTCCCTCGCGATATTCCCTCAGCACATAATCGATTATTCCATCTCTTTCAATTGCGAATTTCCCTCGGTGATTTTAACTTGATTCGATCTTCTCCAAAAAATCTAGAAAACCTCAGTGCGTCTTCATTAATAAATCGTGATATGATTTGCCTTTTTTTCTCGTGATTTGTTCCCGATGAGCTTGTAAATCAACCGGTTTCTTGCAATTGCAAAAACACAGTTTGAAAGTACGATCTGGGAAGAACATCATGTACGTGTCAATTATTGTTTTTTATTAATTTCTCACTAATTGTGATTTGTTTTGTTTGGCAAACAGTGTCTATCGAACATCTCAGCGAATACCTTATCGCCGGAGGTAAGAACATCACCTCCATTAATGACAATGAAAGCTTGTTGTTATTATCGTTTGGTATATTTGCACATCAGCAGCATAAATCATTCAATCGATTTATGCATTAACACAATTTTCATGAAGTCTTTAGAATCATATGTGACATGAACTAAAGTATCAAAGTAGATTGATACTAAGTTGGTGGGCAATTTGTTGGTACTTCTTGCAAGCTTCCATTAATTTGTTAGAACCATTACGATCCTGTATGTAGTAGTTTGAAAAGTTTGATATGTGTCATCCAACTTGAGTGCTATATGAATATAAACATATATTCATGGATATCTGTACATATGTGTACATTATTGAATATGCATATATGCATGTGCTTGTGTTGCATATATACAATCTACATGATCAGTATAAAAAACAGTTGATTAAAGAATCTAATTTCTGATAATATTGACCTTTAAAAGAGTTTAAGAATTTGAACAAGAAGTTTGTTTGAACAAGAAGTCTAGAACACAAGTGCTAACTTATTATTAGGGGATAGCAATTTCAATCGACTTATTTATGAAACAGGTTAAATGTATAAAAATAACTAAAAATGTCAAAAACCTCTAACCATCCTAAATTGTTGTATCTAAAGGAAACCATCTCATTAATTTTTAATAGTCTTTTTAGTCACACTTAGTACATATATTATTTACAAAACACAAAACGATGAATAAGTACACAACGAAAGAGAAAAAGACACAACAACTAAATAACCTTTCATATATAACTTCTAGAGAAAATTAAAGTACATAAAGAAATATAAAAGGACGCAACCGGTAGGATTTATAATGAACAGCGTGAAAGAGACAGTGGAAATATTTGGTGCGGAGATTAGGGGGCTACAAATACGTTCAATAGAGTTTTTGGAACAAAAAGTAATAGAGAAGAACTTCGTAACAACCTTTTAGCAGAAATGAACAAAGTTAAGATCTGATTATTCAAGATTATTACAAGGTTGTACGTAAACTTGCACCAAATAAAGAGTTGATGGTAATCTTATTTTAAAGTTGATGAAGAACGCAAACTTGAGGATATTGTTTGAGGTGATACATGACGACTATTGGAATATTTTAGTTTATTTTAGATGAGGAATTTTGGATAATTTTTTAATTTTCTTAGTTAAAGAAATTTATTTAACATAATATATATTTATTCTATTCCTTCGTCTTATGTCGCTTACCAAGCGACATTAACTAATGCTTGAATTCATTCTAACCGGATAACAAAACACAACAATGAAATGTAATTATCATTTCCATTCATTTGCTCATTCCATTCATCAGTCTATTATATTACTTCGTCCATTTCATTATTTCATTCCGAACAAACCCTAAATACCTAATTCTCTAACTCTCTCACACCCATCATTGGCAACTAAAGGGGTTTGTCTATTTGAATTGGACTTGAAGAACTCAACATTTGATTCGATTCAAAATTCAAGTCGATTAAGTAATTCAATTCAATTTATTTATGTATTTGAAGTTCGATTCATCAAGCATCACTAGGGAGGTTAAATAAATAGTATAAAAAAAGAATTTACTTTTACGTGAGAAACTAATGATGTGTTTGGTATGCAGGAATTTAAAAGAATTCGATTGAATTAGAATCTAAATTCTATTAATTATGTTTGGTTGATTAAAATTTGTTGGAATTGGAATTCGAATTCTATTTTTAACGTGTTTAGTTGCGAAAATAATTTGAATTAGAATTAAATTTAATTCCCTCAAATTCCTTCAAATTAAAGATTTTGAAATACTTTCAATTTTTGAAGGATTTTAAATTCCACCGACCTTGTCCCTGCCACGAACTGCCACCTACCACCCTTGCCCACTGCCAAACAAAACTACCAACGACCCTTCCTAATGCTGCCAACCTCCGACCTCCGATAGATTCCGCCACCGACCTCCAACGACCAACCGTCACCGCCACCTCCGACCGTCGCCCGATTGCAGCCGCCACCTCCGACCGCCATCTCCGACCGCCGCCCTGATCGCCGATGCACTCGACAGTCGCCACAGGGTATGATCGATCGTCAGTGGCGGGTGCGGTCGTTGGTCGCGGTTGATTGTCGATGGCCAGGGCAATGCATGGTCAGCGGTTTGTAGCGGCAGTGATGAGTCGGAGGTAGTGGCGGTTTGCAAAGAATAATAAATTCTAATTCCTTTATGAATGTTTTATCATCAAAATGCATTTGAAATTTAAATTTCTTTGATAAATTCTAATTCTCTTAAATTTCAAATCATTTGGAGAATATTAAATTCCAAATTCAATTCTAATTCAAATTACAATTCTAATGCCAACAATTTCCATGAATGGCCCTAAGGGGTTGTTTGTTTTCGTCTGACCCGGTGACTTGGCCAGCCGATCAACCCGTTTGCTGTTGGTGAAACCCATTTCTGACCGGGTCTGATGGGCTGACCCAGACCTAAAATATTTGATTGCTGACCACAACCAAAAAGCATCAACAGCCCCACCTTCGGCCTCTCCCACCTTCCTCCCCTCCATCAAGCACCCCCATCGGACGGGTTGTTGTTTGTCCTCGGCACCCCCACTTTCGGCCTCCCCATCGACGGTTGTTTGTCCTCGGCACCCCCATCGACGAGCACTCCCATCGACGAGCACCCTATCGACGGCGGTTTCCCCCTTCTCGCCGTTGCGGCTGCTGTTTACGGCCCTTCACCGCTGTTCACGGCCCTTCACCGCTGTTCACGGCCCTTCAACGCTGTTCACTGACCCAGTCGTCTCCATCTCCGTTGCGCTGCACCTGCTGTTCGCTCTCCGCCTCCACCTGTCGTCTCCATCTCCCCTGCTCTTCACCGCTGCTCACCATCTTCGTTAAGGTAAGAATTGATCTGGGTCTTCGATAATTTTGATGTAAATTGGGTTTAGCAGCTATGCTTCAGATCTTGATGTTACCATTTAGCTTCAGATCTTGATGTTACCATTTACCATCTCCCCTACTCTTCACCACGTTGATTTAGGTAGGTGATTTTACCATTTAGCTAAGCGGGAATCGATTTGTGTTTGTTGTTGAAATGGATTTATCATGAGTAATTGGTTGAATTTTAAATTGAATCGAAGAAATAGAAAGGGATTAATGTTGGTTGCAACTTGAGTTGAATGACACATGATGTTATTCTGATGATATGGTATTATGATGCATCTAATGGGGGTTGTTTTGATACAAGAGATTATCAGATACTTAGCTTCTAATGTTTGGTTTTTGTTTAATTTAGTAATTTGACAGAAAATATAATTATTTTTATCGTTCAACAGCGTCAGTCAGATACTGAATCAAACAGCCAAGTTTCAGTAAGATGAAGACTCAGTCAGAACTTCTAACTGGATCAGCTTCTGACTCAGTCAGATCTTACTGAGTCAGCGAAATCAAACAGCCCTTAACAATTTCAACATCTCATAAACCAAGTCAAACAAACTGCAGTTAAACTCATACTCGCAGCTTTGGTACCAACTCGTCAAACCCTTGTGCATGCGTGTTCAAAGTAATTAATCATAGGTGATAGTATTGAATTGTAAATAAACACAAACAAATGTTACATGCAATAAAAGTTTAGAACATAAATACTCAATCCATGTAAAATAAGCAATTAACAGATATTCATGTAAACCTTTAATTTCATGTTCAAAAGCTGCAAAAAAAAGTTCTATAGCATAAATATCAGAAGTAAAGTCTAATTCAAAAATTGCTGTACAAAGCATTAACCACTTCTCACCTGGCCTAAACAAAACTCTGCATCATCCTAGTATCAAAACGGGCAGTTGGACAGGGCTACTGGTCAGAAGATCTAGCACCGTCTCCATGAAGCGACCCGCTATCATTATGGGTCAACCCGTCATCTTTATCAGTCGACCTCCTATCTCTATGAAATGATTCTTGCCTCCATGGCCCGTCATCTTTATCAGCCGACCTGCCATCTCTATGAAATGATTCTTGCCTCCATGACCCGTCATCTTTATCAGCCGACCTGCTATCTCTATGAAATGACTCTTGCCTCCATGACCCGTCATCTTTATCAGTCGACCTGCTATCTCTATGAAATGATTCTTGCCTATTATTAAAACTCCTCCTGCTACCACCGAAACCAAAACCTCTTTTGTTCCTCCTTTCTCCCGGAAAGTTACCTCTATTATCGTTTCCACCCCAGTTGCCACCACGTTTCCGGGAACCCCAATTTTGGTTGGTGTTTCCAGGTGGTGGTGTTCCTTGATTTCCAGTAGGTGGGACCCAGCCCTGGTTCGGAACTTGTGAACCTTGATTCCCAGGTCCACTGGCCCATCCGGAGTTCATATTAGTAGGTACTTGGTTCATATTTGGTGCAACCCAACCAGAAGAGGGAGCTACTTGGTTATTGGCAGGTGGTAAGGGTCCAACCCAACCAGGGTTTCCATTCCCGGCAACAACTGGCCCTTGAACTGGAGTAGCAACCCAACTTTGATTAGGCACTACCCCTTGAACTGCTGGCTGAGGAACCCAACCTGCTGGCACATTCCCAGCCTGCATAACCCAAGTTGGATCAACTGTTCCTGTTACTTGCGGGCCTTGGACCATGGGGCCCCAATTCATTGGATTTCCAGTATTCGGGCCAACCCATCCCATGTTTGGATTTGCAGCCATTGTACCCCAGTTAACATTTGGTTGTAACGGTTGTGGCAGCTGCTGCATATTAGGTTGATTGACGGGAAAGGGGAACTGTTGTGCCCATGGTTCTTGGGGTGCTGGCATAAAGTTTCCAACAGGATTCTGAACCATGTTTGGAACACCAGTCCATTGATTACATACTAACGGTTGAAGTCCAATCATATTCATAGATGGGTTTGGTTGCAAATTCTGAGACCAAACCTGAGGATTCTGACCGCTTACAGACTGAACCATTTGAGGCTGCATATTACTATCTGGTGGTGCTACCAGTTGACCTAATTGAGAAGATTGTACCGGATTTTGAACAACCTCACCAACATTTAGTGGTGCCACGGATGATCCAACCGAGACAGTATTGGTGGAAGGATCAGGAGGTTGAAGTGTAGATACACCAATAGACCCAGCTAAATTACCATCTTTGTTTCCACATGCAATCAAGAGGGTATTATTTAGTGAAGGAGAGCTAGGACCCGTAAGTGGGCCCGCTTGTCCTGCAGTCCAACCAACAGTGCTTTTGTTTGGGGTAGGAGATGGAAAACCAACAGCCTCATGTCTACTATCAGGAGCCAGATTAGCACTTGAAATCTGAGCTCCATGGGTATGATCAAGGTTCAAACTTCGACCATCTTGACTTACTGCCCTCAGGTTGACAACCTTGAACTTACCTTCTAATGCATCGGTTAGTAAAATGCCGTCATCTTCCTTGTCACTTTTTTGCCATATTTTCAACCCTACAGGAAAATATCCGTTTTTGCTCCACTTACGCAACTGTACCATCGAAAAAGGGCCTTGAATTTTATCAGATGGATCTTTGTAATGCCACATCTTCACAGATTCATTTATTTTAGGAGCTGAATCTGCTGCAATTGAAGGTGAAGCTATACTTGGCTTCTCTAATATGATTGGTTGTTGCACAAATGTGTCCCGTGCATTTTCCTTATGAGCCTTGAAACTAGAAGTAGTAGCGTCTTCTGCCTTAATGGAATGATTTTTATTTGACAAATTCTTGGTGAATTCATGATTTTTGCTTGAAGAACTCTGCGGAGTTCCACTCCAAGATTCTGTGAATTCGTTATTTTTTACTGAAGAACTCCGAGGGGTCCCACTCCAAGATTCTGTGAATTCAATATTTTTCCCTGAAGAACTCCGAGGGGTCCCACTCCAAGATTCTGTAAATTCATGACTTCTTCGTGAGGAACTCCGAGGGGTTCCACTCCAAGAATCTTTGGAAGTGTAATCTCCTCTTGGAGAAAACTGATCCCTTCCTCTTCTGTTAAATCGGAAACTGTCCGATCTCTTGTAGAATTCTGCATAACCGGGTCAAATAGAAAAATCTTAGCCACAACTAATCAAATGAGTGGCAAGGGTTAAAAGTTACACAGGGTCTATTTTTATGCATACAGTCTCATTAATTTTACTCAAAGATTCAGATTATTATTGGAGTATTGTTTTTGTAATCACAATTATGGCATTATTTACTTCTAAAGAGTATTTAAAAATTGAACAAAAAAGTGTTCGTTGGAATATCCAACCCCGTCTGGCCCATTTTGGCCCACCCATCTCTACTTAATAATTATAAAAGACGAGAGATGAACAGAAGTAGTAACTAAAACTTTAAAAAACACACCTTGTTTCTTATCATCAGAGTCTGTGTCATCTTCAGACTCGTATTCAGGATCCATAGTAGGATCATGGTGTATTAATGGAAACTCCTCTAGCCTGCGGGCACGTTCTTCAGGTGTCTTTAACACGTTTAACTTCTCTACACATTCTCTAAGCGTAATGCAAGTCAAGGATCGCTAATGCTTTACGCAACTAAAACGACGCTTTTACCCCTTTCTAGAATGCATTCAAGTTGCACATTACAAGTAGTATTATATGTCTCCAGTAGTGTCTGAGCGTGTGAGTGTGTGACTGCAAGCAGCAACTAGAGGGCATCCTACTACATAAAAATACCCATCGTCTGACATTATACTAATGTATTGGTGTGTGACAGTGTGCCCAAAATGGATATAAAGGAAAAAAGTAACCAGAAAGTATATAAAGGTGAACTTCAATGAAAAAAAAAGGATATTCCTTCTTACGCCCTAAATCACTTGCTCTATCACGAAGATGATTAAGACGCACAATCTCTGTCTCAAACCACTGCAAAATCAATAAAGATATGAATAGCAGAATTAGCCCATTAAGAACAACCACTATTTTGAAATTTGGGCCATTCATGGAGTATAAAATAAACCATTGAGTTGACAATTATGAAATGAACATTAGCATCAAATCAAGTGGTTTCCCCATATCTAGACCTATTCATGAATTATAAGTCTCTTACACACCTGTTATGTAGAACACACCACCTTCCACCACTTACCACTTTACAAAAATAAAGGAGTTCCAATACAAAATTGGCATGAGCATAAGATAACCAAGATGTCCCTCTTTTTGATCTGACTTGGTCATAAACATTGAAAACCAAACAAACAAACAAACAAACAAACAAACCCAGTATATCCCACTCAAGAGCAGGGTTTGGGAGGGGTAGGTGGTGGCAAGTCTTTCCTCTATCCAGATAGGTAGGGAGACCGCTTCCAAAGAGACCCCTGGCTCGATACAAAAGTTATAACGCTAGCGAATCAACATATAATCAAACGTACGATATATGATATATGGTATATGGTACAGCACACATCATACAACAAACATTAAAATATCACCAAAAGGAAGTATAAAATGAACAAGCATGCATCAGGAAAGCAGCAAGTTTCCCCTAAAAAGGTCCAAGCGTACTACATACACATCAGGCCCCGTAACAAGTAAACAAAGTCCTTTCCTAGCTACAGAAACCACTAAAAGTCCTTAATTTTAATTCTACGTCTCCACTCACTCCTATCCTCGATCATGTGCTCAGAGAGGTGCAAGTGTACCCTCTATAAAACATTGAAAAGCAAAGTATTCAATAATTTGCACAAGCATTTTCTCTATAAAACTTTTCTGTAAGCTTTAATATATCATAAAAGCATGCCTTGACGCATTCACATCCCACTCACCATATCAATCCCATCCCTATAAATTGGAAAAAAAAAATAAGTTTTTCACCAAAATTTGACACTCCATCCTGTTCCCCAAAATGAGGATGAACTGGTCATTCTATGATTTAGCAATTAGCTATTAGTGTTAACAATTTGTAGGTGGTTTTGCTAACCTCCAAAAACCACAAATTCAATTGATGGAAAGCCTTGTGCAAACATTAGTAAAAATGGTCCATATATCATGGTAATAGCTATATTCAGCAATGGTACATAAATCTAAGTTGGCTTTAAAAATGGTAAAACCCTATTTCTATCTCAGACTCATTATCCTAGAGAACACTTAGCAACATCACACTAACTGCCTTTCACATGGTATCATAAACAAGAAAAGCATAACTGCTTAGAACTTACATCATTGACTCTGACCGCCTGAAGTTCCATGGCTTTGTCCAGAACATCTCCCTACAGAATACAATAAATTAAACAGAATGGTTTTCCACATTTATTCATCGAGATAGAATAATGGTGTAGATCATACCACTGTCAGTCTTCTTATAAGCCCACACTTTATACTTTGTCGCAAACGTTTGCATTCATCCTACAATAGAAAAAACATGTTACAATAAATTTATTATTTAATCAAAAAGAAAATTCAACAACAATTTAGATTCAATCACCTCCATGAAATCCTGATTTGAAATGCTGTCAATGGATATAGTCTCGGTTTTGTCAAGATTTAAGATTTCAAGCATTGTACATGTTGTCCTTTTGCTAAGTGTATACCGTGCTGCTTCACTAGTACCTAACATAAAGTCACTTGAAAATCTTACACCAACAATCTCCTTTACCATCTTTATATTTGCTACCAAAATAACTTTATATCACAATTCACAAAAGGGGAGGAGCACATAACAAGATACCTGTAACTTGCACCAGTCTATATATGTCCTGCTTCTGATGAGCTCCAGAAATTCTTATTCTAACAAAAGTACCAACAATTATTCCATGAAATCTTTCCATATCATCAAGCAAATCCTCCACTAACTTGCGTCGCAAGTAAATCAAGCTTATATTGTGAACATCGATTGCAGCATAATCTTCACGGTTAGATTGTGGACCCCTTCTATCAATTTTCTTTCTCCCTTTACGTTTCTTGCCTTTATCGTCAACTGGGCTAATTTCAGTATCAACAACAGTACCTTGAAAATCATCTATCTGAGAATCTTCTTTCACAAGAAAGTGAGATTCTAGAAGCTTTAGCATTTCAATATGCGCCACACGTGGTTTACCAAAAAGGTTTTCAAGCCTTGCATCACAAATTATTTGGCTCTTACGGTTTGGATCACGAAGTTTGTTTCTCTTAATGTATTCAAGCAACAGGTCTTGTACTTCAAACTGAGATATAACAGAACTGTCACCATTTCTCATGTGGGTCGCGAATTCTAAAAGATCTTTTGATGCCCACTCAGCAGTTTCAGGCCCAGGCCCCACAGAACCAGCTGCTGCTCCAATACTTGTGTCATCTTCTTTATTTGACTTGTGTTTTTTTGTGTTTCTTTTGCTTTTTCTTGTTTTTAGGTTTACTGGAGGATTGTCTGAATCTGAACCATCAACATCTTTTACATCAGGTTTTTCACTCAGAGACTCTTGTTTTCCAGATCCTTTCCAAGGATTCTTAGCATGCTCAAGTTCAGCTAAAGACAAATTATGTTTTGCTTTGGTTTCTGTCCAGTAATCCTTGAAAAAAGGCACCATGATATTCTTGTCATCCAAGTTCACATTTCCCTAAAGCAGAAAGACAGTAAAGCAAACAATTTTAAGCTACTTCGTTTCATTGTTGTGTTTCATAACAGAAGCACTAATATGTGGTTATATACCAGAAACTAGCCCATAGCAACCAATTTATTCTAGTACACATCATATACCCAGAGGAAAACAGAAAAATAAGTAAAATTAGCACAATTGATTTACCTGTTTTTCGATTAACATCACAATTTTCATGCAAGCCTCACATAAGCCTTTCTTCTCTTTCTCTCTAACACATAATAAAACAGAGGTTTTAGTGCATGCTTTGCACAAAGAGTATGTGCAAGTATAACACATGTACTCTGCCTTTTTTTCACAGATGGTACAGAAGTGCCAACCTGCAGTCCAAAGAAAAGACTATTAGAATGCTAGTCAATAAAAAAACATGGGCAGCATATGGATAACTCGGGCGATAATTCAAGCACATAAGCATAGGCAAAAATGCAATAATGAGAAAGCTTGTAACTTGTGAGATTGAGAAAATAAGAAAGTACACATCTGCTAGCAAGTTCAGACATATGTGTATGTGTCTATATATATGAATATTATAGATTGATTAAAATACAACAAGTTTTCAAAGGAAACATTGCCTAGAAAATATATAAAACAAAACTGTCCTGAGTTTATCAGCATCTTTGCTTTAAGCACACATCATTGTCCAAAACTTAGATGTCCCCTTTTGATTAGCTAACTTAGATGCTTATCAAACACAGGTAATATGCCTGTTGTCAATAGCAGCTATAGCGACCGCTATAACGCGTTATATAGTGTATAGCTATGTTACAGCTATTTGTGTTTTGCGATAGCAACATAGCGTTTCGTTTTTACTTTTATAAATAAAAATCGACCCAAATAGAGTATTTTAGCTATTTTGGTGGTGTTCACTTATTCTTTCTACTACTTTATCGCTATAGATGTTAGTTTATTGAATGTAAACATTTCTTATATTTTCTACTACCTTATCATAAACACAAAATAGCGGGGGCTATTTACCGCTATTCACTACGTACCATATAGGTGGCTTGTCGCTATTCGCTATTGACAACTATGGGTATTAGGTAATATATGAACCATTACGCATTCAGCTAGATAAATTATAAAATGACTATAAACAGAATTGCACGAGTGTAATAAACAAAAAATCCACTCACCACAATCCCAACGACCCTTTGATTGAAAGAAAGCCTCATCACGGTTAACACAAGAAGGATGATAAGCTTTAGGGCAATTCCTGCAGAAAGAAAAACACCAAAATAACCTCAACCCAGTTAATTCAAACCATGTAATCCGAATGAATCATCAATTACCACACTCACCTCCTATCACACAGCACAAGGTCTCCACCATCAAAGCAAATGAAGCAAACATCCTCCTCAATTGTCTTCCTTGGGGTAGCTTTTGAAATCCTCCCTCTTTTCCGTTTTCCTCCACTGCCTTTTGCAGATGATCCTGTCTCAACCTCTCCTTCCTGGACTTTCTCTTCATCTGCCAAATTTGCTTCTTCCTCATTCTCCATTTCAGTATCCAATGATTTCTCAGCATCTAATTCCGTATCAAATGATTTCTCAATTTCAATATCCGTATCCAATGATTTCTCATTCTCGATTTCTGTATCCAATGATTCCTCATTAACGATCTCTGTATCCAATAATTTTTCAGTCACCATTTCTGTATCCATTGATTTTTCAGTCTCCACTTTTGTATCCAATGATTTCTCGTTCTCAATTTCTGTATCCAATGATTTCTCATTCTCGATATCTATATTCAATGATTTTTCGGTCTCCAAATCTGTATCCATTGATTTTTCAGCCTCCACTTTTTTATCCAATGATTTCTCATTCTCAATTTCTGTATCCAATGATACTTCGGTCTCCATTTCTGTATGCAATGATTTCTCAGTCTCCATTTCTGCATCCAATGATTTCTCCTCATCATCCACCATGGTGTCTTTCTCATCATTTTCTGAAACACCATCAACTATCTCCTCATTTGCCAATAATACTTCCTTCTTGACATCTCCTTTAATATCAACAGCTTCTTCCTTATCTGTAACCATTTCTTCTACCTTGTCTACTTCTGCAACAATTTGTTCTTCTGTAATCGCTTCATCCACTTGAACATCAGAACCTACCATTTCTTTAGCAATCTCAACATCTTCCAACTGATCACTAACCACACCGTCGTTTTCAAGTTCATCACCTTCCAACTGAAAATTGGTATCACCTCCGTTTTCAAATTGATCCGTCACTTCATCCCCTTCACAATCTTTCAAACTCCCCTTCTCATCACCTTCATTCTCATCTTTCTGAACCGCTGACATTCCACCGGCATCAGCATCATGTCCATTAATGTCCTCCGAATCACCTTCATTCCGCTCTTTGTCAACGTTAACCGTACATGACACCTCAACACCACCACACTCCACCGCCGCCACGTCATCATCCACATCCTTCGAGTCTTCCACCACGTTCAGAGACTCAATCACAAGCGAATTCTCAATACCACCGCTCGACACCGGAGCCAAATCCGCCATAACGGAGGTCTCTGTATCCTCCGACTTGGGGACGATAACAGATGAGTTTTCTTCTTCTCGAATGTTTGATTCGGATATCAATTCGTTTAGCTCTTTTTCAGATTCGTTATCAGTGCTAATGATGTTTGCTATCATGATTTCATTGATTACGGTGGTTGTTTCAGGTGCCATTGATTCTTCGAGGTGGTTTGAGGTGGTTTCTTCTTCAACCTCCATAGCTAAAATCACGTAAAACCCTAACCCTAATGTTTAGTTTTCTATATACAGAAAACAAGTATATCATGTGGTTTGTGAGAAACGGGATTGTGATTTTGGAATTATAATAATCAAAATGTCCCTTAAATATTACCCAATCTATAAATTACGTCACTTAATAATGTTTTTTTATGTTTTGGGTCCAACAAATCTCTTCCATCAAAATGTAATTGGTCTTCCATCAAAGTGTAATTGGTTTATATCCTTCCGTCGTTGGATATTTTTAATCTAATTTAAGTGTTGTTTCGATAAATGTTGTAACAGTCAAAAAGGTCTGATTAGTTAAAAAATTTGTAAAATGTTAAACCAGTAATAATATTTGGTTGAAAAATGATTATTTTTACACATCTAAACTATTATATGCTAAATGAATATTATCTGTTTGGTTAAGTGTACTGTACCGAATGATAAATAACTATTAAGAATAATATATAATGCATCAAAGAAAATTCAAAGTATACACTAATCATTTAAAATCCATTGACACAACCTACTTTTAATCTAATACAACATATTAAAATCCAACTATAAAGTAATAGTTTTCTTCGTTTTATACATTAAAAACTAATTGCTAGCTATCTTATCACGTCAAGTAGTCATATATTCAATGTCTTGTGAATCTTGCATTTAAGATCATTTAAATTTAGATCACTCCCTATTTCCATCCAAATTTTACTCGTGTGATCAAGAAATTTAAGATCCCTCGGTAAGTAAGATGTAACACCCGAAAATTTAGTCATTTAAAAGAAAGAAAAGAAATGAGAAAAAAGAGAAAAGAAAGATATTTTGTAAGGAAAAAAAAATATAAGAGGAGGGGTTTAAAGTGTAAATAGGATAAAATAATATTATTATTTTATTTAAAAGTGGGCACGGCCACCCACATCTTCTACACATCAACTGTCTCGACTTTTAGAGAGAGAAAGCAGAAGATATTCGACATTTAAAGAGAGAAAGAAGCTGAATTCAGATAAGGTAGGCAAATTTAGCATAATTGGTTCGGTTTTTATGGATTTTTGGCCATAAAAGCGGTTTCTACATGTTATTATGTGTTTATATGTGCTCGGTCGGGTATGTGTATTTTTGGACATGTCTAGGTGTTAGAAACTTCTGAAAAGTTCAAGTCGAATGAGTTAAGCTTGGAAGCAGCTTAGGTTAGTTTCTAGACCCCGTATTTCACTTGTATTTAAAGATTTTAGAGCTGAAAATGCATGTAAAACATTTTTTTAAACTTTTATATGTATAATCGTATGTATTTATGCTTGTATGTTGGTGTTTTATTGTTGTGCATACTAAGCTTAGAATGGTAGTGAGATGCTTAGAACATGTTAAGATGTTGTTTGGGACAGAAAATTATATTAGAATTTTATAAGTTAGTGGTCATGCGCCTAAACAGGGCCTATGCGCCTAATTATTTGCCTTAGAAAAGTTTTAAGTAAGGTCATGCGCCCAAACAGGGCCCATGCGCCTGAAAAATGGACTTAGAAAGTCTAAGAATGTGATGATGCGCCCAAACAGTGCCTTATACGCCCAAATAGTGCCTTATGTGTCTAAACAGTAGTCCATGCGCCTAGAAATGCCTTAGAATTTTTAAGTGTAAGCTCATGCGCCTAAACAATACCTCATGCGCCTAAGTGTTGCTGAAACGCCCAAGTGTAGGGTGAAATGCCCAAATAGTGTCATGCGCCCAAGAGGCTCATGCACCTAAGTGTTGAAACGCCTAAGTGAGGCTCATACGCCTGCATAATGGAGAAACGCCCGAAGAGTTCTCATGCGCCTAAATAGTACTCATGCGCCTAAAGACTTAGAAAATTTTCCAGAATTTTTGGAAAAAACAAAATTTTAGGGTTTGACCCTAGCTTGACTTATGGACTGTTCTGACCTATTTTAAACATGAATATGTGAGGGTCTATGGAGAGAATATGTATGATGATATGCATATGTGCATGATGTGTTATCTTTTAATGATTTTCAAAACGTATATAATATATTATAATATACGTTAAGTATTATGTTATGACTTTACGTAGTATGACGTATGTATGAATGAACGTAAAGTATAACGTAACGAAATGTAAGATAACAAAGATGAAAAGTAAAACGTAATGAAAGAAAGAAAAGGCTTGCAAGAAGAATGAAAGGAGGACACAACTCTTTGAGAGTTGTCAGCTTAACTGTGTGTATTATAGCGCGTGATTTTGGCTAACCCATGAGGGTTCATACACAGGGAGTTCAGTCTTGGTGACTGATCCATAGTACGAAACAAGATCCTTGTCATTCGACCCCGGATATGATATGGCATTGTGCCAAGATATGATAAGGCTTTGTGCCAGATAGCAATGAGGCTTTGTGCCAGATAGCAATGAGGCTTTGTGCCCAGAATGGTGGCTTCAGGCCACGATGGGGGAAAAGCTTGACAGGATCTAGAATCGGTAAAAGATAAAGATAAAGTACGAAACGAACGAAAAAGATAAAGTACAAAACAAACGAAATGATAAAGTACGAAACGAACGAATACGTGTAATAATGAATGATGGATAAGGTTATGCCTTGTTGTGTGTACGATGAATGATCACGTATGGAAGTAAAAAAAATATTTTTATGAAAAGAGTATTGTTCATGTACGAAATGTATAAAGTATTCTTATACTTTAAAACTAGAACTCACTCAGCAACGCTGACTTTTATGCATTTTCAGTTGACAGGTAATGGTTGCTGATGATGGCAAGCAGGAAGGCTACTTGGCAAGGTAAGACTGGCATCCACTCACGCATATTGTTATTGTTGTTTTGTAATGCAATTAAGGGATGTTTTCTTTTGTAGTTTAAACAATTTTGTATTATATAACAACAGTAATTATTAATAAAATGAATGGTTCTGTGACAATTTATGAAATGTATATTATTATGTATGTTTAGTGCTATGAATGACCAACTGTGAAGTCTCCGGGAACGGGGCCCTACAAGTTGGTATCAGAGCTAAAGTTTAAGTGAATTGGGTAAATATTTTCAAAAACCTAATCTTAAACTGAGAATGGGACTAAGGGAAAGGGATGCCAGCCCGAGTAGCTACGTGCCATCAGGTAATTCTTTTCTTAATGTTAACCAATATTATGTGCATGTGCTATTTGATTTACGTGCACCTAGTAGATTTAGATACTGATATAGTCAGGATAGGAAATGCTTTTGGTGTGAAGAGTGAAGTAAGTGGTTAATCATAACTGGCCACTGTAATTAGGGACTTACTATACTCAACATAAACTAAGCCATTACCTTGAATGACCGTGTTAGTGTTTAGATCTTATAGTGGTTAGAGGATGGCTAGAGGTAGATCTTCTAAGCTTCTAGAGGTAGAGCAAGTAGTGGGTGTGGTGCTGAACCACGTGTTACGAGGAACTAGGCTAGAGATGCTGAGATGACCCCTGCTGATCCTGAGGTTCATCAGCATGAGAGAGTCGATGAGAGTGCGAACTTGAGGGTCGCGGTGAAACAGGCAGTAGTGAAGGAAGTTCACCAAGTCATGCAGACGATCCTGTCGTCTGTGGTGACTGAGGTGATTAAGGCTGTGAGGGAGGATGAAAGGAAGGAAAAGAGGAGGACTACTGGAAGAGAAGAAAGAGAACAGCCATAGACTGAGACGGTTGTCTCGAGTGAAGAGGAGGAGGAGGAAGCGGTGCAGGAAATTGCATGTGGATGTACCTGTGGGGCATTTCAAAGATGCAAGCCCTCGACTTTTGATGGAAATGGCAGTGCTGCTACTGCTCACCAATAGGTGAGGGAGATGGAGGCGGTGCTTGATATCAACGAGTGCTAAGAAGATCAGAAGGTGAAGTTTGCTACCCACTCGTTCATGGACTCGGCCTTATATTGGTGGGACAATATTTGTCCAGGCTGAGGGTAGCAGGGCCATTAGCGGGATAAGATGGTCAGAATTGAAGAAGCTAGTGATTGAGGAGTTTTGTCCTCATAGAGAATTAGACAAGATTGAGAGGGATTTCCTGCAACTGGAGGCGGGAACCATGACACACCAGCAGTACACTACCAAGTTTAATGAGATGGCGAGGCTGGTACCGGATCAGGTGACGCCGTTGTCGAAGAAGATTAAGAAGTATATCCAAGGGTTGCGAGCCGATGTTCGTAGGCATTTGATTGCTGCCATACCAAGCACCTTTAGGTCGGCAGTAGATCTGACTGGTAGGTTGTATGATGAGAGAAAGGTGGCAGTAGTCGAGGTGAAGAAGACAGGTGGTGGTAACAGGCATTGGAGCGGGAAGCGGTTTGGACGTGGTGGGTTCACTCCAAACAACAAGAGGATGAAAGTGGATGACAGTGGGGTAGGGTCATCTAGTTCAGGGATAAAGAAGTGTGGTAAATGTGAGAAAGAGCACATTGGTGAGTGCAAGTGGGGGATGAATATGTCTTAAAGTGTGGGAAACCCGGTCATGTGGCAAAGATATGTGGACTTATGCGGTGTTATGCGGTGAGGAAGGTCATGTGAGCAGAGTTTGTAAGAAGCCACGGGCCGAGAGTTCTGGGATGAAGAAGAAGCCGGAGGAAGGAGGATAGAGGGCAAGTGCTAGAGCCTTCATGATGACGTGGGAGGAGGCCAGAGAGGATCCCGATGTCGTGTCAGATATGTTTCTAGTAAACCAAACTTGTGCCTCTGTGTTATTTGATTCTGGTGCTAGTAGGAGTTTTATTTCTACTGCTTTCTGTGCTAAGTTGCCTGTTAGTAGTAGAAGTATTGATGAACCTTTTGACGTAGAAACTGCTATTGGTAAGTCTACTAAAATTACGGATATGGTAGAGGACTGTGCCATAGAAGCAAACATCATGTGTCACAAGTAGATGATACGATTAGTTGCGCCCGATGGAAGTTCGGTGACGGTCTACGGTGATCGCATCACTATGGTTCCAAAGGTGATTTCGACAACGGTGGTAGGGAAGTACATGCGACGTGGATGTAGTACCTACCTGGCCTATGTGAGAGATGTGGACACGTCAGTACCGCAATTGTCTGATGTACCAGTGGTATGTGACTTCCCAGACGTGTTCCAAGAGGATTTACCAGGTGTGCTACCAGATCACGAGATTGAGTTTTAGATTGACCTGATACCTGGTGCTCAACCCGTTGCCAAGGCATCGATTTGCTCCGACTGAGATGAAGGAGCTCATGGATCAATTATAGGAGTTAATGGATAAAGGATTCAATCGACCGATTATCTCTCCATGGGGAGTTCCGGTCTTGTTCGTGAGGAAGAAAGACGGTAGTATGAGGATGTGTATAGACTACCGGGAGTTGAACAAGTTGACGGTAAAGAATCGGTACCCGTTACCGAGGATTGATGATTTGTTTGACCAACTCTAAGGTGCCAATTGGTTATAGAGGATAGATCTTTGATCTGGTTACCATCAGTTGAGGGTAAAGGAGCGAGATATTCCTAAGACAGCTTTTCACACGTGTTATGGACACTACGAGTTCCTTGTTATGTCTTTTGGTTTAACTAACCCACCAACTGCCTTTATGGATTTAATGAACCGAGTATGTCGGCCGATGTTAGATAAATCAGTGATTGTGTTTATTGATGATATCCTGATTTATTCAAAGAACAAGGAGGAGCATGCCTGTACATTCAGGAAGTACTGGAGACACTTAGAACAGAGAAGTTCTATGCAAAATCCTCTAAGTGTGCTTTTTGGTGGTGCGAAGCTCAATTTTTAGGTCACGTGGTAAATGTTGAAGGAATTATGGTAGACCCGGCAAAGGTTGAGGCGGTGATGCAATGGAAGTCTCCAAAGACGCCATCCGAGATTCGTAGTTTCTTGGGTTTGGCGGGCTACTACAGAAGATTTATTCAAGACTTTTCCAAGGCAACCTTACCTTTGACTAAATTGACTCGCAAGGATGTGAAGTTTGTGTGAGGTCGGGAATAGGAGTGTGCTTTTGAGGAGTTAAAGACAAGATTGACTCAGGCTCCTGTCTTGACATTACCTGAGGGGAGTGAAGACATAGTGGTATATTCAGATGCTTCTTATTCGGGACTAGGTTACGTGTTGAGGCAACGTGGAAGTGTAATTTCCTACACATTCCGATAGCTGAAAACCCACGAAATCAACTACCCTACCCATGATTTGGAGTTAGCAGCCGTGGTCTTCGTGTTGAAGATTTGGAAGCACTATTTATACGAAACGAAGGGCACCATCTTTACGGACCACAAGAGCTTGAAGTATTTCTTTGAGCAAAAGGATATCCACATGAGGCAGAAGAGATGGTTAGAGCTCCTCAAAGATTATGACTGTGAAATCCATTATCATTCGGGTAAGGCCAACGTTGTGGCTGATGCCCTTAGCCGAAAGGAGAGACCCGAGCTGATTCGGGTGAAGGCTTATCAGTTGGTTAGTACCGCTAATGTGATGACACAGGTGAAAGAATTTCAAGATGAGGCGTTGAAAGAGGATCGTCTCAACTCTGAAAGGATGAGAGGACTAGTCGTAGAGTTGGGTGAGAACACTCTCGGTATCAGGACTCGAAATGGACGAATGTGGATCCCTCGTTATGGAGATATACGAGGGTGGATTATGGATGAGGCTCATAAGACTCAATACTACATTCATCCAAGCACCACTAAGATGTATCACGAAATGAAGAAGGACTACTGGTGGGCAGGTATGAAGCGTGACGTGGTGGAGTATGTGAGTAACTTCCTTACTTGTTTGCAAGTAAAGGCAGAACATCAGAAGCCATACGGGAAGATCCAACTGTTGGATATACCCGAATGGAAGTGGGAGCACATCACCATGGACTTAATCACAAAGTTACCCCGCACGGCGAGGGGGTATGGTACCATTTGGGTGGTTGTTGATCGTCTGACAAAGAGCGCTCACTTCCTACCAATCCGCGAGACGTATTCATCCGAGAGATTATCGGATCTGTTCATCAAAGAGATTGTAGCTCGTCATGGTGTGCCGGTGTCTATCGTGTCGGACCGTGACACCCGATTCACATTGAAGTTTTAAAAGAGATTTCATGATGCGATGGGGACGAGGCTACACATTAGCATGGCTTACCATCCTCAGACAGATGGTCAGTTTGATAGGACAATCCAGACGCTTGAGGATATGCTCCGAGCATGCGTGATCGATTTCGGAGGAAGTTGGGATGATCAGTCAACATTTGCGGAATTCTCATACAATAACAGTTATCATACCAGTATTGGCATGCCATCTTACGAATGCTATACGGTAGGAGGTGTAGGACACCTGTATGTTAGGATGATATTGGACAGAAAGAGTTGGGAAGCCTTGAGGTGATCGAGGCTACAACTGAAAAGTTAGAGAAGATCAAATCCTTTATGAAGGCGGTGAAGGATAGGCAAAAGTCGTATGCCGACAAGAGGCGTAGGCCGATTGAATTCAAGGTGGGGGATCGAGTTATGTTGAAGGTCTCACCTTGGAAGGGAATTATTCGGTTCAGGAAACGAGTTAAGTTGAGCCCGAGGTATATTAGGCCATTCCTTATCGTTGCGTGAGTAGGCGAGGTAGCCTATCGATTAGAGTTACCCGATGATTTAAGTGGAATTCACCCGATGTTGCATGTATCTCATCTGAGAAAGTGCTTAGCTGATGAAGATATTATTGTACGACTTGATGATATCGAAGTGGATGAACGGCTCAATTACATAGAGCAACCAGTTGCAATCATTGATCGAAAGGAAAAGAGATTGAGGAATAAAGTGGTTCCACTAGTGCGTGTGCAGTGAAAACACCAAAAGGGTTCAAAGTCTACGTGGGAGACTGAAGAAGAGATGAGACAACATTACCCATAGTTATACGAAGAGTGACGAGTTTCGGGGACGAAACCTCTTTAAGGGGGGTGGACTTGTAACACCCGGAAATTTTGTCATTTAAAAGAAAGAAAAAAATGAGAAAAAAGAGAAAAGAAAGATATTTTATAAGAAAAAGAAAAGAAGTATAAGTGGGCATGGCCGCCCACATCTTCTACACATCAACTGTCTCGACTTTTAGAGAGAGAAAGTAGAAGATCTTCAGCATTTAGAGAGAGAAAAAAGCAGAATTCAGATAAGATAAGCAAATTTAGCATAACTGGTTTGGTTTTTATGGATTTTTGGCCATAAAACTGGTTTCTACATGTTCTTATGTGTTTATATGTGCTCGAGTATGTGTTTTTGGACATGTCTAGGTGTTAGAAACTTCTAAAAAGTTTAAGTCATAGGAGTTAAGCTTGGAAGCAGCTTAGGTGAGTTTCTAGACCCCGTATTTCACTTGTTTTTAAACATTTTGGGGCAAAAAATGCATGTAAAACATTTTTAAAACTTTTGTATGTATGATCGTATGTATTTATGCTTGTATGTTGGTGTTTTATGGTTGTGTATACTAAGTTAAGACTTAGAATAGTAGTGAGTAGCTTATAACATGTTAAGATGTTGTTTGGGATTGAAAGATATATTAGAGTTGTATAAGTTGGTGGTCATGCGCCCAAACAGAGGCCATGCGCCTAGTTATTTGCCTTAGAAAAGTTTTAAGTAAGGTCATGCGCTCAAAAATGGACTTAAAAGTCTAAGTATGTGATGATGCGCCCAAACAATGCCTTATACGCCTAAATAGTAGTCCATGCACCTAGAATGCCTTAGAATTTTTAAGTGTAAGCTCATGAGCCTAAACAGTGCCTCATGCGCCTAAGTGTTGCTGAAACGCCCAAGTGTAGGATGAAACGCCCAAGTGTAGGATGAAACGCCCAAGTGTAGGATGAAACGCCCAAATAGTGCCCATGCACTCAAGAGGCTCATGTGCCTAAGTGTTGAAACGCCTAAGTGTGGAAACGCTTAAGTGAGGCTCATGCGCCTGCATAGTGGAGAAACGCCCAAACAGTCCTCATGAGCCTAAATAGTACTCATGCGCCCAAAGACTTAGAAAGTTTTCCTGTATTTTTGAAAAAAACAAAATTTTAGGGTTTGACCCTAGTTTGACTTATGGACTGTTCTGACCTATTTTAAACATGAATATATGAGGGTCTATAGAGAGAATGTGTATGATGATATGCATATGTGCATGATGTATTATCTTTTAATGATTTTCAAAAGGTATATAATATATTATAATATACGTTAAGTATTATATTATGACTTTACGTAGTATGACGTATGTATGAATGAACGTAAAGTATAACGTAACGAAGTGTAAGATAACAAAGATGACAAGTGAAACGTAATGAAGGAAAGAAAAGGCTTGCAAGCAGAATGAAAGGAGGATCACAACTCTTTGAGAGTTGTCAGCTCAACTGTGTGTATTATAGCGTGCGATTTTGTCTAACCCATGAGGGTTCACACACAGGGGGTTCAGTCCATAGTACGAAACGGGATCCTTGTCACTCAACCCGGATATGATATGGCATTGTGCCAAGATATGATACGGATTTGTGCCAGATATTAATGAGGCTTTGTGCCCGGAATGGTGGCTTCGGGCCACGATGGGGGAAAAGCTTAACAGGATCTAGAATCGGTGAAAGATAAAGATGAAGTACGAAACGAACGATAAAGATAAAGTACAAAACGAACGAAATGATAAAGTACGAAACGAACGAATACGTGTAATAATGAATGATGGATAAGGTTATGCCTTGTTGTGTGTACGATGAATGATCACGTATGGAAGTAAAGAAAGTATTTTTATGAAAAGAGTATTTTCATGTACGAAATGTATAAAGTATTCTAATACTTTAAAACTAGAACTCACTCAGCAACGCTGACTTTTATGCATTTTAAGTTGGCAGGTAATGGTTGTTGATGATGGCACGCAGGAAGGCTACTTGGCAAGGCAAGACTGGCATCCACTCATGCATATTGTTATTGTTGTTTTGTAATGCAATTAAGGGATGTTTTCTTTTGTAGTTTAAACAATGTTGTATTGCATAACAATAGTAATTATTAATAAAATGAATGGTTCTGTGATATTTTATGAAATGTATATTATTATGTATGTTTAGTGTTATGAATGACCAACTGTGAGGTCTCCGGGAACGGGGCCGTACAAGTTGGTATCAGAGCCAAAGTTTAAGTGAATTGGGTAAATATTTTCAAAAACCTATTCTTAAACTGAGAATGGGACTAAGGGAAAGGGAGGTCAGCCCGAGTAGCTACGTGCCATCAGGTAATTCTTTTCTTAACGTTAACCAATATTATGTGTGTGTGCTATTTGATTTACGTGCAGCTAGTAGATTTAGATACTGATGTAGTCAGGATAGGAAATGCTTGGGGTGTGAAAAGTGAAGTAAGTGGCTAATCATAACTGGCCACTGTAATTAGGGACTTACTATACTCAACATAAACTGAGCCATTACCTTGAATGACCGTGTTAGTGTTTGGATCTTATAGTGGTTAGAGGATGGCTGGAGTTAGATCTTCTAAGGGTTCTAGAGGTGGAACACGTGATGGGCGTGGTGCTAAACCGCGTGTTACGAGGAACTAGGCTAGAGATGCTGAGATGACCCCTGCTGATCCTGAGGTTCATCAGCATGAGAGCGTCAATGAAAATGCGAACTTGAGAGCCTCGGTGAAACAGGAAGTAGTGAAGGAAGTTCACCAAGTCATGCAGAAGATCCTGCCGTCTATGGTGACTTAGGTGATTAAAGCTGTGAGGGAGGATGAAAGGAAGGAAAGGAGGAGGACCACTGGAAGAGAAGAAAGAGAACAGCCAGAGACTGAGACGGTTGTCTCAAGTGAAGAGGAGGAGGAGGAAGCGGTGCAGGAAATTGCATGTGGATGTACCTATGGGGCATTTCAAAGATGCAAGCCCCCAAGTTTTGATGGAAATGGCAGTTCTGCTGCTGCTCACCAATAGGTGAGGGAGATGGAGGCGGTGCTTGATATCAACGAGTGCCGAGAAGATCAGAAGGTTAAGTTTGCTACCCACTCGTTCATGTACTCGGCCTTATACTGGTGGGACCATATTTGTCCAGGTTGAGGGTAGCAGGGATATTAGCAGGATGAGATGGTCAGAATTGAAGAAGCTGGTGATTGAGGAGTTCTGTCCTCACAGAGAATTAGACAAGATTGAGAGGGAGTTCCTGCAACTGGAGGCGGGAACCATGACACATCAGCAGTACACTACCAAGTTTAATGAGATGGCGAGGCTTGTACCGGATTAGGTGACGCCGGTGTTGAAGAAGATTAAGAAGTATATCCAAGGGTTGCGAGCCAATGTTCGTACGCATTTGATTGTTGCCAGACCAAGCACATTTAGGTTGGCAGTGGATCTGGCTGGTAAGTTGTATGATGGGAGAGAGGTGGCAGTAGTCGAGGTGAAGAAGACAGGTGGTGGTAACAGGCATTGGAGCGGGAAGCGGTTTGGATGTGGTGGGTTCACTCCAAACAACAAGAGGATGAAAGTGGATGACAGTAGGGTGGGGTCATCTAGTTCAGGGATAAAGAAGTGTGGTAAATGTGAGAAAGAGCACGTTGGTGAGTGCAAGTGGGGGATGAATGTGTGCTTAAAGTGTGGGAAACTCGGTCATGTGGCGAAGATGTGTGGACTTATATGGTGTTATAACTGCGGTGAGGAAGGTCATGTGAGCAGAGTTTGTAAGAAGCCACGGGTCGAGAGTTCTGGGATGAAGAAGAAGCCGGAGGAAGGAGGATAGAGGGCAAGTGCTAGAGCCTTCATGATGACGTGGGAGGAGGCCAGAGAGGATCCCGATGTCGTGTCAGATATGTTTCTAGTAAACCAAACTTGTGCCTCTGTGTTATTTGATTCTGGTGTTAGTAGGAGTTTTATTTCTACTGTTTTCTGTGCTAAGCTGCCTGTTAGTAGTAGAAGTATTGATGAACCTTTTGACGTAGAAACTGCTATTGGTAAGTCTACTAAAATTACGGATATGATAGAGGACTGTGCCATAGAACTAGAAGGTCGTAGGTTTTATGCGAAATTACATGTGATGCCCCTAGATGGATTTGATGTAGTACTTAGGATGGATTGGTTAGCAACCTATGAAGCAAGCATCATGTGTCGCAAGTAGATGATACGATTAGTTGCGCCCGATGGAAGTTCGGTGACGGTCTACGGTGATCGCATCACTACGGTTCCAAAGGTGATTTCGACGGCGGTGGTAGGGAAGTACATGCGACGTGGATGTAGTACCTACCTGGCCTATGTGAGAGATGTGGACGCGTCAGTATCGCAATTGTCTGATATACCAGTGGTATATGACTTCCCAGTCGTGTTCCCAGAGGATTTACCAGGTGTGCTACCGGATCACGAGATTGAGTTTCAGATTGACCTGATACCCGGTACTCAACCCGTTGCCAAGGCGTCGATTTGCTCCGACTGAGATGAAGGAGCTCATGGATTAATTGTAGGAGTTAATGGATAAAGGATTCATTCGACCGAGTATCTCTCCATGGGGAGTTCTGGTCTTGTTCGTGAGGAAGAAAGACGGTAGTATGAGGATGTGTATAGACTACCGGGAGTTAAATAAGTTGATGGTAAAGAATCGGTACCCATTATCGAGGATTGATGATTTGTTTGACCAACTCTAAGGTGCCAATTGGTTCTCAAGGATAGATCTTTGATCTGGTTACCATCAGTTGAAGGTAAAGGAGCGAGATATTCCTAAGACAGCTTTTCGCACGCGTTATGGACACTACGAGTTCCTCGTTATGTCTTTTGGTTTAACTAACGCGCCAACTGCCTTTGTGGATTTAATGAACCTAGTGTGTCGGCCGATGTTAGATAAATCAGTGATTGTGTTTATTGATGATATCCTGATTTATTCGAAGAACGAGGAGGAGCATACCTGTACATTCGGGAAGTATTGGAGACACTTAGAAGAGAGAAGTTGTATGTGAAATTCTCTAAGTGTGCTTTTTGGTTGTGCGAAGCTCAATCTTTAGGTCACATGGTGAATGCTGAAGGAATTATGGTAGACCCGGCAAAGGTTGAGACGGTGATGCAATGGAAGTCTCCAAAGACGCCATCCGAGATTCGTAGTTTCTTGGGTTTGGCGGGCTACTATAGAAGATTTATTCAAGACTTTTCCAAGGCTGTGAAGTTTGTGAAGTTTGACTAAGTTGACTCTCAAGGATGTGAAGTTTGTGTGAGGTCGGGAACAGGAGTGTGCTTTTGAGGAGTTAAAGACAAGATTGACTCAAGCTCCTAGCTTGACATTACCTAAGGGGAGTGAAGACTTAGTGGTATATTTGGATGCTTCTTATTCGGGACTAGGTTACGTGTTGAGGCAACGTGGATGTGTAATTTCCTACACATCCCGACAACTGAAAACCCACGAAGTCAACTACCCTACCCATGATTTAGAGTTAGCAGCCGTGGTCTTCGCGTTGAAGATTTGGAGGCACTATTTATACGGAACGAAGTGCACCATCTTTATGAACCACAAGAGCTTGAAGTATTTCTTCGAGCAAAAGGATATCAACATGAGGCAGAGGAGATGGTTAGAGCTCCTCAAAGATTATGACTGTGAAATCCATTATCATCCGGGTAAGACCAACGTTGTGGCTGATGCCCTTAGCCGAAAGGAGAGACCCGAGCCGATTCGGGTGAAGGCTTATTAGTTGGTTATTACCGCTGATGTGATGACACAGGTGAAATAATTTCAAGATGAGGCGTTGAAAGAGGATCGCCTCAACTCTGAAAGGATGAGAGGACTAGTCGTAGAGTTGGGTGATAACACTCTCGGTGTCAGGACTCGAAATGGACGAATGTGGATCCCTCGTTATGGAGATATATGAGGGCGGATTATGGATGAGGATCATAAGACTCAATACTCCATTCATCCAAGCGCCACTAAGATGTATCACGACATGAAGAAGGACTACTGGTGGCTGGGTATGAAGCGTGATGTGGTGGAGTATGTGAGTTTCTGCCTTACTTGTTTGCAAGTGAAGGCAGAGCATCAGAAGCCATACGGGAAGATCCAACTATTAGATATACCGGAATGGAAGTGGGAGCACATCACCATGGACTTAATCACAAAGTTACCCCGCACGGCGAGGGGGTATGATACCATTTGGGTGGTTGTTGATCGTCTGACAAAGAGCGCTCACTTCCTACCAATCCGCGAGACGTATTCATCCGAGAGATTGTCGGGTCTGTTTATCAAAGAGATTGTAGCTCGTCATGGTGTGCCGGTGTCTATCGTGTCGGACCGCGACACCAGATTCACATTAAAGGTTTAGAAGAGATTTCATGATGCGATGGGGACGAGGCTACACATTAGCATGACTTACCATCCTTAGACAGATGGTCAGTCTGAGCGGACAATCCAAACATTTGAGGATATGCTCCGAGCATGCGTGATTGATTTCGGAGGAAGTTGGGATGATCACTCACCGTTAGCGGAAGTCTCATACAATAACAGTTATCATGCCAGCATTGGCATGCCATCTTACGAGATGCTATACGGTAGGAGGTGTAGGACACCTGTATGTTGGGGTGATATTGGACAGAAAGAGTTGGGAAGTCTTGAGGTGATCGAGGCTACAACTGAAAAGTTAGAGAAGATCAAATCCTTTATGAATGCGGTGAAGGATAGGCAAAAATCGTACGCCGACAAGAGGCGTAGGCCGATTGAATTCAAGGTAGGGGATCGAGTTATGTTGAAGGTCTCACCTTGGAAGGGAATGAAACCTCTTTAAGGGGGGTGGACTGTTAACACCCCATAGTTATTTTGTAAGAAAAAGGAAAGAAGTATAAGATGAGGGGCATAAAGTATAACACCCGGAAATTTTGTCATTTAAAAGAAAGAAAAAAATGAGAAAAAAGAGAAAAGAAAGATATTTTGTAAGAAAAAGAAAAGAAGTATAAGAGGAGGGGTTTAAAGTGTAAATAGGACAAAATAATATTATTATTTTGTTTAAAAGTGGGCATGGCCGCCCACATCTTCTACACATCAACTGTCTCGACTTTTAGAGAGAGAAAGTAGAAGATCTTCGGCATTTAGAGAGAGAAAGAAGCAGAATTCAGATAAGATAAGCAAATTTAGCATAATTGGTTCGGTTTTTATGGATTTTTGGCCATAAAACCGGTTTCTACATGTTCTTATGTGTTTATATGTGCTCGAGTATGTGTTTTTGGACATGTCTAGGTGTTAGAAACTTCTAAAAAGTTCAATTCAAAGGAGTTAAGTTTGGAAGCAGCTTAGGTGAGTTTCTAGACCCCGTATTTCACTTGTTTTTAAACATTTTGGGACTGAAAATGCATGTAAAACATTTTAAAAACTTTTGTATGTATGACCGTATGTATTTATGCTTGTACGTTGGTGTTTTATGGTTGTACTAAGTTAAGACTTAGAATAGTAGTGAGTAGCTTAGAACATGTTAAGATGTTTGGGATTGAAAAATATATTAGAATTGTATAAGTTGGTGGTCATGCGCCCAAACAGAGCCCATGCGCCTAGTTATTTGCCTTAGAAAAGTTTTAAGTGAGGTCATGCGCTCAAATAGGGCCCATGCGCATGAAAAATGGACTTAAAAGTCTAAGTATGTGATGATGCGCCCAAACAGTGCCTTATACGCCTAAACAGTAGTCCATGCACCTAGAATGCCTTAGAATTTTTAAGTGTAAGCTCATGAGCCTAAACAGTGCCTCATGCGCCTAAGTGTCGCTGAAACGCCTAAGTGTAGGATGAAACGCCCAAATAGTGCCCATGCGCTCAAAAGGCTCATGCGCCTAAGTGTTGAAACGCTTAAGTGAGGCTCATGCGCCTGCATAGTAGAGAAACGCCCAAACAGTCCTCATGCGCCTAAATAGTACTCATGCGCCCAAAGACTTAGAAAATTTTCCTAAATTTTTGGAAAAAACAAAATTTTAGGGTTTGACCCTAGCTTGACTTGTGGACTGTTCTAACCTATTTTAAACATGAATATGTGCGGGTCTATGGAGAGAATGTGTATGATGATATGCATATGTGCATGATGTGTTATCTTTTAATGATTTTCAAAACGTATATAATATATTATAATATACGTTAAGTATTATGTTATGACTTTACGTAGTATGACGTATGTATGAATGAACGTAAAGTATAATGTAACGAAGTGTAAGATAACAAAGATGAAAAGTGAAACGTAATGAAAGAAAGAAAAGGCTTGCAAGCAGAATGAAAGGAGGATCATAACTCGTTGAGAGTTGTCAGTTCAACTGTGTGTATTATAGCGTGCGATTTTGGCTAACCCATGAGGGTTCACACACAGGGGGGTCAGCCTTGGTGACTGATCCATAGTATGAAACGGGATCCTTGTCATTCGACCCCGGATATGATATGGCTTTGTGCCAAGATATGATACGGCTTTGTGCCAGATTGTAATGAGGCTTTATGCCCGGAATGGTGGCTTCAGGCCATGATGGGGGAAAAGCTTGACAGGATCTAGAATCAATGAAAGATAAAGATAAAGTACGAAACGAACGATAAAGATAAAGTACAAAACGAATGAAATGATAAAGTACGAAACGAACGAATACATGTAATAATGAATGATGGATAAGGTTATGCCTTGTTGTGTATACGATGAATGATCACATATGGAAGTAAAGAAAGTATTTTTATGAAAAGAGTATTTTCATGTATGAAATGTATAAAGTATTTTAATACTTTAAAACTAAAACTCACTCAGCAACGCTGAATTTTATGCATTTTCAGTTGGCAGGTAATGGTTGCTAAGGATGGCACGCAGGAATGCTACTTGGCAGGGCAAGACTGGCATCCATTCACGCATATTGTTCTTGTTGTTTTGTAATGCAATTAAGGGATGTTTTCTTTTGTAGTTTAAATAATATTGTATTGCATAACAACAGTAATTATTAATAAAATGAATGGTTTTTATTAATGACTTCTGCTATGATATTTTATGAAATGCAAATTATTATGTATGTTTAGTGCTATGAATGACCAGCTGTGAGGTCACCGGGAACGGGGCCTTACATAAGAGAATGTATGAAGTAAATCTAAAACAAATGTCAGTATCACACCCCATTACCAAACTTCACAATACCAACATCACCACATTACCAAACTTCACCGCATTAGTAGATCTAAAACAAATACCAACATCGCCACCATAGTAGGCCCATGATAAGTTACGAGATTCGCTTTAGTGATCATCACCATATTACAAAACTTCACAAAACTGGATGGTTCTTCATGAACTGATGCAACTTAAACTGCTCCTCATGTGATGAATCTGCATCTAAGTGAACAACATATTGATTATTCGGGTGGTAAAGCATGAGGAGAGTTTGTCGAGCATCGCACCATCTTGTCTGGAATCGAAAATGAGGTACGCAATTGAGGCGAAGGAAAGAGGATAGAATTCAGAATCAGACGGAGCTTGTGTTCAATGAACATCGACGCGGGAAATCCGACATAATAGCGGTAGAGAGGCCGGATTAGAGTGTTGTCCGATGAAGTTAGAGTTGACGGGAAGGAACGAAACAGCAAAACAATGGAACCAACCATCATAGGGTAGATCCATTTGTGATCGATTGTGTGTGGAGGTCGCCGTAGTGGTAAGTTGTTGCTGGCGTGGAGGTCACCGGAGCGGGTGGTCGACGAGGGTGAAGATCGATGGGATAAGTGGATGGGAATGCAAGAAGTAGGTTTGGTTTTGTTCATAGTGGTGTTTTTGTCCACTTATTCATTTAATATCATCAGCTGAATCATTAAGAGGCTAGTTGGAAGATTAAGATGTTTGTGTTTGCTCTCATCGATCAAGAAGTAGCCTCTTAATAGAATAATTAAGCGACTACCAAACAGCTCTCACTTATATGTTAAAAACCAACAGGGTGAACAGGAACAAACTTTTCTTATTGCATTGTGTACGTTGCATTTCCTACCTTCCTTATTAGGTGTCACACACCGACCGATGGCAGAATCATCAAGGCGGACGAATGTGAATTGATTGTTCATAGCTCATGGTAATAAATAAATTGAAATATAATTAAATTGATTTTCATGGAACTACGCTAATCAAATAATTCATTACAATCAAACAATAATCAAATAGTTCATAGTAAAATCCTTTTATTAACCATGTCCAAATTCCTAAATTAGCATGAAAAAGTCCACAAATCTTCATTCCTGAAATCATGTAAAAAAGTAATGATTCAGCTAACGAATTAGCCGATTAGTAAACATAGGTTTGCACACATATATAGATTGATTACAAGAATGATTGAAAAACAATTCAACTCACATGGCAATGTTAAGACTTAAAATGTAATAGTGTAGCATAAAAGACAAACTAACATTATCAAACCTAATGACTGAATTGACTCGGTCCTACTATGACATCAAAGCTTCCAAGTTGTATCGGTGTAAAATCGATAGGAAAATCATGCTCACTATGATTGAGGGTACACTTTGGAATAACAGAATCAATTATGTTGGGATTTCCATCGACAATTTCTATTATAAGCGGTTTCCCTAACTTAGTTCGGGCACTAGCGACCAAAGGCTCAAATTCTAAGGATACAAAACTTTTATCAGAACATGTATCTAACAAAACTGAGGCATATTGGTTGTTGACTAAAAACGTACCATTCACCGTATCATTGTTGTTTTGAGCTTGATGGGCATTGACATTAAAAGCACGCCTTTGAGCTGCAGGCACAACGTTATAAGTTGAGGGCATCAGTTGCGAAAATGGTTTGGGTCACCATATTGATAGCATGCACAACCATGAGTAATTGCATGAGGATGTTAGATGACAGGTCATCAACTTGAGTCCTAACAACACTCTTTCACATATTGAAAGTATGACCAAAACGACCATAGTTGGTGCATCGACGACATTGCGCCTGAGTAGGATGGTGAAACTTGCAGATGTTATACTGTAGAAAAGTTTCAGTGTAGGGTTTATTCACTGGGGCTTGATTATTGAAATTTGGTTGATAGGTCGATGCGACTTGGTTAACCAGGACGACAGGGGTAACCACAACAAAGTTTTGGGACTTAGACTTTCTCTCCATGTTTTTAGAAGGTCCAGGTTTGTCCTCATTGGATTATTCAGCTAAAGATTTCTTCGACGCCTTTTTACTACCCTTTTTAGTCAAAGTCCCAGCCTTGACATGAATGTTAGTTAACTGTGCAGCCAAACGTAATATCCTTTGGAGTTGCAGGGGTTCCAACCCCACATGATGTCTTGAATCTACATAGGAAAGCCACCAATGTACTTCTCGATAACCTAAGATAAATGAGTAACTAGGTGGGGAACAAGCAGACTCAGTTCGTAGAATCTGTTGGTGTAGGCTAGATTCTTCCCACTTTCCTGGGCCAAGTCCTAGAATTCAGCTTTTAGTTTTTTGATTTCTTTCCTCGGGCAAAATTGCTGAATCTTGAGCTCTTTGACTTCATCCCAAGTCAATGCCAAAGCAACATCAATTCCACAGGTTCATTTCTCCTTGTTCCACCATATGAGTGCTCTCTTTTGAAGAACACTTGTAGCATAATGGACCTTGAGACTCTCGGGACACTCACTTTTGAGAAAAGTGTTCTCGATACTCTCAAACCACTATAAAGACCAGTGGCTCCTTCGTCCCACTAAACTTGCTAGGGTTGCATGAACTAAAGTTCTTGTAAGTACAAGCTCGGGGAGGATTTGGTGTGGCTTGATTTTGACAACGTTGGTGCCTTGGTTCAAATGTGTAAGCAATATTGGGACGACCGCACAACTTCACATGCCACAATTACAGCAATCCTGTGGCTGGAGTTTCTAGATCAAAATCGGTTTTGAGGAGAAGACAATCTTTAAGGTTATTAAGAAATTTTATAAGAGTTGGATAATATGAGTGATAATTTTATAAAACAGAAGTCAAAGGTAAGATGAATTAAATTAATAATGAGATATTCCTAGTGTAAATATCGGTTCACAAACCAAAATGAATACGCTGACTTATCAAAGTATTAGGTCAACCACAACCTTAATGAAGACATGTGTACCTATAAGCGAACACTCACCCTAAGGGTTCACAGGTAAGGTAAATGGATCCATCAGTTTGGATTTATATGAATACCATGCCTATATAGAATACCTCGAGATATAAGCATCCAACTCTTCTAGCAGTGCATGTTTTCAGTTACTAGAGATAGACTTTGACGATATTTGAAAACCATTAATAACAATTCAAAATTCAAAATTAGAAAACCATTTGATTAGGCACAAAAAACCTTAGAATATGATTTGAGAATCACGTGTGTATTGATTGAAATTAGGCATAAGGAAATATCATGTAAGACATATAATCATACAATCATGTCTAAGCATATAAGGCACATAAATCTTATCTAACCATATAAAATACATGAGAGGACTCATGTGTGAGGTGCTTACTTATAGTCTAGGTCATTCCATTTCTGATAACCTAGTTCCCTATAACCGAAGCTCTAATACCAATCTGTTGTAACATCGCGTATTTCCGATAAATAAAAGTTAATTTTGTAAACAATACGTTGATGTTAATTCAAAAATTTCAATAATCATAATAATAATAATAATAATAATAACAATGATTTAAAATATATATATATATTTAAATTTAAAAGTGGCAAATTAAGTGCAAGGGGTGATTATGTAATTTATGAAACTTTTAATCAAAGTTTAAGCATGAAATAATTAACTCACAAAACACAGGGACCATTAGTGTAAAATTTCAAAACACCCAACCCCACCCCCACTTCTCTTCCCCGATTCCCGTATTGCCTTCTCCACTGTCGGCCGAGTTTCGGCCATTATCGAGCACCAAATCCCACTAATAATTACATTAATCAAACCTAAACGAATATATAACTGTCTCTAATCGATATCTATACTCGATTTCATCCAAAACAAACACAAAAGCACTCCATTTCATCATCTTCACCTCGCGACTTGCAACTGGGTTGAACGCCACCTTCGGGCTTCAATCTTCGAAAAAAAACATAGGGCTTTGCATCTGTAACACCACGCGAAGCTAACGTCAAGGTTAATTGAGTTATCATCAACATTTGCACCTCGAACCAATTTCTTCACAGTCGCGACGGGTTCTTGATCTTTGCGTTTATCAATTTGAACTTAATAATGTAAGTATCACATATCAATAAGCTCGAATTCTCATGGGGAATGAAAGCCCCATGATTTCAGATACTATCGAAACTGAATTGAACCTCAATTGCGATGAGGATCGAACTAGGGCTCGTATGTGTTTGGGGGTATTCAACTGATTCAGAATAAAACAATTTGGAACCGGATCTAACCGCGGCTGTATGCCTTTGGTTCACCGGTTCAACGCTCCCATGTTATCCAAGAGGTTCCGGGTTCGACCCCGGGCACCTACACCTATTTTTAAGGCCTTTTTAAGCCCTTAAAAATTACAAAAAAAATCTAAAAATTATAAAAATGTTTTTACAAACATTAAATATTTTTAAAACCACCTAATTATTTTCTAAAATTTATCTTAACATTTTATTTATTTATTTTATTAATTGTTTTAAATAAATAATATAACTAGTTTAATTTTTTTTAGACTTTAAATAATGGTTGAAATCACTAAATAATTATTGGATTAAATAATATTTATGTAATATTATTTAAATCATGATTATCTCAATCAAACATAAAAGTTTTATATATGATTTTTCCAAATTACTTTTATCTCTTTTAGTCACTTAAATAATTAAAAATTTAATTAATTATCATATAATTAATTAATAAAATTAATTATTTATTCCTCCTGCATTTTAACAATCAATCAAATGGTCAAGTGTATTGGTAAATTTATTTCTATATAATTACTTGAAATGAATTTATTATAATTCAAGACATTCAAACTAAATAAAATTAGTTTATTTAAACTACCATTCAAAACCCAATAGAAATCCTAATACATTCCCAAATTCTCAAATCACTATTCTTCTAATTCGAGACACCGTTCCTTAGGTTAATCATAAGGAATTCGTTGGTGTCTAATCTATCACATCCAGATTCTAATCTCATCAATCATGTGAGTATTCATATCCCCTTTTTATATCATTTCTTATTTGGGGGAAATCATGTGATACAATATTCAATCATGATATTCTATTGTTATTTCATTATAAATTCAATTCAAGACAGGTTATGTTATTACTTGCAACTATGTGAACATACTATGATAAACTGGACGACAGTAGAACCCTAATTCAATCAATCAAACCTGGTATCAATGGTAGATCTACTGGTTTGGATAACCCACCCCACATGGCTTACGAGTGGTGATTGTGCCAGAGGCAATTAGTCAATCTATGGTGTTTGTGTGCAAGTCTATTATATGCAAGTGTCAAGTCAAGGGGTTTATATTGTGTCGGTTTATCTATATGCTTCGCTATTGCAATATAAGTCTTAACGTTACCTTATGAATTGGATTTTTCTCAATCAATCAATCAATCAATATGTATATTCAAAACTGTGTTTACTCACTGGTTAATTTTTAGCTGACTTGTTACTTTTCACATGATTTCAGGTTAAGCAAGTTAGTGGGCTTCTACATGCTCATTTAAGACCCGGGCTTAGTCTAAATAAAAGACAATTGCTATTTGTGACTTCATCTATTATAATTGCTTATGTTAAACTCCTGCTATCTTGTAATCTGATTTTAATATTATCTCTGATTAGACAATCATGTGTTATGAACAATCAATCATTCCCTCGTCCGCTCCGATGATTCCGCCGTCGGTCGGGGTGTGACAGATTGGTATCAGAGCCATGGTTATAGGGAATTAGGTTATTAGAAATGGAATGCCCTAGACTATAACTAAGTACCCTTACACATGAGTCCTCTCATGTATTTTATATGCTTAGATAGGATTTTATGTGCTTTATATGTTTATACTTGATTATGTGATTATATGTCTTATGTGATTTCTCTTATACTTTGAATCTTATCAATGCACACACAAATTTTAAATCATATTCAAGGCATTGTGTGCCTAAATCAAATGATTATCAAAATGAGCTTTGAATCGTTATTCGTGGTTTTCAAATTCGTCAAAGTCTGTATCTTACAACTTGAAACATGTAATGCTGGAAGAGCGTGATGCTCGTATCTCGGGGTGTTCTGTCTAGGCAAGGTATTCGTATAAATCCAAATCAGCCGATGGATCTGTTTACCTTACCTGGAAACCCTTGGGATGAGTATCTGCTTATAGGTACGCATGTCTTCAATGAGGTTGTGTTGGACACAATACTTTGATCAGTCAACGTATACGTTTTGGTTTGCGGACCGAACGTCTACACTTGGAACATTTCATTGAGATGTCGAATCATTCTTGCCCTTGATTTTGTCTCCCTGATTTAAATTATTCAAGATTTGAACACCATCAAAACTAATTCTATTATCTTGAACTTTGATCTTAAATCATTGATGTAATTTGAAAATTTCTAAATTTCTAATTGAGATACTTTTCCTTTCATTGTTAAGTCGAACTTTGAACCGTTTGCACCATTAGAGATGCAGGAGTTTGCAAGTCAACCTATGACTAAGAACACTCGTATCTCCTAAATGATTCTAACTCATCAAAACAGGGGTGATTCCCTTACTTTGGTGATGATTCTTTATTCGTTTCAATAAATGGTTTCCAATGATGTGTTTTATGAAATTTCATCCTCTGGATTAGGGTGATTTCCTTATCTCGAGGACTGACTTCAATTATTCTATTTGGAACTTGCATTTCACAAACGACATGATCTCACCAAAATAGGATTGAAACCCGTACTTTGGTGACAAATGTCAATCTTCGATTGTCTTCTTGTTGTTATGAAATTCAATCATCAAGATAGGCATGAATACCATACTTTGATGATAATTTCATTTTTATGGATTGTATTTTCTCAAATGAAACGACCTCGTCAAAGTAGGAGTAAATTCTGGATTTTGATAAAGAAGTTCATCCTGTTATATTTTGTTTTTGTAAAACTTCATCGTTAAGATAGGAGTGAATCCCTCACCTTAATAATAAGTTACCTCGTCTTATTTTTATGGATCCTCAACAATGAGTTGGGATCGAACTTTTGATTGGTAAGTTAGTGGTCATACCTTGAGAGTACACCATCAAGTTAGGGGTGAAAACCATACCTTGACGACTATTCTCATTTCTTGATCTCCAACTTATCAAGGTTGTAATCAAGTGACGAGAAGCATGTAGTAACTTGAAGGGTGAAATAATGTTGGTGATTCGATCTATCAAGCCAAAGCATGATCTCTGAACTTGAAAGAAGACCCGATCGCTCTAAGTTGATTTTGATTCCAAGCTTGGAGCATTTAAATTCTTAAATCGATTTCTTTTCCTTTATTCTCATGTTTTGACTCGATCTAGCTACATCAAACCATTTATTCCTTACTTATCAACTTTTATCTTGAGATATTATCAACACCTGATTACGTGATGGTAGTCTTCCTAAACAATCTTTTGTCAAGTAAAGATATTATCTCTGATCGTGATGGTCGCTTCATCTCTCGTTTCTAGAAAAGTCTTCAAACAGCTCGGAACTCAACTGAATCTTAGTACAACCTATCACCCGCAAACCGACGGTCAGACTGAAAGAACGATACAAACCCTCGAGGATATGCTCCGGGCTTGTGTCATTGATTTTAGTGGATCGTGGGATTCTCATTTTCCGTTGATCGAATTCTCTCACAATAGCAGTTACCATACCAGCATCCAGATGGCACCATTTGAAGCCTTGTATGGTTGAAAGTGTCGATCTCCCATCTGTTGGTCTGAAGTTGGTGAATCACAAATTACTGGTCCTGAATTGATACAAGAAACAACCGACAAAATTCATAAGATCCGTGATAACTTGGTCGCTGCTAGAAATCGTCAAAAGCATTATGCTGACAAAAGACGTAAGCCCATGGAATACAATGTCGGTGATCTCGTACTTCTTAAGGTATCACCTTGGAAGGGAGTGATTCGCTTTGGAAAGAAAGGGAAGCTAGCACCTCGTTACGTGGGTCCATTCAAAGTGCTCGAGTGAATTAAGAAAGTGGCCTACAAGCTTGAACTACTCCAAGAACTCAGCAATATACATCCGACGTTTCATGTTTCAAACCTCAAGAAATGCCTTGCCGATGAAAATCTCCACATTCCACTCGACGAAGTCCGGATTGATGAATCTATGCACTTTATTGAGAAACCTGTGGAAATTAAGGATCGGGAAGTCAAACAACTCAAACGTAGCCGGATACCTATTGTCAAAGTCCGCTGGGAATCTAAACGTGGCCTAGAGTTCACCTGGGAACGTGAGGACCAAGTGAAATCCCAGTATCCTCATCTTTTCGTTTCAGCCTCCTCGTGATTAAAATTTCGGGACGAAATTTCCTAAAGCATGGGAGACTGTAACATCGTGTATTTCCGATAAATAAAAATTAATTTTGTAAACAATACGTTGATGTTAATTCAAAAATTTCAATAATCATAATAATAATAATAATAATAATAATAATAATAATAATAATAATAATAACAACAATGATTTAAAATATATATATATATATATATATATTTAAATTTAAAAGTGGCAAATTAAGTGCAAGGGGTGATTGTGTAATTTATGAAACTTTTAATCAAAGTTTAAGATGAAATAATAAACACACAAACCATAGGGACCATTAGTGTAAATTTTCAAAACACCCAACCCCACCCCCACTTCTCTTCCCCGATTCCCGTATTGCCTTCTCCACTGTCGGCCGAGTTTCGGCCATTATCGAGCACCAAATCCCACTAATAATTACATTAATCAAACCTAAACGTATATATAACGGTCTCTAATCGATATCTATACTCGATTTCATCCAAAACAAACACAAAAACACTCCATTTCATCATCTTCACCTCACGACCTGCAACTGGATTGAACGCCACCTTCGGGCATCAATCTTCGAAAAAAAACATAGGGCTTTGCATCAGTAACACCACGCGAAGCTAACCTTAAGGTTAATTGAGTTATCATCAACATTTGCACCTCAAACCAATTTCTTCACAGTCGCGACGAGTTCTTGATCTTTGGGTTTATCAATTCGAACTTAATAACGTAAGTATCACACATCAATAAGCTCAATTTCTCATGGGGAATGAAAGCCCCATGATTTCAGATACTATCTAAACTGAATTGAACCTCAATTGGGATGAGGATCGAACTAGGGCTCGTATGTGTTTGGGGGTATTCAACTGATTCAGAATAAAACAGATTGGAACCGGATCTAACTGCAGCTGTATGCCTTTGGTTCAACGGTTCAACGCTCCCATGTTATCCAAGAGGTTCCGGGTTCGACCCCGGGCACCTACACCTATTTTTTTATGGCCTTTTTAAGCCTTTAAAAATAAAAAAAAATTTCCAAAAATTATAAAAATGTTTTTACAAACATTAAATATTTTTAAAACCACCTAATTATTTTCTGAAATTTATCTTAACATTTTATTTATTTATTTTATTAATTATTTTAAATAAATAACATAACTAGTTTAATTTTTTTAGACTTTAAATAATGGTTGAGATCACTAAATAATTATTGGATTAAATAATATTTATGTAATATTATTTAAATCATGATTATCTCAATCAAACATAAAAGTTTTATATATGAATTTTTCCAAATCACTTTTATCTCTTTAAGTCACTTAAATAATTAAAAATTTAATTAATTATCATATAATTAATTAATAAAATTAATTATTTATTCCTCCTGCATTTTAACAATCTATCAAATGGTCAAGTGTATTGCTAAATTTATTTCTATATAATTACTTGAAATGAATTTATTATAATTCAAGACATTCAAACTAAATAAAATTAGTTTATTTAAACTACCATTTAAAACCCAATAGAAATCCTAATACATTCCCAAATTCTCAAATCACTAGTATTCTAATTCGAGACACCGTTCCTTAGGTTAATCATAAGGAATTCATTGGTGTCTAATCTATCATATCCAGATTCGAATCTCATCAATCATGTGAGTATTCATATCCCCTTTTTATATCATTTCTTATTTGGGGGAAATCATGTGATACAATATTCAATCATGATATTCTATTGTTATTTCATTCTAAATTCAATTCAAGACAGGTTATGTTATTACTTGCAACTATGTGAACATACTATGATAAACTGGACGACAGTAAAACCCTAATTCAATCAATCAAACCTGGTATCAATGGTAGATCTACTGGTTTGGATAACCCACCCCACATGGCTTACGAGTGGTGATTGTGCCAGAGGCAATTAGTCAATCTATGGTGTTTGTGTGGAAGTCTATTATATGCAAGTGTCAAGTCAAGGGGTTTATATTGTGTCGGTTTATCTATATGCTTCGCTATTACAATATAAGTCTTAACGTTACCTTGTGAATTAGATTATTCTCAATCAATCAATCAATCTATATGTATATTCAAAATTGTGTTTACTCACCGGCTAATTTTTAGCTGACTTGTTACTTTTCACATGACATTGTATTCCATGATTATTGTTAAAGTGTTGGGGGTATTCAACAAATTATTGCTGATTTATTGTATTCCATGGGCTAATTTTTAGCTGACTCGTTACTTTTCACATGATTTCAGGTTAAGCTTGTTACAGTTGGTATCAGATCCAGGGCCGGGCCGGTGTGCCAGCGAGGACGCTGGTCTCCCAAGTGGGGGAGGATGTAACATCCCACATCGGTTGGGAAGGAGAACAAAAGTCTCTTTATAAGGGGCTGGATACCTTCCCCATTGGACGCGTTTTAAAACCGTGATGGGGCTATTCTCCCCAAGTAGCGGACAATATCCGATGCGGTTTCCTGCTTGTTACATCTGTCACACCCCGACCAATGACGAAATCATCGAGGTGGATGAATGTGAATCGATTGTTTATATCTCATAGTAATAAATGAATTGAAACATTATTAAATTTCATTTTCATTAAAGAACACTAATTAAATAATTCATTACAATCAAACAATAATCCAAATAAACACAGCAAAACCTTTTTATTAAACTAGGTCCAAGTTCCTAAAGAGCATGAAGAAGTCCACCCTAATCTTCATGAAATCATGTGAAAAAATAACAAGTCAACTAACGAATTAGTCGATGAGTAAACATAGGTTTGCATACATATATAGATTGATTTAAAAATAATTTAATTCACATGAAAGTGTCAAGACTTAAAATGCATAGTGTAACATATAAGATAAACCAACACAATCAAACCTAATGACTGAATTGACTCGGTCCGGAGATGAAGCCTTATAGAATGTAAGATTCCGGTTTCAATCACCATGCGAATAAACAAATAGGGTGGGTTGGTCAAACCCATAGATCTGTTATTGTTACCGTGATTGTATGAACTAATGATTGTATTATCTTCTTAGTTTATCTAACTATGCATATATAATTACAAGTAATAACATAGCATGTATAGAATAAATTTTTAAATAGGGTAACGATGAATAACAATTGATTGTATAAGTATCATATGATTTTCCAAAATAATAAATATATAAAAATGAGCAATGAATACTCACTTGGAATTGAATGTGGTTTGAATAATAACAATGCAAGATTAGACCCAAGGTTTCTCACGTGTTAACATAAGAAACAGTGTATTAGAATAAAATAATATAATGATTGAAGAATATTGATTAGGGTTTTAATTAGGAATTGGAGTTTTTAACAGTTAGTTAATATAATGTATTTGGTTTTTTTATTACATAAGTTGATTAATTAGATTTGAATTATTTGGTAGAAATTGAAAATAATAATGAATAATTATTGTAATAAAACTATTAAATACAATTTAGATAGTTATTTTATAAAGATTGATAAAATAGAATTTGAATAATAAAATGTAAAAAAGTAATAAATTTTTAATAATTAATCGTTTATTGGTCAAAATTTAATAATAACTTATTTAAATTGCATTTGTAACAAGTCTTGATTAAAAAATAAATTTGAAATAATATATGTTTAATTTTGAATAACTTTTATCAAGTTTAAAATTTATAATAAATTTATAATGTTTTCTTAAAATATTCATTACTTTAAAAATAAAGAAAATGGAAATTATATATATTTTTCAAAACTTTTAGAATTTAAATATTGCTTTCTGGAATAATATTAATTAACAAAATAATTTTTATATTAATTTAATATTATAATAGAAAATTTTGGAGTTTAAATTAAGTAAAAAAAGAAAATTGTTTAGAAGAATCTGAGGGTGCCTGGGGTCGAACTCGGGTCCCCCTTAAGGGAATCATGATGTTTAACCGGTGGGTTGTGAGCCCATAACTTGATTTGGGTTCGATTTGAAATGTGTAAAAACAATAATTAATCAGTTTCCCGAATCCTCATGAACCCTAGAATCAAATTGGACAAACTGACTCCCAAATTGAATTTGATACCCAAATTAATCATGGGGCTTTTGCTTCATACATGAAAACGAGTGTATGTGTCTGGAATTACCTGATTGATGATTGATATGAGGATAATAGAAAGGAGATAGGTTACGACTGAGGTGAATATGTATTCGAGTAAATGTTCATGTCTGGACTCAATTGATGTTGTGGGAAGCTTCCTCAAACAATGGAGATTAATTACCCTCTATGAATCTTGAGTTAGAATGTTTGAAGATAGAGCTCGACTAAATGGTAATACAAGATAAAGATGGTGACAAATGGTGACCGATGGTGACCGATGGTGACCGATGGTGTAGCGTGTGTGGGTCAAATGGACTGGAATGGACCCTTAACATGTGTGGCTAACTGAAATGAGCCTTGTATTGTGGGTCAACTGTCAAGGGCTTAGCTAGCTAGGATTGTTTGCTTATTAGGGTTAGATACTTGTTGCCGGCCAAATATGTAGGCTCTTGCTTAGTGTAAACCTAGTGTTATGACAAGTGGAAAGATAATGAAAGAACGAAATAAAGATAATGAACATAATAATAAATGTTTTAATAGACATATGGACTTGTATCTATGGTTATTGTGTGATCATATCTAAATGTAGAAAAGTTATTTTCTTATAATACCATAACTCGCTCAACAATGCTAACTTTTATGTGCATATTAGCTGGAAAAGTAAGTTGATATGAACGTGAAGATGGATGGTGATGCAACTACTTGGCATATGAAGAGTGACAACTAGTCTTAAATGATTAAAATTTATTTTGAATGACAATTATGATGTCCTTTCTTTAAGACAATTACTTGTATACAAAAATTTTTTTTGATACGAAGTGAATGTTTTAAGTTTTTCCGCTACAATGTTTCGATTCGGTGATGTAATGTAATGTTTTATACTATACTTAGCAAATTGGGAGCACTCCTAAGCTCGGGCCTTACAAAAGATCATCTTAGTTTTTTTTATGTTGAATCGTTTTCCGATGTTTAGATCTGCAAAACATAAGAACCTTCGTCGCATTGATGAAGATTAAGTTTTGATTTGTAAATATTTTGTATTGTTGCAACATCATTACAAATCCTTTTTTCCAGTTTGATCTGTAACTAAGCATTCCATAAAACACCGACACATGCCATTTGGATCTTTCACGGCAGACCACGCACTGCTGTAAATCTTTATCAATGGATTATCAAAACCATCTTAGTTTGGAAATTCTTTCCCCACCATAAACCTGATATCAAGTCTTCTTTCTCGTGTGCTCTTCACCGCACTTCCTACCTCCTTATTACACCGCCACCATTAACAAACTACACCTATGTGCCACACTAGACCCCTTGTCAACTTTTGTTCTAACTGGCTTGAAAGTCTATCGCAGCACCACCAACCCTCCAGCTTTTGTTCTATGTTGCCAACTTATCCACTAGCTCACCAAACACAATTGTAGACCTAACGATCTAAAGTTAAGCTTAATGGTAGCGGAGTACATGGATCTACCATTTTCATATTCTTCTTTAAGAACCAAATCAAGATCCTCCATCACCATTAAGTTGCAACGTTAGCCCCACTAGTTATCGGTTTAGAGAGTGTTCAATGAGTTTTAAAGAGAAATTTTGACGTGTATATAATGTGTGAGAGAGAAAGGAGATTGCATGAAGATGACTACTCTAACTTTTCTTTAATTAAAAGAAAAATCAAAATGACATTGTCCATGACATGTGCACCACTAAAAATCAAGTACCGCACATAACCAACTTGTAAATATCAATATGTATAATAAAATGTTTATAATCATGTGATGTAACAAATTTTATTATAAGCTAAAAGCGAAAATTGAAAAAATTAACATTCTTTCTTACTTTTCTCAAATAACCCTCTCAATCTAATAAATCGCAATAAAATCACGAAATAACTTATAATCAAAGGATTGGAAAAAGAAAAAGGCCGTTGTTCTTCCCAACCACTCCTATAAAGGTAGTAATTTCATTCCTTATGTGATACAAAGTATAAAATGTGATATGATGACATGAACAATTGTGTAAAAGGCAGACATGGAAGCAAATGTGGATATTGTAATTCTCTTTTTATTTGCTTTTTATTTGTTTCTTTGTAAATTATTTTTTCATTTTAATAGCTATAAGAATAAAAATTTTACAAACAAAAACTTAATCCCAATCAATATTTAAACTCCAAAAATTATCACACGTATTTGATTTGTTTTCATTTGCATGACAAAACTATGATAAGGTAATTTTAACCTATTACTTTCATTACTTCATCACCATGTACTGGTAATTATCGTTGCCAACTTGCCATCACCCACCTTTAACCGTCGCCATCATCATCAGTTGTCAACTAGTGCCAACCATCATCAATCGTAGTCGCCCCCTACCAGCAACACCACCCCCACTTGCACACTACCGCTGGGTTCGCACCATTGATACCTCAGCCGAGTTTGCAAAGCCACCACCAACCTCAAAAACAACAATAGCTAAAGCCCAATTACGATCTACTCCCCATTGCGTGTATGACTTGTAACATTTTTTTGCAATCGAAATCACTTCTTGACACATATGAGTAGCAAAAAGTTCATCTCTTCAACAACTGGTATGTAAATACTTCAAGTTGCGACATATTTACGTCTGTTTTGAGTTGAGATTCCAATTCATTTTCTTGAACTTTTTTACAATTTGAAAGGAATTGGAAGTTCTTTACTTTAGAAAGAATTTGATGTGATTAATTCAAACTCACAGATCAAGACATACAAAATTCAAACTGAACCAACCAATTGTAATTTGAGAACAAAAGTACAATTTAATATACCGGTTTCAAGTCATTGCTTTTTTACAAAGTTCATCACTTCTTTTCAAATTTTAACCAGCATAGGACTTTGATGTGTAAAAATTATGTTTAGGACGTTCTATAAGAAAAATAAAAAAGTATATTGCTTTTTTTGGTGATCGTTGAATATAAAGTTTACGATATATTCAGGTATATAATCATTGAAGTGATTATATGCAAGTAAATATGTCTTCAATAAGTTATTTAGATCGAGCCGGGCTTCAAACAGCTTGTCTTTTCGGGGAAACGGGCCAGAAAAATAGAACGCCGCCAGCACCATGCCTAAAAGGACCAAGACGGCTCGGTTGGGTTTTATTCTTCTAAGCGACATATGTCATGCAAGTGCATAATACTTCTGTTACAAGTCTCATTTCTATAGTTCAAAGATAACCAAACATGCATGTTCTCACTTGTAATGAGGTATAAGATAAAAAGTACAACAGGAAAGCATTGAATCTAAAACCGCATAAAATTCGAAGGGAAAAGGATCACGATTATAAACAATTACAAATTCGGATACAAAATAATGTAGGATTTTCCTTCACAGTGATAAGGAACTCCAGTATCATCAGTTTAGCATCTGCTGCAATTGAGGTGAGGATGACTTACCATATCAAATGGTAGAAAGTATGCCTTTTAAAACGGTTGAGCCCCCCTCGTTACAATGACAATAGTGCAGCTTGTGGCATCATAATTTCCAAGAACTTCTCATTACTGCACGAATGGACGAAATAATATCAGGGATTTATGCAGAGTAGTTTCAACCCGTTTAGTTATGATTTATTTAAAACGGGTCAAAGAGGGATATGGTTTCTTTCTTTCTTTCTTTTTTTTTTATTTTTTTATTTTTTATTTTTTATACGTAGAATACCAATGTACATTCTCATTTGTTCGAATAAGACAAGCAAATAAACACACCCACTAATATTTCACTAATAAAGTAGAACTAAACCTTCTATCATCTATCTTCTATCTATTATAATAAAAGAAGATTTTAAGATGACACTTGACACAATTCTAGACTATATAATTTCAATTTTTCCGCTTATCTCTCCTATTTAATAACTACATTAAATACTAATAATATTATTTAATTTTTTTGATTAAAAATTATTTTTAAATAAATTGAGAGAGAAATGCTTTTATAAATGTAACTTCTAAATAAACAAAATTTAAAAAATAAGAAAATTTTCTAAAACAAAAAAACATTTTTAAAAAAATGAAATATTTTAAAATGGTTTTTTTAAATGATTTTTTAATTAAAAAAATAACTAAAATTTAGGAGTTATAATAAGGAAATTTTTAATATTGATATTTTTTAAAACGGTTTGTTGGGAACAAAATGTTTATTTAAAAAAAAAGCAATAAGGGTTTAAAAATAAAAGTTTGAAACAATGATATCATTATTTTATTACTTATATTTTTACTCATGCAATTTCAATCATATCGTTTTATAATTAACAAATTTTCATTACTAATTATTTAATATTTTATTTATTTAACCCGTGTAATACACGGGATACTAACCTAGTAGGAAGATAAACAGAGGGCTCCGAATGAGACCCACGGTTATATGAGATAAGCAATGTTTTTAAAACCGGACCAGACAGTGAGCCGGACGTCTTACCGGTTCAACCGGTCGGACCGGTTCAACCGGTCGGACCGGTTCAACCGGTCGGACCGGTTCAACCGGTCGGACCGGTTCAACCGGTCGGACCGTATATAAGAACCGGATAAAATTATAATTATTTTTTATAAATATATTTAAAAATTGCAAAAAATAAAAAATTATATAAAAAAGCGGTTCAACCGGTCCGGTTCCCAGTCCGACCGCCGGTTCGACCGGTTCAACCGGTTTGACCACTAGTTCAACGTTAAACCGGTTTTAAGCACCGAACCGGACCCGACTGGAGCCCGGTTCCCGATCCAACCGGTCGGACCGGACTGGAGGCCGGTTCCCGGTCCGGTCCGATTTTCAAAACCATGGAGATAAGACAATTCACAATTTTTTGTGTTTCAAGATCACTAAAAGATTATTTGCAATTTTTTTGTCATTTAAAAATGTTGATGTGCATTCTAAATAGGATTTTTAAGTTATAAAAATTGCCACATCAAACATTTACAAAAAATCAAATAATCATAAATAAAATACATCACCATGCCATCTCATCATTTTTGGTAGCTTACCTATTAATGTAAGAATATATATATTTTTATAATTATAACCAACTTATTAAATGCTCTTTTTAAAGAAAAATGGTTGATAAGAGATTGCGGTTCAACCTGGCCTTAGTGGGTCCCATTTCAATTTATCTTTTCATCATAGAAAATGAGATCCACAAAATAATAACGAAATTTAATAAAAGAAGAAAACATAATTATAATGTTCTGAAGATATGTTTTTACCTCTATTGCTTCTCAGGTTCTCTTTTAAAGGATCCAACAGGAACCACACTTGCACAATCGTTATTACCACCACTAATATCCATTCCTTGTTCCTTGAAAAATGAAAGCAGAACAACTTTTACACAAATTATACACTGATGTATTGAAAAATACATCGGTTTTCCTTTGTAAATTCTATGTAAATTTCTTTATCTTTTGTTAGTTTTCATTAAGTTTTACTTAGTTTGTGTTATTTCGTGTTTCGTAGGTTGTTTGGAGCGAAAACGAGGCTTTAATCGGCTTTGGAACGAAGAAAATGGATTTCCGGAGCAAAATATTTTCTAAGGCAAATGTGAGAAACTTTCTGAAAATTTTAGGTTTGGCACCTCGCGAAAATTAACTGGGTTTTTCCTCATGACACGCCAAGAAGTAAAAAACAAAATAATAAAATTACAGATTTACCCCTCGCGCGTCGCGAGGGGTGTGGGGTGAATTTCTCATGACACGCCAAGAAGTGCCAGACGTGCAAAAAAACCTAATTTTCGTATTAAAGTCGTTTTGAAGCCCTTTTTTGGGGAGTTCGAGTTCTAAGCCGTAAAAAACCCTAGAGAGCGAAGTTGGAAGCATTCTAATCGTTTCAAAGGCATTTGGAAGCACTTGAAGTTGGTGATTGAAGATTTGAAGAGGGATTCACAATCGGGAGCATTCTTCACTCGGTTTTGTGGATTCACTTCCTATTTTCTGTTTTCAATGTCCTCTTTGAACTTCATGTTGAATGCTATTCTGTTTTTAATTATGTTTAGAGGCTAGAAACTTGATACTACTTAGGTTTATGATGAATATGTGTTGAATGATGAACTTTTCTTTTGATTTGTGATATTTGGTGATTTGAGATTAAGTAAAGGTTTGATTTTTATGTGATTTGGATGTGTATGCATATTTGGCTTGTCTATTGAATGGTTGTTTTTAATCTCATGTATCTTGTTGAATGTCTTTCAAGGAATAGGTGCATGCTAGATTATATGACTTTGTGTTTATGATTAATAGATGGTTTGCTAGACGTAGTACACCATAGGTTAAGCAATTTAGTAAATTGATAAGCCGAATGTTCTTCTAATTCTCAAAAACTGTGAGGTGAGAGGTTATTGGTAAGTCTAAGGTGATAAATTGCTAGTTAGTTGTTTCGTGAGATTAGTTAACTAGCTTACTTATCATTCGGTTGTTTACCAAGTCTAATTCATGAAATCATAACTACCCCGTTTACTTTTGTAATTGAGATTTCCACGCTGTGAGGTAGGATAATCTTTAGGGTACTTAATCTTAGTTAGATAGCTTGTGAGAGTGTTTAACGAATCGGTAGTTTAACAGCTTATAGGTTGCTTAGTTGACATTCTTGAGAAGGGTTGAGAATACTCTAAGTTGACCATAGGTTTAGCATTTTAAGATCCCGGTTCCACCAAGTCACAAAATCATTAGGAAGGTTGTCAATCAAACATAGGATTCTAACCTAAGTAGTTCGTTCATTTATAAGGTTTAAAACTCGGTTTAGTTTTGTGTTCTCACTTGTTTAATTCAAATTCAACTCTTTAGTTTAATTTTAGCTTAATTTTAGTTTAGTTCAAAACCCCTTTTTTATAATTAAAACAAATATTTGTAAAATCTAGTTGAGTCAATTAGCATAATTCATTAGAAGTCTTTGGGTTCGATAATCCGGACTTATCTTAGCTTTACTAGAGTCGACAGGTACACTTGCCTGTTAGTAGTTTAGTTCAGTTTTAGAAGTCTAGAATTTAACTTAGTGTTTAATTTAGTATTTATTTTTGGCTAAATAAATTAGACTACTTCAAAGAACATCAAGTTTTTGGCGCCGTTGCCGGGGACTTCTTGTTAGTAATTGCGTTAATTTACTTGATTAGATTTTCTTGTTTATTTGTTTTATTTTGGTTTGTTTACTTTGTTTTTTTTATTCTTTTATCGTATCTTTATTTTAGTTGTTTTAAACTTTGTTTTTCATTATTCTTGTCTAGTGCTTACATCTTGTTGCATTTGTCTTGCAGTGAATGCCCAAGCCTCATACCCGTTCACAAGGAGCACCCCCGAAGCCCCCAAGTACGGATAATCTTGGCATGCTAAGCATCCCTCAATCTTTACCACACACTTCTCCTAGTTCTTCCCCAACTTCCACTCATCCACACTCCACACACAGCTCACCACATCCTTCTCCACCACCTAGTCCGAGACACCATCAGCATCAAATGGGGGATCGACGCACGGTTCACCAGCAGTCCACCGAGGGCTTTACGGGAGTTAATTCCCCAATCACATGTCCGGCAGTTGTCAATGATAATTCTTGGCAAATTCCTTCCTATATCATGACCGCCATCACCAACACCTGCCAGTTTCATGGTCGTGACGATGAAGATGCTCCGGCTCACATAGCCCGTCTCGCTCGCATTTGTGGCACCTTCAAGCTTCAAGGTGCCACGGATGATGCTATCTATCTTCAGCTATTCCCATTCTCACTCGCGGGAAAAGCCGCCACTTGGCTTGATTCTCACCCCGCAGGTACTTTCACCACTTGGGCGGACCTTCGTGATCGTTTTCTTAAGAAATATTTCCCGCCTACCAAGGCTTCCCGCCTTCGTGATGAGATCCATTCATTCCGAATGGAGCCTGACGAGCCATACTACCTTGCCTGGGAGCGTTTTCAGAACTTACTTAGTCGTTGCTCTCAGCATGGCCTTTCAGATTGGGCCCTTGTAGAGAAGTTCTACAATGGGCTCACTTATGACACTCGTGCTCGTTTTGATACTGCTGCAGGAGGGCACCTCATGGCGAAGATGAGTGTGACTGAATGCAATGAGCTTTTTGAGAGTTTTGCTCAGGCCGAGTATGAGCAGCGGTCAGTCAACAGGAAATCAAGTCCTGTCACTAGTTCCTCTTCCCGAGGAGTTCACCGTGTCGCTATGGATACTAGTGTGGCCGCCATTCTGGAGAATCTTGTGAGGGAGGTGAGGGAGCTGAAGGTGAAGGTAGACAAGTGTGAGGTTTGTCGTGGTGGTCACGACACCAGTGAGTGTCCTGTTCTTCACCAAGAACAGGTAGACTTTATAGGAGGTCAACCCCGTAGTTCATCTAATTCGTATGGTAATTCTTATAATCAAGGGTGGCGAAACCACCCGAATTTCAACTGGCGCTCTTCCGGAAATCCCCCTGGTTTCCATTCCAATTTCAATCATAACCAGGGGCAGGGTCAGTCGTCGAGTGGGAATTCCGGGTACACTGGTTCTGGGAGTGGTGGGAGTAAGTCGGATAGGATAGAGGAGTTGTTGACTCAGTTAGTCGCTAAGGATGCTAACACACAAAAGACCCTAGCTGAGCACGATATTCTGTTGAAGAATCAACAATCCGCCTTCTTAGACCTTCAGCGTTCCGTTGGTGACATTGCCCGGCGTTTGGATGAGAGGCCTCCTGGCCAATTTTCTGGTTCCACTCAACCCAATCCGAACGCCCAACTGAAGGCAGTCACCACTCGTAGTGGTAAAGGAGGAGATGTTGTGAAGTCTCCGGCTCCTATTGATGATGAGGAGCCAGTTGATGAGGAGATTGAGATGGAGACTCCTGGGAGGGTGCAACCGAGGCTAGTCCCAGCAAGTACCGCACCGAACAGTGAGTCTCATTCTGAGAAAGTCGCACCCAAGAAGTCGACTATGTTTAGACCTTCTCCCGAGATCGATCATTCCCGTGTCCCATACCCTGCTCGCGTTGCACACCAGAAGTATGCAAAGGAGTATGGACACTTCTTAGACATGTTTAGGCAGCTCAAGATCAATCTACCATTCATAGAGGCTCTCCAGCATATGCCTAAGTATGCTAAGTTTCTGAAAGATCTCCTGAGACGGAAGGACAGGTTAGGTGAACTGTCCAATGTTCAGTTGAGTGCAGGTTGTTCTGCTGTGGTTCTGAACAAACTACCAAAGAAGTTAGCAGATCCCGGGATCTTTACAATCCCATGTTTGTTTGGTAGTGACACTCAGAGCCGAGGATTGGCAGATTTAGGTGCTAGCATCAATTTGATGCCTTATTCTGTTTACAAGAAGCTAGACCTAGGTGATCTGACCCCTACACACATGACACTCTCTCTTGCTGACCGATCGATTAAGTATCCACGGGGTATTGTTGAGAACCTTCTAGTGAAGGTTGATAAGTTTGTGTTCCCTGTGGATTTCGTCATTCTTGATATGGAGGCTGACGATATTGTGCCTCTCATTTTCGGCCGCCCGTTCCTTCGCACTGCCAAGGCACTCATTGATGTCTTTGATGGCAAGATTACTCTTCGTGTGGGTGACGAAAATGTCACATTCGATGTGCTCAAGTCTATGAGACATCCCGGTGATCTGGACGATTTTAGTGATCCATGCCATTCCGTTTACTTCATCAATTCTTTCATTTCTAGCATGGATCACTGTCTTGATTACATCTGTGGAGTAGATTTGGTTGTTGATCGGGAGAGAGAGGAGCTTGCAGTAGTTGAGGAGGAGTCTCCATTGTTTTCGGAGGCATTGGAGATTAGTGAGGATAGAGAGGAGAGTAGGAGACCTTCCTTAGAGTCACCGCCACCTTTAGAGCTTAAGGTCCTGCCCTCCCACTTAGAGTATGTTTTCCTTGGAGATGAGTCGACTTTGCCTGTCATTATTTCTTCTAAGTTAACGGAGGAAGAGAAGACTCAGTTGCTCGATGTGCTCAAGGCACATACGCAAGCCATTGCCTGGCGTTTGTCTGATATTCAGGGCATCAGTCCGGCTTACTGCACACATAAGATACTCATGGAGGATGAGTATAAGCCGGTGGTTCAGCCTCAGCGGAGGTTAAACCCAAAGATGCAGGAGGTTGTGAAGAAGGAGGTGCTGAAGTTGATGGATGCGGGGTTGATTTACCCCATTTCTGATTCTCCGTGGGTGAGCCCGACTCAGGTTGTCCCCAAGAAGGGAGGGATGACAGTGGTCATGAATGAGAAGAACGAGCTCATCCCCAGTCGCACGGTCACTGGTTGGCGTGTCTGTATCGATTACAGAAAGCTGAATGATGCCACCAGGAAGGACCATTTCCCCCTTCCATTCATTGATCAGATGCTAGAGCGTTTAGCAGGCCAGCAGTTTTACTGCTTCCTGGATGGCTTTTCAGGTTACTTTCAGATCCCTATTGCTCCAGAGGATCAAGAAAAGACCACCTTCACTTGTCCCTATGGTACATATGCATACCGTAGGATGCCATTCGGCTTGTGTAACGCTCCAGCTACATTCCAGCGTTGCATGGTAGCTATCTTCCAGGACATGATCGAGACATCCATGGAGGTCTTCATGGATGATTTTTCAGTTTATGGAAGCTCCTTTGATCAGTGTTTAGGTAATCTCGAGAGGATGCTGAAGAGGTGTATTGAGACGAAGTTGATGCTCAACTGGGAGAAGTGTCACTTCATGGTGACCGAGGGAATTGTCTTAGGTCACAAAGTTTCGAGAGAGGGTATAGAGGTCGATAGGGCAAAGATTGACACTATTTCTAGACTTCCACCACCCACTAGTGTCAAGTCCATTCGCAGTTTCTTAGGTCATGCAGGTTTCTATAGGCGCTTCATTAAGGACTTTTCAAAGATTACTCGTCCCATGACCCGTCTTTTGGAGAAAGATGTTCCATTCATCTTTGATGAGGAATGTCTTAAGGCTTTTGAGTTTCTCAAGGAGCGGTTGGTTAGTGCTCCTATCTTGGTTTCCCCCGACTGGAGCTTGCCTTTCGAGCTCATGTGTGATGCCTCTGATTATGCAGTCGGGGCTGTTCTTGGTCAGAGGAAAGACAAGCATTTCCACCCCATTTATTATGCTAGTAAGACTCTTAATGATGCCCAAGAGAATTACACCACCACGGAGAAAGAGCTTCTAGCAGTTGTCTTTGCCTTTGACAAGTTTCGTTCGTACCTGGTCCTTTCCAAGACTACTGTTTTCACAGATCACTCGGCATTGCGATACCTTTTCGCAAAGAAAGATGCCAAGCCTAGGTTGATTCGATGGATTCTCTTGCTTTCCGAGTTCGACATAGAGATAAAGGATAAGAAGGGAGCGGAGAATGTGGCTGCTGATCACCTCTCCCGATTGGAAGATCCGGGTAGAGAGGAGATTCGTGAGGAGGCAATCGGAGATAAATTCCCTCATGAATCGATAGACTTTATCGAGGCTGAGAGGCAAGGTATGCCATGGTTCACGGACCTGGCAAATTACCTTGCAGATGGAGTAGTAGTTAAGGGGATGACCACTCAGCAACGTAAGAAGTTTTTCAGGGATGCGAATCGTTATGTTTGGGATGACCCATTCCTGTATCGGATAGGAGGAGATCGAGTGCTGAGGAGGTGTGTGAGCAAGGAGGAGGGTTTGGAGATCCTCAAGCATGTTCACACGGGCCTGACAGGAGGCCATCATGGTCATCACACCACGGCTCAGAAGGTGTTTGACTGTGGTTTCTATTGGCCTTCAGTAGTGAAGGATGCTCTTGACTTCGTTAAGAGGTGTGATGCTTGTCAACGCACCGGAAACATCTCATCCAAGGATGAAATGCCCCAAAACCCGATTCAAGTGATAGAGGTCTTTGATGTTTGGGGCATTGACTTCATGGGACCATTCCCTTCCTCCAAAGGGAATAAGTACATCCTCGTGGCGATTGACTATGTCTCGAAGTGGGTTGAAGCTCAAGCTTTGCCCACTAATGATGCCCGAGTGGTGGTGAGATTTCTTAAGAAGTTGTTTTGTCGATTCGGTACTCCCAAGGCGCTTATAAGTGACCGTGGCACTCACTTTTGCAACACCATCATGGAGAAGGTGTTGGCCCGCTACGGAGTCGCTCATCGACTGTCCACCGCGTACCATCCGCAAACAAGCGGTCAAGTGGAGAACGCAAATAGGGGAGTGAAGAGAATTTTGGAGAAAACCGTTGGGAAGAGTCGGAAGGATTGGTCCGACAAGCTAGATGATGCACTTTGGGCGTTTAGGACAGCCTACAAAACACCTTTAGGAACTACACCGTTTATGATTGTTTATGGTAAGGCGTGTCATCTTCCCGTTGAGCTAGAGCATAGAGCTCTTTGGGCCCTTAAGACGGTTAACCTTGACCTCACAGAAGCCGCAAGGAAGAGGTTCTTTCAAATCCATGAGTTGGAGGAGCTTAGGGATGCGGCTTACTCCCGATCATTGAGCATTAAAGAAAGAAACAAAGCAATGCATGATCGGAGGTTGAAGGGAGTAAAGGAGTTCAAGGAGGGTGATAGGGTCCTTCTTTACAATTCCCGCCTCAAGTTGTTTGGTGGGAAGTTGAAGTCAAAGTGGTCGGGACCCTACACAGTGAAGGAAGTGTTTCCCTATGGTACGATTGAGTTACTCAATGAGATTGATGGGAGCACTTGGAAGGTCAATGGTCATCGTCTCAAGCATTACCTAGGGGGACCATTGGCCCGAGAGAGAGAGAGGAGGTTCCTCTCGAAACACCCGAGAGCTCGGGTGTTTAGAGGTTTAGGTAACATGCCTATTTGTAGAGTTTGTGGTTGGTTAATTTTTTTGATAGTTTATTTCATGTTTAGGCACTTGTAATCTTAGTTTTGCAAACTTTTTTTTTCTTACTTTAATTGCATTTTTTTTTCTTTGAATTTTTGTATTTTTTTTTCGTGTTCTGTTTTGGTGTTTCAAAGTGTCAATGCAGGGATTAGATTCGTTGGGAAAAGAGAGATGAAGAAAAACGACATCAGATAACCCTTTTGTAGCAATGTGCTTGAGTTTGTGGCATGATTGGAAGTTGATATTCAAGCAGGCTATGGATTGATTTTGCAGTTGCTAGACAAGGATTGTGTGCCATGGTTATCAAGGGGAGTCTTTTCCGTTTAGTTTTTTTTAGCCTTTTAGTTTCAAGTTTTCTTTTTCGTATTGTTCCTTTTTAGTTCTAAGTAACCAATATCTCGCCTTGCATTGAGGACAATGCAAATCTTAAGTGTGGGGATGGGATATGTTAAAAAAAAATAATAAAAAAAAAAAAATTAAATAAATAGAGGTTAGAGTGTGCTCAAAGGCTTAAGTTTTCAAAGTAAATCACCACCCAAATCTTTGTCAAGTCGTGGTTAGGGTCACTAGTCATGGTCGTTCTCTGGATTGGTTGGTAAGAAGAAGAAAAGAATTTTCTAATCGGGTGTAATAAGCTAGAAGGTAGACTTTGTATGCATGTTTCACATTTTTATTCCTTACCCTTGATTATTGTGAGGATTTGAGCCCATTCGTGAGCCTAGGAAATCAATAGGAATTTGCTCACTTTCTTTCATGAGTGCTTTCCGGAATGATCATAATCTTCTAGAACTTGCATGGTGTATACATTACCGGACTTTGGACTAAGCTTTGCACAAAAATGATTAAGGCCCCTAGGATTAGCCCTCTTTTCTTTTTGATTAGCCTTTTTCTTTTGTTTTTACTTCTTTACCCAAAATATCCGTTTAGTAGCCCCTCTGAGCCTTACCTTTTCCCTTTTGTAACCCCCTTTAGCCCATCTAACCATTTCTAGCCTTTTCTTTTCTTTTATTTTTAACCCGTGTGGTGAAACTTTAATAAATATGTTGATAGTTGTTCTTTTATTCTGTCCTTAGTTGTTTCTATTCAAGTATGGATGATCTATATGATGAAAAAAATATATATATATGATGAAAAAAAAAAAAAAAAAAAAAAAAAAAAAAAAAAAAAAAGAAGGAAATAAGTGATAATTGATCACAGGTGCTAGTTTGACGTAGTTTAAGTGTTTACGGGTCAAAAAAAAAAAAAAATAAATAAAAAATAAAAAAAAAAAAAAATTTACCCGGATTCGCCTTTGTTCATTTTATTTTTGTGATTTCATTAGTATAACATGCTTATTTTGGTTTCACCACCTTTTAGTCCACTTTAAATCCCTTCTCCGCACCCGAACCTTAGCCTAACATTATAACCTGTTTATGACCTTATGATTTGGGCATTTGCTTTGTTAGTTGGTTGAGTTTTGATGATCATGCAAGCTTATGGTAATGTTATGTCATTCTTGGTTGAGGGTTACACAGATATATACTAGTACATCTTTTACTAGCCCATAAATCAACCCGAGAGGTGTGAGGTTTTGTGAAAAAATGTGAGTACATGCATAGGGAAAACTTAAAAGCTTATTAGTCCCGGTTAGACTATTTGGATAGGGAATGTTGGTTGTTAGAGATGGGTATGACTTTGGACCTTGACTGGGTATTGGTAAAGGTTTGGGGAAGTGTTTTGTCAACAAAAGCCGATGAGTAGCACGATGACTTTGCTTGAGGACAAGCAAAAAGACAAGTGTGGGGATATTTGATGTATTGAAAAATACATCGGTTTTCCTTTGTAAATTCTATGTAAATTTCTTTATCTTTTGTTAGTTTTCATTAAGTTTTACTTAGTTTGTGTTATTTCGTGTTTCGTAGGTTGTTTGGAGCGAAAACGAGGCTTTAATCGGCTTTGGAACGAAGAAAATGGATTTCCGGAGCAAAATATTTTCTAAGGCAAATGTGAGAAACTTTCTGAAAATTTTAGGTTTGGCACCTCGCGAAAATTAACTGGGTTTTTCCTCATGACACGCCAAGAAGTAAAAAACAAAATAATAAAATTACAGATTTACCCCTCGCGCGTCGCGAGGGGTGTGGGGTGAATTTCTCATGACACGCCAAGAAGTGCCAGACGTGCAAAAAAACCTAATTTTCGTATTAAAGTCGTTTTGAAGCCCTTTTTTGGGGAGTTCGAGTTCTAAGCCGTAAAAAACCCTAGAGAGCGAAGTTGGAAGCATTCTAATCGTTTCAAAGGCATTTTGGAAGCACTTGAAGTTGGTGATTGAAGATTTGAAGAGGGATTCACAATCGGGAGCATTCTTCACTCGGTTTTGTGGATTCACTTCCTATTTTCTGTTTTCAATGTCCTCTTTGAACTTCATGTTGAATGCTATTCTGTTTTTAATTATGTTTAGAGGCTAGAAACTTGATACTACTTAGGTTTATGATGAATATGTGTTGAATGATGAACTTTTCTTTTGATTTGTGATATTTGGTGATTTGAGATTAAGTAAAGGTTTGATTTTTATGTGATTTGGATGTGTATGCATATTTGGCTTGTCTATTGAATGGTTGTTTTTAATCTCATGTATCTTGTTGAATGTCTTTCAAGGAATAGGTGCATGCTAGATTATATGACTTTGTGTTTATGATTAATAGATGGTTTGCTAGACGTAGTACACCATAGGTTAAGCAATTTAGTAAATTGATAAGCCGAATGTTCTTCTAATTCTCAAAAACTGTGAGGTGAGAGGTTATTGGTAAGTCTAAGGTGATAAATTGCTAGTTAGTTGTTTCGTGAGATTAGTTAACTAGCTTACTTATCATTCGGTTGTTTACCAAGTCTAATTCATGAAATCATAACTACCCCGTTTACTTTTGTAATTGAGATTTCCACGCTGTGAGGTAGGATAATCTTTAGGGTACTTAATCTTAGTTAGATAGCTTGTGAGAGTGTTTAACGAATCGGTAGTTTAACAGCTTATAGGTTGCTTAGTTGACATTCTTGAGAAGGGTTGAGAATACTCTAAGTTGACCATAGGTTTAGCATTTTAAGATCCCGGTTCCACCAAGTCACAAAATCATTAGGAAGGTTGTCAATCAAACATAGGATTCTAACCTAAGTAGTTCGTTCATTTATAAGGTTTAAAACTCGGTTTAGTTTTGTGTTCTCACTTGTTTAATTCAAATTCAACTCTTTAGTTTAATTTTAGCTTAATTTTAGTTTAGTTCAAAACCCCCTTTTTTATAATTAAAACAAATATTTGTAAAATCTAGTTGAGTCAATTAGCATAATTCATTAGAAGTCTTTGGGTTCGATAATCCGGACTTATCTTAGCTTTACTAGAGTCGACAGGTACACTTGCCTGTTAGTAGTTTAGTTCAGTTTTAGAAGTCTAGAATTTAACTTAGTGTTTAATTTAGTATTTATTTTTGGCTAAATAAATTAGACTACTTCAAAGAACATCATACACAAATTGTTAACAAATGCAAGAATCAAATTATCTGATTACAATTAAGGGTGTTTGGAAGTACATTATTGTTTGGATAAAACTGTGATTTGAAAGTTTATAAATATTTCTAACTTATTTACTATATTGATTGTAGTGAAATCTTGCATAAGAGGATAGCAAGTTACAAATTCTAGTTTGTTTTTTCCTTCCTTTCTTCTTTTTCATTTCAGATTGGATATTTATCTCATCATTTGAAATAAAATCAAGGATAACTAGTTCATACTAGCTACAACCAAAATGATTATTTAACAACTCAAAGGTAAACAAATTATCATTTAATCTCTAATTTTAGAAACCCGTTATCCATTCATTTAATAATTAGTCAAGCATCAAACTTTCTGATCCGACTTAAAAGGTGTTTGGATAAACAACTTATCTAATTGCCACCTCAAATTTGTAAAAACTTGTTTCTCCATTTTTCAAGAATGCCGTTTTTCATCATTTAATCTCTTAGTTTCGGCTGCTATTACTACACATGATCATCAGATAAGATTATTCATACGGCGTAATCACTTCCAAAATGGACACCCCTGCCCTTCTCTCTACACCTTACAACACAAAATTCTAGCATAATCACAAATGCAAATGCAAAATTTCTTGTAACAAATGGGGAAAAAATATGCATAGGACAAATATTACCTGGTTATTTGAAGTTTGACCGTGCATCCGTTGAGGCCTAGAGTTAAGATCTATCAACTTATTTTCCATCCTGGCAACACCATCATTGTTATTGTTGTTGTTGTTGTTATTGTTTTCCATCATTCCTATGGCAGATAACCGATGATGGTGATTGGTTGTAATCTTAGGTTCAGTATTTGGTTCCCTCCTTGCTTCACCACCTGGATCAACAGATTGCAAACCTAAGTCATCTTCACGCCCACTTCTATCCCCAGGAAACTACATAACAGTCGCATACGGTAAGTCACAGCTTTATTTAAAAGTTGTTTTCAAGCCCTTAATTTCAAGCAAGCAAAGGGAAGTGGTACAAAACCAGAAACCTCGACTCGTTGCCTTAGTAGCAAATATCTTTCATGTGTTCGTTTACCACCAACATGAACAATCATGTCACACTGTAAGCATAGTGAACTTCCATCTATTCCGCAGTAGAAGAAAGCTACACACACAGGTAAAAACAAACTCATAACATCATCTTAGGTTATATCTCCTACAGGTAGCACAATGGGTGGGTTTGGGTCAAAAAGTGCAGTTTTGGTACGGGTCAAATTAGGTTGAGTCGACCACCCAAAACATGTTTTGTCCAATTCCCAAAAGACTTTTATGAATAATTACTGTGCCGAATATGGTTACAAAAACTATATCATTCTAGTAGTACAATTATCCTTAACAAAAAGATTTTGGAGATTTTTATACTTTTATGCACTAAAATTTGAACTATTAGAGACTTAGAACCCATTTGACCAGTTCCCTTTGAAGATGATTTTACCCTCTTGACCCATTAGAGATGAAACAGGAATACCTGGTGCATTTTCACATATGTCACAACGTGGTACATCACTAGGATCAGCAAGTCCTACTCGTACATGGCGGCTAGCAAGTTTGTTGCACATATGCACCTACTCACCATATTGCAGATATATATTATTACACAGATACAAAACTCTATTTCAAAGGGCAATCTTTTTATGGGTCAATTATTTCAAGTATTACATTCATATAGTAAATGCACTCAGTAAGATAAAGAAGTAACATATGTGATAATTTTCCAAAAGGTGAAAAACATCTTTAATCGCAGCCATTTTTTTTCTATTGGTGACCATGAGAACCCGCTAGAATAAACTCACAGGGCCCAACCAATGAAAGCTGGATTCGAATATCAGACCTTTGCTAGAGGGGAATCAATATCTTACTGTTAAATCCCAGCCATATTGAAAACCACATACTCATTACAGCTAGAAATAAATACACAATTTCAGAAAGGTAATTAAAAAAAAAATTAAAAAGAACCAGCCAGATAAAAGCATGGTCCTAGTTCATACATCTGGATGCCAAACTTGTGCTTAAAAAGGTGGACCCGTAAAATAAAGAGCCGAAATATAAAGATGTGGCTGTTGCATTCCTAGAAAGAAATTCATTCGAAAAAGCAAACCCAAACACATGCAACTCAAGAGACAACAAACAAATCAACCAACCAAGACAAAAGAATTAACTTAAGTACCTAACTTAAAACCAGATTTAAGAATCAAGAAAAGCAACTTAAAACCACTATGATCCATAGATTCTTTCATCATGATACCACTATTTAATCATCAACCAATTCATCACAAATGATTAACTAAACACTTGCAAATCTTGACAAAAACCTCATAAAATGTCATTAAATTCAACTTAATTACATATCTGCAAATGAATGAAATTGATTTAAGCTTCAACCAAATCAAATTATTACCCACAAAAATTCAAATTAATCATTACAACAATCCAACTGAAAATTCTCAAGATCCTTCTAGTCTCAACAGTTCCCACAAAAGAAAACCAGTGAATTGATGGTTTACCATCTACAATCTGAAAGCTAATTTGTTTATGTTACAACACAATGATTTGAACAGAAAACAAATCCTATTACCAAATTCAAGATCAAACACTAGATCCACTATAAAATTACACCACCAATTCGATGATAATCTCTCACATACTTCACATAAACATGAAGAGCAATCAAACACACCAGAAACTTTCAAACACAAAGCTAATTTCTACGTGAACAAGATTCAATTTAAAAAAAAAAAATTAAACCTTTTCGTCGCAAGCACGGCAAAGAGCAGCTTCATCAGCAGCACAGAATAAGATCGCAGCAGCACTTTCGCAAACATCACACAATGTTCGCATAATTATAAGCGTTTTCAAAGCAATTCTCCTGATTCTGATACTATCGTAATTCCCTATTGAGATAACCCATGATTGTCGATGAAAATTGATCACAATTACAAGATTTGATGCAAGATTTGATGGGTTTTAACTTTTAAGAGACAGAGAAAAGTATGTATGAGGGAAAATAAGCAGCAACAGAGATGAACAACAATTGACAACCAAAGTCTGAGCAAACACACACCACACAGACAGAGAGAGAGAGAGAGAGAGAGAGAGAGAGAAGCCCGAAGAAGCTTTTTAAAGTCGAATTTTCTTTAACAATCCTTAAAGATGTTGTTTATTTCAATTTAAGATTTTATCCAAAATGTTATCCATATTGAAATAAATAATTATGTACTTGCCCCTGCTAATATACAAACGGAAATTTTAGGCGCACCGTGCTTTTCCTGGAGCAAACCGACCCAAGCTGTCACGGTTAGGTCTCCCCGTGACAGCTAGGTCAGGTGTGACATCTAGCTTTCACGGTTTACCCTACCCGTGATAGTTAGATTCGGGGTCAATGATTGGGTATGTAATTATGGGGTATTGATTGGGTATGTAATTATGGGGTATTGATTGTGCGCAGGGGGGGCTATATGTCACGATTTGGCCAAACCGTGACATATTGCTTTTATTTTTTTTATTCTTTTAAGCATTAAATATTTATTTTTATTTCGTGTATCTTCCTTAAAGATTAAACATTTATTTTTATTTCCGTAATTTTATCACTGTAAACTTGAGAATGAAAAGGCGGGAAACACCGTTCGATCGGAGTTTGATTTCGTGTATCTTCCTTAAGCATTAAACATTTATTTTTATTTTCGTAATTTTATCACTGTAAACTTGAGAATGAAAAGGCGGGAAACACCGTTCGATCGGAGTTTTGATTGATTATCGATTACTAGTTTCACCGTCACATCATTTCTATCTTTTCGTGAATATATAATATAACTATTGTTCTTATGATCTGTATTATTTCGTTAGATATTTGAAGAAGCTAAGAAATTCTGCTCTGAAACTGGTGTGAAAGTTGCTGTTGCATATGGTGGTGCACCGATTTATCCTCAGGTTTATATACTTTTAAAATCATTAACAAACACTATTTTATGGTTTTAATCATTAACAAATGTGCGATTCAGTTCATCTTTTTTCTAATCTGCTTAATTAGTCTTTGTAATCTGTTATCTTTAATCTTGATTCAGAACGCGTTGACTTTAATCATTGTGGAGACAAAACGCAGCGCAGATTCTTTGAAAAACTGGTTATGCAGGGTCGGTTTCCTTCTTCCACCGTGCACAACTATCCCTTCTTCTTCCTCAACCGCAATAAGAAACTCCCAAACCTAACAAAATCAAAACACCACCCCCAAATTCAATAGCAATGCATGAGTATAATCGGTACGCCTAATAGGCTAATAGTAAACTCAATTCAAATAGTATGCACACCTCAAACACCAAAAAAACCCCAAATCTAATAGCAACACAAAAATGTATAATTGGCATGAATATCAGTAGACTTGATAATGTAATACCTTATCACTAAGAACATCAGCTTTGTTGTGACGGATGTACTTGTAAAGCCCGAGGTGAACTGCAACCCGAGCGAGTTTTTCACCACTAACATTGCGCGCACGGAGTTCAGAGAGTTTACCAGCGTCGATATCGGGGTAAGTCAAGAAGAAAAAGCTTGAGATTGCGAGCCCAAGAGCAGAATCACCGAGGTCACGACATTCAAATCTGGAAGCTTCGGCTTTTGATAATGATCTCCCGAACCCGACATTGTTTTTGAATTAACGTGTTTTTGGAATGACGACGGCTGAAAAATCTCGAGTGTGGATTATGAAATTGCGAATTTTTAGTTTGGAAATGGATATGGGGATTGTTCGAAGGTGAAATGTATATAAGGTGAAATTCTGGGGCACAAACCGTCACGGTTTGGCCTCCACGTGACGGTTTGTGCCGGGAATCCCGGCCTTTTGTCAAAATCACGTCTACGTCGTACCTTGAACTGAGACTGTGTACCCTAGAGGTCATGGTTTGGCCTCCACGTGACGGTTTTTCAACTTTAACAGCCCATTTTGTCATTTTGTCGTTTTGTTGTCAGGAGGTCACGTGGACTACCACCCCGAACCGTGAAAGCAAGACCATGCTGTCACGGGGAAAAACACCCCAAACCGTGATATCAAGTCCATGCGGTCACGGTTAGGTGCCAAAATGTGACCGCAAGACCTAACCGTGACCGTTTGAACCGGCCCACCCCCAAAAACCCATGCGGTGTCCCCATTAGGACCCTATACAAATTGATTAGATTCTAAATATCATGGATTTAGGGTATCCGGATTATTCCTCGGGTACCTTTTTGGTACGGATAGTATTCGACTGGGTTCTTCGAGTAGGCGAATTAGGTTAGATGTTGGGCTTAAGAACTCCAGTGCGAACCCTCTCGAGTTTTAGCCGTAGAATGGTGTTATGACCGTTTGGGTGGGGGGGGAGGGTCGTTGTGTAACACCTTAGAAAATTTTGACCATAAAATGACAAACCAAAAAAGTAAAGGGTTCAGAGTGAAAAATCTCAAAAATATAAAGGTTTTGGCACCGTGTGTTCTTAATGATCCGTAATGGACCATGTTGAACTACAGGCTGTAGATAAAAACAAACATTTTACGAATAGTTTGTCAACTATTTGGATGAAAGTTTCTTTATGTTTGTTCATTTTATAAATAAATAAATACAAACAAGAAAAATTGTGTTACCTAAGTTAAACAAACAAACATGAATAAAGGTCATTTTATTCATTTATGTTCATGAATGTTCGATAAGGTATTTATTTATATCAATTTGTGTTTGTTCATTTAAAGATTTTATATCTTTTTATTGGTTTTAATTTTTAAAAATACAAAACCCTAGTTATACTATATGTCTCCTCCAATATTCTCATGTGATCATTTACAACTTTAATTTATGCTAAAGTTTAATAATTATGTTAATTATATTTATGATATTTATGTAAAGTATGTTCAGATAGTTATGTTAGAATTGGTATTAAAGTTTGACAATATTCAAGAACATTTGTTTGTGTTTCATTTGTCTTTGTTTGTGTTCACATATGTTCGCTAAGTGTTCCTGCACATTTCACTAACAATCCATTTTCTTAATGAATGAACACGTATAAGAAACCTCGTTAGATAAGTGTTCGAGAATAGTTGATGAATAATAACCTCATTTTTCTAATGAACGAATTGTTCTTTTACAACCCTGGGTTGAAGGAAATGGAATTGCTATGCTACCTGTAGTAATACCTTGGCAGTTCACGGCTTGGCATGATGACCGGGACTACTAGCGACACGTGTCATCCTGTAATAACACTTTTCGTTGACTAAGCATCAGATGTTGATATGTGGCAAGATTTGATTGGATGTAAGGTGTCTTGGCTTTTAGGGTCGATTGAGAACCATGATCAGGACCTTTAGCAGTCTACTAAGGTGGTGGTGAACAAACTATATAGTCCTTTATTTATCAGGCAGAACTTTATAATTCAGAAGTATTCCTTTTTACTTTTAAAGCATTTACACCCTTGTAATACCTTGTTAAGGGTAGCATTACACCCCCTAAGCTTAAGAAACTTCAATGGAGGTGTTATTTGAGTCTCTAGCATGCTTTAAGTCATTTCCGTACTTGTCAATAATGTGAACATGTTTACAAACATCTCTACATACCATTATCTTATGTACATAAATATTTAATAATGATTTCAAACATGTTTATGAAATACTTATTTACAAGTGTTTACATTCAAACAAAACCAGCATGTGGTTGAATCAACCAATAATGTTGGAATTATATATAAAATCAAAAAGCGTTCATAAAGTCTTCCATGTGAAAAAAAACCTCTATTTGTTTTTCAGTTAAGTAATTTTGAGACCTACATTCATTATACCAGCTGTTTTACCTTGCATGCTCAAGTTGACCTGAAATCAAGGTGTGATATGTGTTCGATATCAAAGTCATAGGTTTTAGTGAATAAAATGGTTGTAGATTAAGCAGGTATCTAGACTTTAACCGCATTTATGATAGAACATCTTTTAAGATAAGTGCTTTAGAAGATTTATGTAATCATTAATGATACAAGATGTGTAAATGATACTATAATAATAAGTATGTCCATCCATTTGCTGCATCTAGTATTTCATCGCTTTACGCATCAGATGAGTTTTCGATAGAGGTCCTAAGGGACGATAGTAACCTCTACCACCCTATTAAACAGAATCAAGAAATGAAAGCTAAAAGTTAAGGAATCAGGTTAGTTGATTTAAGGGTTCCACTTACCCAAATGCAGCCAGAGATGCCAGTTCCATAAGAGTAAAGTTCTAGTAAATCTAGGAAGATGCAGTTAGGGTGGTAACTACCCAGGAAGTTTTCTAGATGCTCGACTGAAGCTGATTTAATGAGGATTGATAAAGAGATTACAATGAAAGAGGAGGATGATAAGAAGGAAGAATCCGAGAAAGAATTTGAGATTATGAAGTAGAAAGAAAGTTAACTCCCATTTTCATATTCCAATATGAGCAAGGACATTTTATGACTGACCGGAATGAAGACTGGCCAAATAATCTATCAGGACATCCAGAAGGGGTAGAGGGAGCCTCCATTTAAGTGTTTGTGTATATATATATGTATGTATAGATATATGTATGTATATACACATATACATATATATATATATATGTATGTATATATATGTATATAGTATATATATGTATGTATGTATGTATGTATATGTATGTATGTATATATATGTATGTATGTATATATATGTATGTATGTATATATATGTATGTATATATATGTATATATATATGTATATATATGTATATATATATGTGTGTGTGTGTGTATATACACACACACACACATACAACAAAGGAAAAAAAGAACGAGGGTTGCAACTATAAAACTTTCAAAGCCTGCATGTAACACCTGGAAAATTTGTCAATTAAAATAAAAGAAAGGAAATGAGAAAAAAGAAAATAAAGGATCTTGAAGGAAAAGGAAATAAGCCAAAGTAGAGGGGCTAAAGTGCAAAAAGGATAAAATTAAATTATTATTGTGTTTAAAGTGGGCATGGCCACCCACTTCTCTGTTACATCAGCTGCTCAACAGTTTTAGAGAGAGAAAACAGAAGATATTCCGCTTTAGAGAGTGAGAGCAACTGAATTTGGCCTTGGTAAGCAAATTTTAGCATAATTGGTTCGGTTTTTATGGATTTTTGACCATGAAACCTAGTTCTACATGTTCTTATGTGTTTATATATGCTTGGGTATATGTTTTTGACATGTATAGGTATTAGAAACCTTTGAAAGTTCGAGTTTAAAGAAGTTGAGCTTGATGCAGTCTAGGTGAGTTCTAGACTCCAGTTTTTATATGTTTATAAAAGTTTTTGGGACTGAAAATGTATGTAAAAGATTTTTTACAAATGTTGTATGTGTAACCGTAGGTAGTTATGCTTGTATGTTGATGATTTATGGTTGTATATGTGTTGTTTATGCTTAGAAAGGTAGTAGCAAGCTTAGAACAGAATGGTATGATGATTTGGGTCTAAAATTAACTTAGAAACATGTAAGTAGATGGTCATGTGCCTAAACAGGGCCCATGCGCTTAATATTTTTCCTTAGAAAATCTTTCAAGTGAGGTCATGTGCCCAAACAGGGCACATGCGCCTGGAAAATAGACTTAGAAAGTCTAAGTAAGGTTGATGCGCTCAAACAGTGCCCTTATACGCCCAAACAGTGGCTCATGCGCCTAGAAAATGCCTTAGAAATACTAAGTGCATGTTCGTACACATGAACAGTAATTCATGCGCCTAAGTTTTTGCCCAAACGCCTAAGTGTTAGGGTTGATGCGCCCCAATAGTGTCCATGCGCCTAAAATTTTATTCAGGTGCCTAAGTGTAGGCTCATGCGCCTGAATAGTGCATGCGCCCAAAGTGAGAATCAGTTAAGTATAGGGCCATGCGCCCTAATAGGGTTGAAACGCCTAAACAGGCTTCATGCCCCTGCATAGTATTAAAGCGCCTAAACACTTAGAAATTTTCTGAATTTTTGGGAAATCAAATTTTTAGGGTTTTGACTATAGTTTGAACTAAGGCTTATATGTGCCTATTTTATGCATGGTTATGCTTTGTTCTTATGTTCCTTATGCATATTGATGTGTGACTTTACATGGTGTGTTTAAGATTATAAACGTAAAGTATTATAATTAAATAAAGAGATAAGATTAATGATAATGAAAGTGAAACATAAAGAATGAATGAAAGAAAAGGCTTGCAAGCAGATTGAAAGGAGGATCACAACACTTTGAGAGTTGTTAGCTCAACTATGTGTATTATAGAGTACGATTTTGACTAACCCATAAGGGTTTACACACAGGGGGATCAGTCTTGGTGACTGATCCATAGTACGAAATGGGATCCTTGTCACTTTACCCCGGATATGATGTGGCTTTGTGCCAAGATATGATACGACTTTGTGCCAAGATATGATATGACTTTGTGCCAGGAAGTAATGAGGCTTTATGCCCGGAATGGTGGCTTCGGGCCACGATGGGGGTAATGTTTTGACAGGATCTAGAAACAGTGAAAGATAAAGATAAAGTACTAAATGAACGAATATGTGCGATCATGAACGATGAAAAAGGTTATACCTTGATGTATGTACGATAAATGATCACGTACGAAAGTAAAGAAAGTATTTTGATAAAAAGTGTATTTTTCGTATATGAAATGTATAAAGTATTTTAACACTTTAAAACTAGAACGCACTCAACAACGCTGACTTTTATGCATTTTTAGTTGACAGGTAATCATTGCTGAGGATGGCACACGGGGAGGCTACTCGGCAGGGCAAGACTTGCATCCATTCACGCATATTATTACCGTTTTTTTGTAATGCAATTAACGGATGCTTTCTTTTGTAATTTAACAATGTTGTATTGCATAACAATAGTAATTGTTAATAAAAGGAATGGATTTTGTTAATGTAACAATGTGGACTCGGCCTTGTGTTGGTGGGGTAATATTGTCCAGGCTGAAGGTAGCAGGGCCATTGGCAGGACGATGTGGTCAAATTTGAAGAAGCTAGTGATTGAGGAGTTCTGTCCTCACAGAGAATTAGACAAGATTGAGAGGGAGTTCCTGTAGCTGGAGGCGGGGACCATGACACACCAGCAATACACCACCAAGTTCAACGAAATGGCAAGGCTGGTACCGAATCAGGTGATGCCGGTGTGAAGGAAGATCAAGAAGTATATCGAAGGATTGCCAGATGATGTTCGTAGGCACTTGATCACTGCTTGACCAAGCACTTTCAGGTCGGCAGTGAATTTGGCTGGGAGGTTGTATGATGAGAGAGAGGTGGCGGTGGTAGAGGTGAAGAGGACAAGTGGTGGTGACAGAAGCTGGAATTGGAAGCGGTTTAGACGTGGTGGTTTCACTCCAAACAACAAGATGATGAAAGTGGATGACCGTAGAGTGGGGTCATTGAGGTCGGGGATAAAGAAGTGTCAAATATGGGAGAGAGCAAGTTGGTGAATGCAAGTGGGGGATGAACGTGTGCTTCAAGTGTGGGAAGCCTGATCATGTGGCAAAGATGTGGAGTTATACGGTGTTATAACTGTGGCGAGGAGGGCTAGTAGAGATTGGAAAAAAACATGGGCTGAGAGTTTAGGGATAAAAAGCCAGAGGAAAGAGGACAGAGGGCGAGTGCAAGAGCTTTCACAATGATATGGGAAGAGGCCAGAGTGGATCCTGACTTCGTGTCAGGTATGTTTCTAGTAAACCAAACTTGTGGCTCTGTACTATTTAATTCTGGTGCTATTAGGAGTTTTATTTCTACTGCTTTTTGTGCTAAGATGCATGTTAGTAGTAGAAGTATCGATGAACCTTTTGACGTAAAAACTGCTATTGGTAAGTCTACTAGAATTACTGATATGATAGAGGACTATGCCATAGAACTAGAAGGCCATAGGTTTTCTGCTAAGCTATTTGTGATGCCCCTAGGTGGATTTGATGTAGTACTAGTGATGGATTGGTTAGCGACTTATGAAGCAAACATCGTGTGTCGTAAGAAGGTGATTCGATTAATTACGCCCGATGGAAGTTCGGTGACCGTCTACGGTGATCGGGCCACTACGGTTCCAAAGGTGATTTCGCTGGAGGTGGCAGAAAAGTGCATAGGACGTGGATGTAGTGCCTACCTAGCCTACGTAAAGGATGTGGAATGTGGATGCTTCAGTACCACAATTGTTTGATGTACCAGTGGTATGTGACTTCCCAGACGTGTTCCTAGAGGATTTACTAGGTGTGCCACCGGATTGCGAGATTGAGTTTCAAATTGATCTGATACTCGGTGCTTAACCCGTTACCAAAGCACCATATCGATTAGCTCCGACTGAGATGAAGGAACTGATGGCTCAATTGCAAGAGCTATCAGATAAGGGATTCATTTGACCAAGCATCTCTCCTTAGGGTGGTCCGACCTTGTTTGTTAAGAAGAAGGACGGTAGCATGAGGATGTGTATGGACTACCTGGAGTTAAACAAGTTGACGGTGAAGAATCGGTATCCATTACCGAGAATTGATGACTTTTTTGATAAGCTTCAAGGTGCCAGTTGGTTCTTAAGGATAGATCTTTGATCTGGTTACCATTAACTGAAGGTGAAGGAACGAGATATTCCTAAGACAACTTTCCGCACGTGTTACGGACACTACGAGTTTCTCGTTATGTCTTTTGGCTTGACTAACGCGCCAACTGCCTTTATGGATATGATTAATCGAGTGTGTCGGCCGATGTTATATAAATCAGTGATCGTGTTTATTGATGATATCCTGATTTATTCAAAGAGCGAGGAAGAACATGCTGGTCACATACGCAAAGTGTTAGAGACACTTAGAAGAGAGAAGTTGTATGCTAAATTCTATAAGTGTGCTTTCTAGTTACGTGAAGTTCAATTCTTGGGTCACGTGGTAAATGCTGAAGGAATCATGGTGGATCCGACAAAGGTTGAGGCAGGGATGCAATGGAAGTATCCGAAGACGCCATCCGAGATCTGTAGTTTCTTAGGTTTGGCGGGCTACTACAGAAGATTTATACAAGACTTATCCAAGATAGCCTCACCTTTGACTAGATTGACTCGCAAGGATGTTAAGTTTATGTGGGGTCGAGAACAGGTGTGTGCTTTTGAGGAGTTAAAGATGAGATTGAATCAAGCTCTTGTCTTGACATTACCTAATGGGAGCGAAGACTTAGTGGTATATTCGGATGCTTCTCATTCGGGACTAGGTTGCGTGTTGATGCCACGTGGAAGGGTAATAGCCTATGCATCCCGACAGCTGAAAACCAACGAAGTCGACTACCCTACCCATGATTTGGAGTTAGCGGTTGTGGTCTTCACATTGAAGATTTGGAGGCATTACTTATACGGGACGGAGTGAACAATCTTCACGGACCACAAGAGCTTAAAGAATTTCTTTGAGCAAAAGGATCTCAACATGAGGCAGAGGAGGTGGTTAGAGCTCATCAAGGATTATGACTGTGAGATCCATTATCATCCGGGTAAGGTCAACGTTATGGCCGATGCCCTCAGTCGAAAGGATGGACCCGGGCCTATCAGGGTGAAAGCTTATCAACTAGTGATGACCTCTAATGTGATGACTAGGTCAAAGAATTTCAAGAAGAGGCGTTGAAAGAAGAACGCCTTAACTCTGAAAGGATGAGAGGTCTCGTCTCGGAGTTGGGAGAAAATACTCACGGGGCAAGAACCCGCTTCGGGCGGATGTGGATTCCCCGATATGGAGATCTAAGGGGACGAATTATGGATGAAGCTCATAAGACTCAATACTTGATTCATCCTGATGCCACAAAGAAGTACCAGGATATGAAGAAAGATTACTGGTAGCCGGGAATGAATCGTGACGTAGTGGAGTATGTGAGTAAGTGCCTTACTTGCTTGCAAGTGAAGGCAGAGCATTAGAAGCCATACGGGAAGATCCAACCGTTGGATATACCTGATGGAAGTGGGAGCACATCACCATGGACTTTATACTAAGCTACCTCGTACGACGAGGGGGTGCGATACCATTTGGGTGATAGTTGATCGACTGACGGAGAGTGCTCACTTCTTACCGATCAACGAGACGTATTCATCCGAGAGGCTGACGGATCTGTTCATCAAGGAGATTGTAGCTCGTCATGGTGTGTCGGTGTCTATTGTGTCGGATCGTGACACCCGATTTACATAGAAGTTTTGGAAAAGATTCCATGATACGATTGGGACGAGGCTACACATTAGCACGACTTATCATCCTCAGACAGATGGCCAGTCTGAGAGGACGATTCAGATGCTTGAGGTGTAACACCCGAAAATTTTGTCTAAGTGAAAGAAAGAAAAATAATAAGGAATGAAAAGAAATGAGACTAAGAAAACAAAAGTATCTTGAAAAGAAAAGGAAGGGGCCAAAGTAGAGAGGGTGAAAGTGTAAAAGGTACCAAAGTCAAATATTATAATAATATTTGAAGTATGGCCGCCCATATATAACAACCCATCTGTTTTTTGACTGAAAAAGGAAGAAGAAGAAAAAGGTGAAGTTTCTCTCGGTTTTCAAGGGAAAAAGGGGCTGAAATCGCAATTGGTAAGTGTTTCATGAGTTTTTGGTTCGGTTTTATAGACTTTTGATCGTGTAACCGAATTCTACTTGTTCTTATGTGTGTATATGTGTTCAGGTTATGTGTTTTTGACATGCATAGGTGTTAGAAACCTTTGAAAGTTCAAGTTCAAAGAGGTTGAGTTCGAAAGCATCTAAGGTTAGTTTCTAGACCCCGGTTTTTAAATGTTTTTAAAAGTTTTAGGGCTGAAAATGCATGCAAAACCATTTTTACAACTTTCATGTAAATAACCGTATGTATGTATGTTTGTATGCTGATGTTTTATAGTTGTAAATGTTGATACATTATGTACCTAGTTTATGATCTTAAATGTAATAGTCTTTCATTTCTTACACTGATGTAATGTGATGACTCAATGATAAATGAAATGCATTTTGATGTTTATTTATGGTTGATTATTTCATATTATTATTGTATTGAGTATGATTCACATGTATGAACTTTATATATAGGTTTGATGTTGTTGTACATAGTTCTAAGTCAATAATAACTTAGAAATGTGTTCAACCTAGTTGGATGGTTATTCATGCTAATGGACCATACTTATGGACCATACGCATGAATGAACCATACTTATGGACCAGTCGCATGACTGAGACATAAGATTGATTCAGTCGCACGACTAATCCTTCAGTCGTGCGTATGAGTCAACCGCATGAGTCAGTCGCACGACTGAACCATGCTAATGGTTCAGTCGTACGAATGGACACTGAAAACCTATAAATACCACATAATTCGTGGAAAAATAAAACACTTCGAATACTTTCATACGCTAGCCATCCAGAGCGTCCCAAGTCGCCCATCCAAGTTCATAGTTCGTTCCTGATCAATTCCAACTCGTTCTTAACGTTTGTTTCATTGTTAGATCGATTAGGTTATTCATTCTCATTGATTGGATCGCCAATCAAATAGAATTCCGCGCTATTTGATCTGGTCTCACGTAGAATCCGTTAGTACTCCGTACGAAAACGGTCCTAACAAGTGGTATCAGAGACTAGGCTCATGATTTTGCATGGATTCAATTAGTTTTGGTGTTAAACTAAACGTTTTCAATCAAAAGATCCACTTTTTACTTCAAAACTGTGTTTTTGACAATAGTTTGTGTTAAAAGTTTCGACCTTTTACCATACGGCAGATTAGGGTTCGTGAAAATTCGTATTTTTGTGTCAAAGTGTTCAAAAATTAGATTTTTCCCCGCAACAACAGCCTTAGTCGCACGATTGGACCATTCGTACGACTGAATCCCATTCGTATACTCCATTCGCACGACTAACCTTAGTCATATCTCTCATTCGCACGGTTAAGCTATTTCAGTCGGTTGATCTCAATCGTCCTGCTCATTCGCATGACTAAATCCAATCGCACGATTGAATTCATTCGCATCCTTCAATCGCACGATTGACCCAGTCGCCTAGCTCAATCGCACGTTTGAATCTATCCTGTTCTAAGTTCATTAAGTTCAAAGCAATGGAAGATCAGTTTGCTACATTCACCGCTGGAAAGGACTCGCGTATCCAGAATCTTCTACTTCTGGAAAATGAGATAGGGAACCACAACAAACCGCCAAAGCTGTTAACTTTGGATGAATACCCACAGTGGAAACAGTGGTTTGAAATCTACTTGAATAGAGTTGACCCAAACCTTTGGACATCTATTGAGACTGGTTACACGGTACCAGTCAATGCTAATGGGGTAAAATTGACTTTGGGAGGAATGAGTGAATCCAAGAAGACTCTACATAATGCGAAAAGAAAGCATATGCCTTGTTGACTCAGTCTATACCTAAGGACATATTCCATCAGTTCTCTAAGAACAAACAGTCAAAGAAGTTATGGGAGGCCTTGGAAAAATGATACGAAGGCAATGCAACTTTGAAGGCACTGAAGGCAAAAGCTCTCAAAAAGGAATTTGATAACTTCTCTCCGATTGGGAATGAGAGCTTGGATGATATCATTGATCGATTCTATCATCTGATGAGTGAGTTGCATACTCATGGTATGGCAACATCTATGGAAGAAAAAGTTTCAAGTTTTGCTGATGGTTTACCAGACAAATGGGATCCATTTGTGTCTAATCCGAGACAAAATGACAATCTTGCTACATTAGACATAAATGATTTCATTCTGAAGTTAAGGGAGGAAGAACTGCGTCAGAAATACAAGTCAAAGAAAGGATCCTACGCTCAGAATCATTCACTGTACAACTCGGTTCCTACTCCAGCCTCATCAGGCGCACCGCTACAAATGGCGTTTCGCTACAAACGACGTTTGTGTCTAACTCTTCTGCTCCTTCCTAAAGTAGTTTCTTAGGAAATGAAACGTCAGGGTCATCTGGAACCCAATACATTGTTCCTGAGGTAAATACAACCAAGCTGAAGACCGAGAATCTCAGAAATGTCACTGTGGAAGTTACTAAAGAGCACATGGATCTTCTAGCTGCTGTTGTTTAATATTATGATGGATTAGTCGCTGGGAAGATTGGAAACTATCATCTTGCTGACGAGGACTATGAGCAAGTTGATGAGACTGAGTTGGAGCGCGTAGATATTATGTGGGCTTTGGCTAGTGCAGTAAGGAGAGCCAAGATGTTTGTAAAGAAGATAGGGCAGAACTTGGTTGCTACTAAAGATACTACTTTTGGATTTGATAAAACCATGGTCACTTGCTTCAATTGTGAAGAAAAAGGGCACTTCAGACGTGAGTGCTTAAAGCCAAAGAAGACTGGGAATGGAAATCCTTTTCCTACATTCAACCGTCAAGACAAAGAGAAGGCTGAAGCATCATCAAGTAAAGAATCTAAGGTTTTAGTTGCTCAGGGTGATGAAGGATAAGACTGGTCCATCCGATTTGTATCTGAGGGAAAATCAAATGTTGCATTAGTTGATACCTTGGATGACGGATCTGCAAGTGAAGGAGACATCATAGCTGAGCATGCACGTTCAGATATCAAAGAAGCTATGGATGTCGTTGATCATCTGGTTGAAGAAGAGCTAAGTGCTGCAAACTCAGAATCTCCAGTTACTGAAGAGTCTGACACTGCACTAATATCTGATTCGTCTGGTTTCGCACAGGTATACTCTAAAGACGAATTATTTGAGAAACATGCTTGTGCTGAATGTAATAAATTTAGAGAAAGCATTGATTTAAAATTTTCTAGGTTATTAGAACACAATGATAATCTAGTAAATGATTTACAACTCTGCACTGAAGCAAATCGTGTTTTAAAACAAAATAAGTGCAGCTTCAAAGAAAAGATAGAACTTTTAGGGAAACAACTAAGGGAAACCGAGGTTGTTGCATTAAATCAATCAAATGACATTAAGTTCTACTTAACCACTTTGTAAGACACTAAAAAGGAAAAACAATTTTGCAAGTCGAAGTTGAATATTTAAAACAAAAACTGCACAGTTTAGCAAGTTTCTCTCACATAGTTCAGAACTTAGTGAAAGAAAGAAATGGCGGGGAAGGTATGGGATATAAGGTAGTACCACCACCACATGCAATCGTTTTAAATACTAAATGTAGACCAATCAACAATAACCTGGTTATGGATCATGTGGTGTCTACTCCTCTGGTTAGTGATCCAGATTCTATGGGTAAACCTGTGAAGTCTGTCACTGGACAGAAGGCTACTATTTCGGGATCAAAAGATAAGATGCCTGTTGAGGATTTGTGTGATAAAATTAAAAGGGTTAAGTTAGGGTCAGGTTCACAAACATCTAATTCAGAACCTAAACAATTTAAATCAATGAACTCTAAACGTGTAAATCATCAAAATCCTAATAAAATGAAAGCAAAAGATGTTCAAAATATCAAAACAATTAAGTTTGTTAAAGAAAGTGAAACATCTAAAAAGGAAGAGAAACTACCTAGCCCCCGACCAAACTCAACCCCACATCAAAACTTTCTCAAACTGTCAAAGGGAGATCCTGCTACAATTGTGGAAAACAAGGACATATTTCTCCAAATTGTCCTTACTATCATAAACCTAAAAAGAAAATTGAACTTTTTGATGAAAAACCAAGATTTTCTAAAATTAGATCTAATACTCCTCCAAGATACCAAAGGCCACACAGACAAGCTCAAAGCAAAGCTGTGCCACCTAAGGTTAAACCCAGGACTATTAGTGAACCAAAAGTTCATACCATAAGCCAGTCGTCTGTTTACCACAAACATGCCTTACACAAAACTGGTTTATGGAAGGAAAATCAAGTAATGTGTCTGATAGTGATGACAAAAGAAGAAAGATGTGTCCTCATCTTCTGAAGGTTAGTGGGTTGAGTTCATGAAATGTGATACCTCTGGGACACCCAAGCTAGTTAAGGCTTGGGTCCCAAACCTGAACTAATCATTTCCTTTGTATGTGCAGGGTGTCCGCTACAGCGCTATCACTAATACCCGGATTATTGATAGTGGGGCTTCCAGGCACATGACCGGGAATTCGTCCCTCCTTTTCAACGTCAAGCAAATTGTAAGGCCCCGTTCCCGGGCACCTCACAGTTGGTCATTCACAGCATAAAATATACATAATACAAGTTAAGCAGCGGAATTATATTTTAACAAAAACATTCATTCATTATAAAAACTGTTGTTAAGCAATACATTCTAGTTTCTAAGTCACAAAATATTTAATTGAATGAATTACAGAACAACAGTATCGTCAAAACAAAATGGATGTCAGTCTTCCCGCCAAGTAGCCACCCCTGTGTGCCATCCTCAGCAACACTACCTGCGAACTGGAAAATACATAAAAGTCAGCGTTGCTGAGTGAGTTCTAGTTTTATAGTTAAAATACTTTACTTTTCGTTCAAAAACCATTCCTCATTTGTCACAAGTGATCATACATCGTACGTACACATAGGTAATACTTTCATTATCTTCATCATCGTTCAATTCGTACTTTTATCAATCCTCTTTAATTAAACTGTGAGTCTTTTGCAACACCAAGTCGCTCACCTCTAAGCCAACCACAAAGATTGACCTACATTCCTGTGAGTCTTTTGTGACACCAAGTCACTCACCTCTAAGCCAACCACAAAGATTGACCTACATTCCTGTGAGTCTTTTGTGACACCAAGTCACTCACCTCTATATCAATCTCAAGGATTGATCCTGTGTGCATCCTTCGGGGTAGCGAACCCGCATCACAGTTGAGCTAACACCTGCCAGGGGTGTGCACCTCCATTCATTTGCTTGCAAGACTTTCGTTCATTCGTTCACGTTCCATTCCTCTTTATCATTAATCTTTCACTTTATTAATGATAATAATTATTGATCATGATTATTCCACATAGAAACATACAGTATTATTATTAATAAGTATAATAATAATAATACTAATAATATTATAAATAATATTATTCATACTCTTAATAATATCCCTAATCATAATATTAATCATGACATTAAGAAAAGGATATTATTACATTCACACATCATCATACATTTACCACCATTTATAGCATCATGCCATACTTAACAATATTTTATTAATAATATTGTTAACATTAATAATACACTGATAATAATATCAGTAATAATGAGGGTTAATCATACTCATCATTATATGCATGAGACATCATCATTTATTAACCCTAGTCAATTCTGGTCAAAACCTCGAACTTCGGTATTTCAGGAATTTCCTAAAAAAAAATTCTAAGTATCCTAGGCGTTTGAGCCCTGTTGGGCGTATAAGCCCTCTAGCCGTATGAGCACTATCGGGCGTAAGAGTACTGCTGGACTTTTCATTTTACACTTAGAATTATTTGGTCATACGACCACACTGTTGGTCGTATGGGCACTATTGGTCGTACCATTCCCCAGACTTAGAAATATATTCCGATCATACGACCACACTGTTGGTCGTATGAGTCCTGTGGGTCTCATACTTAGGAAATTTCACATTGTCATACGACCACTGTTGGTTGTATGAGTCCTATTGGACTCAACACTTAGAAATATAATCTTGGTCATACGACCACACCACTGGTCGTATGAGTCCTGGTGGACTTATCAACCTGCATTTATTTATTCTTAAGTCCAAATTTCAGTAGTATTAGTAACCTGTTCAGATATCTAAGCCCCAAACATCAAAATGCCTAGTTCTAAACATACATACATGATTCTTAGGCATAAATCTAACATAATCATAAACATGCATACAATCGTTTCATACGGGTATCATCCCAAACTTTACAAAAACATATATATATGCATTTCCAGCCCCAAAACGTTTAAAAATCAGTAAAGAGGGGTCTAGAACTCACCTTTGTTGCCTTCTTCAAATGTCACACTCTTCACCTGAGCCTCCTCAACTGTTCTAACACCTAGAACACACACACCACACCACCCGAACACACAAGACACATTTATAAGCTCACATACGGTTCTAGAATCATCTAAACTTCAAAAATTCGAGATTTCTTACCAAAAACTTCGAATTCTCCTTCTTTCTCTTTCTAAAACTCGAATTCTGCTTTCTCTCTCTGAAATATCCGAAGAAGGTAGTGATGTGAAACAAGGGTGGGCGGCCATACCACCTTTTTGTGCCAAATAAATATAAACTTTGCATATTTGGCACTTTTGGCCCCTTCACTTTGGTTGACTTTTGTTTCTTTCTCTTTTTCCTTCTTTTTCTTTCTCCTTCTTTTATTTTCTTTTTGACAAGAATTACGGGTGTTACAAGTCCACCCCCCTTATATAGGTTTCGTCCCCGAAACCTGTTATTCCTCAAACAGATGTGGGTAGTGTTGTCTCATCTCTTCTTCAGTCTCCCACGTAGACTCGGATTCCGTCCTGTGCTTCCACTGTACACGCACAAGAGGAACCACTTTATTCCTTAACCTCTTTTCTTTACGATCAATGATTGCCACTGGTTGCTCCACGTAGTTGAGCCTCTCATCCACCTCAATATCCTCCAGTGGTACAACCATGTCTTCATCAGCTAAGCACTTTCTTAGATGGGATACATGGAATGTGGGATGAATTCCACTTAACTCATCTGGCAATTCAAGTCGATAGGCCACCACTCCTACTCGTGCGATAATTCGGAAAGGTCCTATATATCTCGGGCTTAGCTTACCTCGTTTCCTGAATCTAATGATTCCCTTCCAGGGCGAGACCTTCAACATGACTCGGTCGCCAACCTTGAACTCTATCGGTCTTCGCCTCTTGTCAGCATACGACTTTTGCCTATCTTTCGCCGCCTTCATGAAGGCTTTGATCTTTTCTAATTTCTCAGTCGTTGCTTCAATCACCTCAACACCTCCCAATTCCTTCTGCCCAATGTCTCCCCAACATACGGGCGTCCTACACCTCCTACCGTATAGCATCTCGTATGGTGGCATGCCAATACTGGCATGATAGCTATTGTTGTACGAGAATTCTGCTAACGGCAGGTGGTCGTCCCAACTTCCTCCAAAATCGATCACGCACGCCCGAAGCATGTCTTCGAGTGTTTGGATCATCCTCTCAGACTGACCGTCCGTCTGAGGGTGATATGCTGTACTAATGTGTAGCCTCGTCCCCATTGCGTCGTGGAATCTCTTCCAAAACTTGGAGGTAAACCGGGTGTCACGATCAGACACAATAGACACCGGCACACCATGACGAGCTACAATTTCTTTGATGAACAGATCCGCCAATCTTTCAGATGAGTACGTTTCACGGATCGGTAGGAAGTGGGCACTCTTTGTCAAGCGGTCAACTATCACCCATATGGCATCATACCCTTTCGGGGTACGTGGTAGCTTCATGATGAAATCCATGGTGATATGCTCCCACTTCCATTCGGGTATATCCAACGGTTGGATCTTCCCGTAGGGCTTCTGGTGTTCCGCCTTCACTTGTAAGCAAGTCAAGCACTTACTTACGTACTCCACTACGTCACGTTTCATGCCCGGCCACCAATAGTCTTTCTTCATATCGTGGTACATTTTGGTAGCACCGGGGTGAATGGAGTATCGTGTCTTATGGGCCTCGTCCATAATCCTTTCACGTAGATCCCCGTATCGAGGAATCCACATTCGCCCAAATCGGGTCTTAACACCTAGAGTGTTCTCACCCAATTCCGTCACTAGACCTCTCATCCTTTCGGTGTTAAGACGATCTTCTTTCAAAGCCTCATCTTGAAACTCCTTAACCTGTGTCATCACGTCGGAGGTCATAATCAACTGATAAGCCTTCACCCGGATCGGCTCAGGCCTTTCTTTTCGGCTAAGGGCATCGGCCACCACATTGGCTTTGCCCGGGTGGTAATGGATCTCACAATCATAATCTTTTATCAGTTCCAACCACCGCCTCTGCCTCATGTTTAGATCCTTCTGCTCGAAGAAATACTTCAAGCTTTTGTGGTCAGTGAAGATTGTGCACTTCGTCCCGTATAGATAGTGCCGCCAAATCTTCAACGCAAAAACCACTGCGGCTAATTCTAGATCGTGTGTGGGATAGTTGACTTCGTGGGTCTTCAGCTGTCGGGATGCATAGGCTATTACCCTTCCACGTTGCATCAACACGCAACCTAGCCCAGAATAGGATGCATCCGAATAGACCACCAAGTCTTCATTTCCCTCGGGCAAAGTCAAGACAGGAGCTTGTGTTAGTCTCGTCTTCAACTCCTCAAAGGCGGTCTCCTGCTCTCGACCCCACACGAATTTCACGTCCTTACGGGTCAATTTAGTCAAGGGTGAGGCTATCTTGGAGAAGTCTTGAATAAATCTCCTGTAATAGCCCGCCAATCCCAAGAAGCTACGAATCTCGGATGGCGTCTTTGGTGATTTCCATTGCATCACAGCCTCCACCTTCGCTGGGTCCACCATGATCCCCTCTGCATTCACCACGTGACCCAGAAATTGTACCTCGCGTAACCAGAACGCACATTTGGAGAACTTAGCATACAGTTTCTCCCTTCTCAAAGTCTCCAACACTTCCCGAATGTGGCCGGCATGCTCTTCTTCGCTCCTTGAATAAATCAGAATATCATCGATGAACACAATCACTGATTTATCTAACATTGGCCGACACACCCGGTTCATCAAATCCATAAAAGCAGCTGGCGCGTTGGTCAACCCAAAAGACATGACGAGGAACTCGTAGTGACCATAGCGCGTACGAAAAGCTGTTTTAGGAATGTCTTGCTCCTTCACTTTCAATTGATGGTAGCCAGATCGAAGATCTATCCTCGAGAACCAACTGGCACCCTGGAGCTGATCAAACAAGTCATCGATCCTTGGTAAGGGGTATCTGTTCTTCACCGTCAGCTTATTCAGCTCACGGTAGTCGATGCACATCCACATACTACCATCCTTCTTCTTTACGAATAGAACCGGAGCACCCCAAGGTGAGATACTCGGTCGAATAAATCCCTTATCCAGCAGCTCCTGCAACTGATCCATCAATTCTTTCATCTCCGTCGGAGCCAAGCGATACGGTGCTTTTGCGACAGGTTGGGCACCCGGTATCAGGTCGATCTGGAACTCGATCTCTCGGTCAGGTGGCAATCCCGATAAGTCTTCGGGAAACACGTCTGGAAAGTCACACACCACTGGCACATCGCATAGCTGTGGTGTTGGCGTCTCTACATTCTTTACATAACATAAGTAGGCGCTACATCCGCGCCTCATACACTTTCCCGCCACCGCCATCGAGATCACCTTCGGAATCGTCGCAACTCGATCGCCATAAATTGTCACCGGACTTCCGTCGGTCGCCGTCAGTCTAATCATCTTCTTTCGGCACACGATATTCGCTTCGTAGGTTACTAAACAGTCCATCCCTAACACTACATCAAATCCTCCTAGGGGCATCACATGTAATCTAGCAGCAAACCTATGGCCTTCTAACTCTATGGCACAGTCCTCTATCACATCGGTAACTCTAGTGGACTTACCAATAGCAGTTTCTACATCAAAGGGCTCACCAATGCATTTACTACTAGTAGATAATTTAGCACAGAAAGTAGCAGAAATGAAACTCCTACTAGCACCAGAATCAAATAACACAGAAGCAAGAGTTTGATTTACTAGAAACGTACCTGATACAACATCGGGGTCCGTCCTAGCCTCCTCTCTGGTCATGGTGAAAGCTCTGGCGCTCGCCCTCTACCCTTCAGTTCCGGCCGTCTTCTTTCCCCCGGAACTCTCAGCCCTTGGCTTCCTGCAATCCTTGCTCATATGGCCCGCCTCGCCGCAGGTGTAACACCTCAGATCCTTACAATCCTTCAGGATGTGGCCCGGCTTCCCGCACTTGAAACACACGTTGAGCCCCGATTTGCACTCACCCGTATGCTCCTTCCCGCACTTGCCACACCTTTTGGGCCTCGAGCTTGATGACCCACCCTTCGGTCATCCACTTTCATCCTTTTATTGTTCGGAGTAAAACCGCCGCGCCCGAACCGTTTCCCATTCCAGTTTCGGTCACCACCACCAGCCTTCTTCACCTCCGCATCCGCTACCTCTCTCTCATCGTAGAGCCTCCCAGCCAAATCTACTGCCGACCTAAAAGTGCTTGGTCGTGCAGCAATCAAATGCCTACGAATATCGGCTGGCAGTCCCTGAATGTACCGGTTAATCTTGCGAGATACCGGTGTCACTTGGTCTGGCACCAGCCTTGCCATCTCATTGAACTTGGCAGTGTATTGCTGGTGGTTCATGGTTCCCGCCTCGAGTTGCAGAAACTCCCTCTCAATCTTATCCAGTTCCCTGTGAGGACAGAATTCCTCAATCACCAGCTTCTTCAACTCGGGCCACTTCATCTTGCTTATGGCCCTGCTTCCCTCAGCTTGGACAATATTGTCCCACCAACATAGTGCTGAGTCGGTAAAAGAGTGGGTGGCAAATTTTACCTTCTGATCTTCCCGGCACTCACTGATCACGAGTACCGCTTCCATTTCCCTTACCCAACGATGGGCAGCAGCAGCATTGCCATTCCCATCAAAAGTCGGGGGCCTGCACCTCTGGAATGCCCCGTAATTGCATCCCTTGGTCGTCACCCCAGCTACATCATCTTCCTCTTCATCAGATACTACTATCTCAGGATCCGGTCGTTCCTCTCCTCCCTTGCTCTCCTTCTCAGTTGACCCTCTCCTGTCTTCCTTCTCTTTCCTCTCCTCATTTCTCACAGCGCGAATAACATCAGTCACTACAGATGGCATAACTGCCTGTAGGATCTGGTGTACCTCATCAGCAATCGCCTCCCTAGCTGAGGCATTCAGGCTCGCATTCTCAGTTTCCTCGTTCCGGTCAGGAACCTCAGGGTTCGCGGGGGTTGTCTCAGGAGCTTTAGTGCTGTTCCTAGTCGTACGCGGACGATCTCTACCTCTAGCAGCTTTGGCAGGTTTCTTCCCAGCCATTTTCCTATACACTATAAGATTCAAACACTAAAACAGTCATTCGAGGGAGCAGCTCAGTTTATGTCAAGTATAGTAAGTCCCTAATTACAGTGGCCAGTTGTGATTAGCCACTTACTTTACTTTTCACACCCCAAGCATCTCCTATCCTGACTACATCAGCATCTAAATCTACTAAGAGCACATAAATCACATAGCACACGCACATAATGCTGGTTAACTTTTAAGAAAAACAATACCTGATGGCACATGGCTACTCGGGCTGACATCCCTCTTTCCGTCCCATTCTCAGTTTAAGTTAAGGTTTATTTTTTTTTTTGAAAATTTACCCGTTTCACTTAAACTTTAGCTCTGATACCAACTTGTAAGGCCCCGTTCCCGGGCACCTCACAGTTGGTCATTCACAGCATAAAATATACATAATACAAGTTAAGCAGCGGAATTATATTTTAACAAAAACATTCATTCATTATAAAAACTGTTGTTAAGCAATACATTCTAGTTTCTAAGTCACAAAATATTTAATTGAATGAATTACAGAACAACAGTATCGTCAAAACAAAATGGATGTCAGTCTTCCCGCCAAGTAGCCACCCCTGTGTGCCATCCTCAGCAACACTACCTGCGAACTGGAAAATACATAAAAGTCAGCGTTGCTGAGTGAGTTCTAGTTTTATAGTTAAAATACTTTACTTTTCGTTCAAAAACCATTCCTCATTTGTCACAAGTGATCATACATCGTACGTACACATAGGTAATACTTTCACTATCTTCATCATCGTTCAATTCGTACTTTTATCATTCCTCTTTAATTAAACTGTGAGTCTTTTGCAACACCAAGTCGCTCACCTCTAAGCCAACCACAAAGATTGACCTACATTCCTGTGAGTCTTTTGTGACACCAAGTCACTCACCTCTAAGCCAACCACAAAGATTGACCTACATTCCTGTGAGTCTTTTGTGACACCAAGTCACTCACCTCTATATCAATCTCAAGGATTGATCCTATGTGCATCCTTCGGGGTAGCGAACCCGCATCACAGTTGAGCTAACACCTGCCAGGGGTGTGCACCTCCATTCATTTGCTTGCAAGACTTTCGTTCATTCGTTCACGTTCCATTCCTCTTTATCATTAATCTTTCACTTTATTAATGATAATAATTATTGATCATGATTATTCCACATAGAAACATACAGTATTATTATTAATAAGTATAATAATAATAATAATACTAATAATATTATAAATAATATTATTCATACTCTTAATAATATCCCTAATCATAATATTAATCATGACATTAAGAAAAGGATATTATTACATTCACACATCATCATACATTTACCACCACTCATAGCATCATGCCATACTTAACAATATTTTATTAATAATATTGTTAACATTAATAATACACTGATAATAATATCAGTAATAATGAGGGTTAATCATACTCATCATTATATGCATGAGACATCATCATTTATTAACCCTAGTCAATTCTGGTCAAAACCTCGAACTTCGGTATTTCAGGAATTTCCTAAAAAAAAATTCTAAGTATCCTAGGCGTTTGAGCCCTGTTGGGCGTATAAGCCCTCTAGCCGTATGAGCACTATCGGGCGTAAGAGTACTGCTGGACTTTTCATTTTACACTTAGAATTATTTGGTCATACGACCACACTGTTGGTCGTATGGGCACTATTGGTCGTACCATTCCCCAGACTTAGAAATATATTCCGATCATACGACCACACTGTTGGTCGTATGAGTCCTGTGGGTCTCATACTTAGGAAATTTCACATTGTCATACGACCACTGTTGGTCGTATGAGTCCTATTGGACTCAACACTTAGAAATATAATCTTGGTCATACGACCACACCACTGGTCGTATGAGTCCTGGTGGACTTATCAACCTGCATTTATTTATTCTTAAGTCCAAATTTCAGTAGTATTAGTAACCTGTTCAGATATCTAAGCCCCAAACATCAAAATGCCTAGTTCTAAACATACATACATGATTCTTAGGCATAAATCTAACATAATCATAAACATGCATACAATCGTTTCATACGGGTATCATCCCAAACTTTACAAAAACATATATATATGCATTTCCAGCCCCAAAACGTTTAAAAATCAGTAAAGAGGGGTCTAGAACTCACCTTTGTTGCCTTCTTCAAATGTCACACTCTTCACCTGAGCCTCCTCAACTGTTCTAACACCTAGAACACACACACCACACCACCCGAACACACAAGACACATTTATAAGCTCACATACGGTTCTAGAATCATCTAAACTTCAAAAATTCGAGATTTCTTACCAAAAACTTCGAATTCTCCTTCTTTCTCTTTCTAAAACTCGAATTCTGCTTTCTCTCTCTGAAATGTCCGAAGAAGGTAGTGATGTGAAACAAGGGTGGGCGGCCATACCACCTTTTTGTGCCAAATAAATATAAACTTTGCATATTTGGCACTTTTGGCCCCTTCACTTTGGTTGACTTTTGTTTCTTTCTCTTTTTCCTTCTTTTTCTTTCTCCTTCTTTTATTTTCTTTTTGACAAGAATTACGGGTGTTACACAAATTAAAGGGGGACACGTATCATTTGCTGAGAATAAAGGAGGTTACATCACCGTACAAGGCGAAGTGGGAAAAGAGAAAGTGAAGTTTGACAAGGTCAACTACGTTCAGCAATTGCAAAACAACTTGCTTTCTGTCTCCCAAATTTGTGATAAGGAATTCAAGGTTGTGTTTGACAACAAGAAGTGCTACATACTGAAGAAGGAGTATGTTATCAAGGAGGATAAAGTTCTAATGTCAGCTTCAAAATATAACGATCTGTATGTCTTGGACCTATCAAAAGCCTCCACAACTGAGTCTACTGCTCAATGTGTCTTGTCAAAAGCAACTGAAAGAGATTTAGTTTCCTGGCATAGGAGAATGGGACACATCAATCCCAGGAAGATGAATCATCTGGTTCAGAATGATCTAGTGGACGGAGTTACTGTCAAGAACTTCCAGATTCCAGACTTCTACATCGCATGCAAGAAAGGGAAACAAACAAAGAAGTCTCACAAGTCAAAGAAAGTTCATTCTATCGAGATGCCTCTTGAGCTTCTACATATGGATCTGTTTGGCCCTGTCAGCACAAAGAGCATAGCTGGTGATTGGTACTGCTTTATGGTGACGGATGATTACTCAAGATTCTCTTGGGTGATGTTTTTGAAGCGAAGTCAGAGACATTTGAATCATTCAAACATCTAGTTACCACATTGGAGTCACTCTACAAGCTGAAAGTTAGGAAAATATGTTCAGACAACGTGACAGAATTCAAGAATCAGTGGATAGAGAATTCTGTCGTGAGAAAGGGATTGTTCATCAATTCACTTCTGCCTACACTCCACAGATGAATGGCGTTGCTGAACGGAAGAATAGGAGCATGATAGAAACAGCAAGGACAATGCTAGCTGGCTCAAAACTACCAGTTCAATTTTGGAACGAGGCAGTGGCTAATGCATGTTATACTCTAATTCGGGTCTTAGTGGTCAAACGTCATGGAAAAACTTGTTATGAGTTGCTCCAACAACGTAAACCCAACTTAGAGTATCTGAAACCATTTGGCGCACCCAGCATGCTGCTAAAGAAAAATCAGGCTGGGAAGTTCTGCGAGAAGGCAGAAGAAGGTATCTTCCTCGTATACAGCATACCAGACAAAAGGGTTTACAATAACTCAACTGGTTAGGTAGAATTATGGTGCAATGTTGATGTACAAAGATACACCACCCCCTACGGGAAAAGGACCTTCCTTTTTCTTCGACTATGATGGATTTTTTAAATCCTTCAATCTACCTCCTTCCCATTCTGATGATGAGTTAGCTGCTCAAATGATGTATGATGTTCTAAACACTCCTACATGAGACTCGACATCATCGGTTTCATTAGAAGATACTTCTAGCCCTTCAGGGGGAGAGCTTGAGGTAAGTGATTGTTTCTCCGATGATGAGGCTGTTGAAATTGAGAGTGCAAACCAGGAGGAGCAGGTTCCCACTACTGAAAGTACACCAGTATCTGATCATGATGCAACTGGAACTTCTGAACCCCATACTCCAACAACCATAGAAACTTAACCTGGGATTCAGAATCTAGATAATGAAGTAGCAGTACCCACCACTCCCGGAACTCGAGTTAATGTGCATCATCCCCTGGACATCATCATCGGGGATATTCTATCGGGAGTTTAGACAAGAAATCAGCTATACTCAGCTGATTATGCTGCAGTCATGGAAAAGGGATATCTATACGATGGTGCTTATCGATGTTTTGTGTCTCAAGTTGAGCCAAAGTATGTAAGTGAGGCTCTAAAAGATGAGGCATGGGTAAGTGCTATGCAAGAAGAACTCCTTCAGTTCAAGAAGTTAGGGTCTGGACTCTTGTGGACAGACCAAAAGGTGCAAAGGTGATTGGCACTAAATGGGTTCTTCGGTGTAAGAAAGATGACCAAGGCGTCATAATCAGAAACAAGGCTCGGCTAGTCATTCAAGGGTTTAGACAAGTTGAAGGCATTGACTACAATGAAGTGTTTGCACCTGTGGCAAGGATGGAAGCAATTCGAATCTTCCTAGCCTATGCATCCTATATGAAGATCAAAGTTTATCAATTGGATGTGAAAAGTGCATTCCTTCATGATGAGATCCGTGAAACGGTTTATGAGTCAACCCAAAGTATTTGAGGATACTTATCATCGGGATAGAGTTTATAAACTTGGCAAGGCTTTGTACGGGCTCCATCAAGCCCCTCAAGCCTGGTATGAAAAACTCTCTACTCATCTGCTGAAACATGGCTTTCGCAGAGGTGTAATTGACTGCACGTTGTTCATTAAGGAAAAAGATGGTGATTTAGTACTAGTGCAGATATATGTGGATGACATAATCTTCGGTTCCAAGAACGAATCATTATGTAAAGAATTCGAATCTGTGATGATAGCTGAGTTTGAAATGAGTGCCATAGGAGAGATGAAGTTCTTTCTTGGTTTACAAGTAGATCAGACACCAAATGGAATCTTCCTGCATCAGACCAAATATGTTGGAGATATCCTGAGTCGGTTCGACATGGAGAATGCAACGGTTGCAGGTACTCCATTTGCCACAAACCATGATGTGGCACCCGACAAAAATAGTGATCTGGTTGATGCCATTATGTATCGAGGAATGATCGGATCTCTCATGTACCTCACAGCTTCTCATCCTGATATTATGTATGCCACGTGTCTTTGTTCTAGATATCAGGCAAAACCAAAAGTAAATCATCTGATTGGGGTAAAAGGATATTTCGTTATCTGAAGGGTACTCCAACACTTGGGTTGTGGTATCCTCATGATGATGACTTTGAGCTTACAGCGTATAGTGACTCGGATTACGGTGGTTGCAAGATGAATTACAAGTCAACATCTGCGGGATGTCAGTTCTTTGGAAGACGATTAGTCACCTGGCAGTGTAAGAAGCAGACGTCTGTTGCTCTGTTAACATGTGAAGCTGAATACGTTACTGCGGCAAGTTGCTGTTCGTAAATAATCTGGATTCAACAGCAAATGCGAGAATACAGTTTGCAATTTTCTAACACCCCTATTTTTGTTGATAATTCTGCTGCTATTGCTGTCACTAAAAATCCGGTCCAACACCCAAAAACTAAACACATCGGAATTAAATATCACTTTATACGTGACTGTTTTGAAAAACAATTAATCGATGTTGTTAAAATAAACACGGATTTCCAACGCGCCGACCTCTACACTAAAGCGTTTGATAAACCTCGATTTCATTATCTGTTAGAGGTCAATGGCGTTAAAAAGAAAGATGATGTGATTCCAGACGAATCAAGTTCATTGTCCGACTCTATGTTTTATTTTTTATTTTTCCTTATTTTCTTTTATTCTTTCTATCGTTAAAAATTCAAAAACACAAAAAGATTTTTGGTTTTAGAATTTTAGGGGGAGAATAGTTTTAGTTTCAGTAGTTAGTATTTAAATTACTCAAAAAAAAAAAAAACGAGGGCGGACAGATAAGCTGAAAAGCAAATACATCACATCTGTGAAATCGATTTAACTTAATGGAAAATGATAATACACATGCATCGCATTGTTTAGGACACCAAAAGGATTTAAATGTTCTAAAATGTTATATTCAAAGCCACAAAAATTTATAAGTCTAAGAAGTCACAGCCTAATGAGTGGAAATATGATAGTAAGCTAGTCTGCTACTGTGGTTACATAGAGAAAGTAGATCTAGGGGTTGCTAGTCCATCATATGATGTATCGGTAGATTTAACACAATAGATAAGTAGACTTCATTGGTGAACTAATGTGAAACTAAATCATTCAGCAGGCTGTGGGTTTCCATCTCATCCCTGGTTAACACAATCAACTTTTTTTCAATAAGGGGTGAAGAGCAAAATGAATGCCACGAATGTGTACGGACGACCATAAAAATCAGAAAAATGCATGAAAAAAATGTGAAACGCAATCAAGCTAATGACTGATGTTGTTGGTGTGTTATATGTAAAATAAAATTGCTCTAACAAGAAGATAGGTTGTGTGCCTCTCTGCTGTGCGATGGCACTGACCTGAGGATAAGCACAACCTAAATATTCTAGAATTCATTGTTGTTTGCGCCTCTCTGCTATGCGATGACACTGACCTGAGGCTTGGCATCTCTTTGAAAGCTCTTAGAATAGTTTCTTCTTGTTAAAACCCGTAGACCGCTCAAAAATCTCCTGAGGAAAGTTGATTACCATATAAGTGTGGGATCCACAAATGCTTGTTGAAATAATAAACCTAAATAATCACCAATGTATGTCAAAAATCTGTGTATCGATTTAGGTGGAGAAATATACTGACAATCTTCGTGGCAGCATTCCCCGATGGTCAAAATCAATGTGTGCTACACAACAGCTCTAGCATGATTTCCTGTTAGTGCTCATGACTCTTAGATGAATAAGACTCTGCAATTGGTAAATATAACATTCTATGTATTTACACAAATGTAAAAGGTCCAAAATGATTATGCTTATGTCTGTATGATTCCATAAGAATCTTTCTAGATAAGATGTAAATGCTTGATGCAGTTCTACTCAGGGGGAAAATCATTTAAGGAAAGTTAAAATGTTTTCAACCCACCTCAAATGAAAAATACAAAAAGATTGTCTTAATTCAGTTTGTTTAAAGTTTTTCTTAGTTTTAGTTATGTTTGTATCGAGTCGTCGTCGGACTATGTAAGAAGAGGAAATCGGTGAATGTCACAAATTGAACCTAACGTTAATCTGATAAAAGGCTTCTTTCTGGAATGTTAAAAGGATCACGTCTGAGGTGATCACAAGGTTTTAAAGTTAAAAGGATCACGTCTGAGGTGATCAAAAGTTTTCAATTAAAAGGATCACATCTGAGGTGATCAAACAGTTTTGATTAAAAGGATCACGTCCGAGGTGATCAAATGTTTTCAGTTAAAAGGATCATGTCTGAGATGATCAATGGTCATAATGTCATATATAAAATTCAAGTTTTTGAAAGGTTGGGAAAAATGAAGTCAAACTCATAAGAATGAGCCAGTCTCACGATTGGATCATAAGTATGGACCAATCACATGATTGGACCATAAATATGAACCAATCGAACGAATGGACCATGAGTATAAGCCAATCACACGATTGGACCATGAGTATGGGTCAAAGTATACGATTGGATCATAAGTATGAACCAATCGTACGACTGGCTGAAGAAGTTTAAGTCAGTTGTATGACTGAACCTCAGTCGCACGAATGAATCAGGCGTGTAGGTCCAGTCGTACGACTGAAAAACAAATCAGTATAAAAATGGGCTTAGTCTGTCATGACCTTCCACTTGATTTCCAAAACTCTCAAAAACCGCCGACTGTCCAACCCACCTTTTCCAAAATTTTCCCCGCGATTGACCGATTGTTGCATTACTAACTGATTATTGTCTATCTACAGGTACTATGAGACTGAAATCATGACTAATGAGGATGAATAATCGAACCAAACTGTCCGAATGGGTTAAAACAAGAACCGAGACAATACACCCTTAAATAGAACATTAAAATGAACCTAAACGTGCATTTAAAAGATAATAAGTGTAAAATCGAGTCCTGGCGCCTCAAATGAATCTAATCTTGATATATAAATGACTGATTTGACAAAGATTCAAAATTGTGGACTCGCACAGTAGGGTATGCGAATGGAGATACGGATGAACTTCAGTCACATGATAGAGCCAGACGCATGATTCAATCTCACGATTGAATCAATCGGTGAGTCAGTCGCACGACTGACTCAACAACATGTCATAACATACGACTAAGTCCAGTCGGTGGCTCAATCGTACGACTGAGCTCAATCGTATAGTTCAATCATACGATTGAATAAGTTAGATACATTCAGTTCCAATTAAATTGTTCTTTCTTATGAATGGATCTAACATATCTGTTTCTTGTGTTGCAACAACATGGCTGACAGATGGACCTTGAGCACTAAGCACAATATATGTGCTTACCTCGAACATACTTCCCGGAACGCTTCAGAGTTCGCTGGGATCATTGAGTTTCTGAGTCGATCGAGGATCTACCGCGCCATTTCTAACCCCTGCACACCTTATCGATCTACCCGGCAGGCATTCTGGGAGAATGCCATGGTAGATCGCTCAGTGGAGCCTTACAGGATCCGAAGTTCAATCTTTGGCCAAGACATCAACATTGGGGAGGACGACTTACAGAGGGTCTTGGACTTGGGTGAGGACGGAGCCTACCCAACCAAGCTACATCCCCTGACTGTTCGGGGATGTTTTATGAGGATCAAGTACACCGACGACATCAATACCGGCGTGCTAAACAAGAGTAACATGTGCCCGCAGTTTAAGTATCTGTCACATGTGATCCTCAAATGCATTGCCTCCCCGCGTGGAGGATTCGATGAGATGTCCGACCAAATCCAGAATGCATACGTTGCACTGGTACTGAACCCCCCATTTAGTTTCCATTAGATGTTCTTCACGTATCTGGCGGAGAACATCGAGGCGAAGGGTTAGGAAGGCTTCTGCATGTACATGAGGTTTATTTTGATGATCATTGATGAGAAGCTTCCTCACTTGCCTAAGGAGAAGGATGATATGGTGTCCCTGGAGGTTATGGACGACACCATATTGGGTCGGATGAAGGTGTACCGGGGGAAGCAGGTGAAGCCCCCAGTTAGGAGATTATTTGGCCACCTGGTCAACGTGGACTATGTGGTGCCAACTCGAAAGAAGTGGCGCCACGATGACAGTGATTCGGATGTTGAGCCCATCGTTGTTCAAGATGAAGATGACGATGAGGATGATGACCAAGATGATGGTCAGGGTGGTGGAGATGCTGGCTCCAGTCAAACACGGGCCACCGATACGTCAACCATATCTCCACCGCCTCAGCAGAGTGGATCCTCAGCTCCTGGTGGATCTGAGCGGGCTACCATCCATCAAGACTTCATGGTAGGTGAAGAGGAGGAGTCAGATGATTAGCCTCTCACTAGGAGAGTCGGTAGCCGAGTTGTGGCTACCGATAAGGGAAAGGAGACGGTTGGAGGACGCCAGCCTGGTTCTAAGGGTGGTGATGCTGATGTCACAGACCCATTATATACACCCGACCAGCCGGTCAGCTCAGGGGGAGCCCCAATAGCCAAGGGATCTAGGAGGAAGAGGATGGCCCAGCCTTATGGGAAGAAGGGCAAGAGGCAAAGGATTGTTTCGATTACTTCTTCCACCACCACAACTACTACCACCACCACTGTTCCTCACTGTTGGACCTCAATATTGAGACTGAAGCTTACCAAATTGAAGATCAAGTTCAGTTGACTTATCGTTACTGATAACGATGAAAGACGTTGATAATAGTAGACTAAGGGGGAATATTGTTGGGTCTGAAGGATAGTCTAATATTATCAACACAGTCAAAGTCAACAAAGTCAATGTCAATGGTCAAAGTCAATGCACAGTCAACTTGAAATACAACATTTGATATCATATTTTACATCTACAAATCGATTTCTACAAGAAATCAAAGGAAATTTGAAGTTTGAAGGTGTTTCTCGCTCACACACACTGTGTGTGTTCTTGGTGTTCTTGGCAGCCTTGAAGAACCTTCAAATCTTCATCCAGCAAAATTAGCACCATTCTGAATGAAAGTTCAAAGTTTCTCGCGAAATTACAGCCGAAACTAGCAGTTTCGCTCGTTTTCCGGTGAAACTGCAACTCCGGCGAAATTATTCCGGCGAAACTGCAACAATTTCAACGAAACTAACCTGCGAAATTAAAGAAAATTCAGTGAAATCATAAGAGAATGGGGCTGCGAAACTAAAAATTATTGTGCGAAATTACTCCACAATCAGCGAAATTACCAAATTTAAAAAAAACAAAAAAAAACAAACCACAGCCTCCACCAAACGAACCTGCAGCCACAACCACCAGCAGCCACTCAACCATTCTTAACCGAACCTTCACCCCTCGAGTACCAAGATCCCACATCACAATCACCGTACCCACAGCCATAACCATCGACCCTTGACCCCAACCACTCACAAACACATACGAAGCAAGACATTGATGTCAAACTCAGAAAACAACTCCAAATGATCACAAGAAGCGCTGCAGTACCCAACCCAAACAACGATCTAGACCCATGAACAAAGCAATCCTTCCACCGAACCACAAAACAACACAAAACCTTAGCTAGTGTCGAACACCCGTAGCAAACACTGGGCCAGTGCCGACCCACCGAGTACTTGAACCCACAAGCAGCCTTCACCACAGACCACCTTCGTCTCAACCTCCACAGCAAACTTCTCTCCTCCATATCTCCTTCGTTATTGAGTTTCAGAACAAACCGAGGCCACCATTGGATTCAGGAGGTTGAGTTTAGTGGGGGTAGAGGTAATTTCGGCCAAAAGTCGCCGGAAAATTTTTCCGGCCGCCGGAATTCTTGTCGGAAAGGCGGCTCTCCGGAAAGTTCTCGCCGGAACCCTATAGGGTGCCTCATCCTTTTTTTTAGGGTTGTGTGTGTGTTGTGTTTTGTGTTAGGGTTTAGGAGTTTTATGTGTGTTAATGGGTTAATGGGTTAGTGGGTTTTAAAGATTATTAGACTAGCTTGACCCCAGTTGCTAAGATTTTCTAGCGTGACATTTAAGAATATATTTTTCCCGGGGGAGAATTATTCTAAATTTTTTGGGAAAAATATTTTTGGGTCGTTTAAATTGTTCAAAAATGTCATTTTCAGAAGACTTTAAATCAGATAATCTCACAACGGCTCAAAGCCGGTTTGACTGTTTTGCAGATGCAAAGAATGAAACAACACTACTCATCAACTTTGATCGAAGTGCTGAAATCAAGGAATCAGAAGAAGAAATTAATCACGCTTTGGTTGCTGAAGTGGTTGAAAGTAATGATGACTTCATTAAAAACTTTGATCCATTCAAAGAATTCTGGTGTGAAGCTCATGGAGAAGCTACCGCTGATAATGTTTGGTCAAGCCCGTGTGAAGTTCAACAGGTCAAGGATTGTGAGATTGGTGAGAAGCTGGTTGGAAAAACTGTTGTTCAAGAAGGGTTAGTATGTGAAGTTGTGGTTCAGAAGGAAACTGTTGGGCAGGTGCCTAGGGATGTTGTTAAGAAACAGGTTGTCGCTAAGGAAGCTATGTATGCTGCTGAGGGTACAAGAGCTGAGGGTTATGAAGCTGAGAAGACAAAAATGAAGATGGAAGTAGTGATTGAGGAAGCCAAGAAAGCAGCTGTGGAGGAGTACAAAAGGAACACTCTTTATTGCCAATGTGATCGTGCTCTCGCGGCAGAAAAACTGGTAATGGGTCTTCCTTATGATATTGTTGAAGACATGTGTTCCTCCGCATGCAAAATCCGTTTAGTTGGAATATACAAGGCTAATAGGTTGTTAATAGAAAATGAAAATGAATTGAAACGAAATAACAAAGAGCTTAAAATGAATGAATCAAAATATTTCATGAAATTGGAGAAGCTTTGAAAGAAAACGAACATTTGAAGAGAACTCTTTTGGAAAAGAACTGTGAAGTCAATTACTTGACTGAACAAGTTACATTTGCTGAGTTTGAAACAAGAAAACTTAAAAATAAGTTGGAAAAATGGACTCTTTCGGGTATGAAACAGGAGGAATTATGCAAAAGACAAAGGGGGGCTAAAATCAAGACCGGTTTGGGTCATGAAGATAAAGCATATGTTTATCCTCTACCTAGTACTTTCTGTTATTCTCCTACACCCACTCCTCATCCTACAAATGAGTTGATTCAAGAGATTATTCAGAAGGATACTAATAGTTTGCATGCAGGATTAGAAGGGTTAACCTTAAAGAGGTGCGAGATGATTATGATTCTCCTATTGGTATGGGATACTGTAAACCGGATGCTGACAGTCAAGCTAATGATTGTTCAGTTCCTGTTGTTTGCAAACCTGTAACAGTTGTTTCTTCTAACTTCTTTGATAAGTTTAAAGCAAGTGAAATTCCTACTTATGAGCCTGTTAGGAGTGTGAAAGAAGAGATTGTTCAGGAATCACCTAATCATCAAGCTACAACAACAGCAACACATTCAAATCCTATTAATCAAGATCCACTGGAAGTAGAGGTGCCTATTGAAGACTGGAAAAGTTCAGATGACGAATCAAAGACAAAGGAAAGTCCTGGAGATTCAGAGATCAATATGTTATCTGAAGCTTTCAAATCTCAAAAGCTTCTAAAACCTGAAACACGACCAATACGGATTTTATCTCCAACCGCAAAACAAACGATCCATTCATCCAAAACTCAGCAGAAGCACTTACCTTCTTCATCTACTATCCATCAAGCTTGTCACAAATCCACCTCAAAGTGTGCAAAGTCCCTAGTCATACAAAAGAGTTCTCGGGAGAATGCTCAGATTTCATCTCCTCAAGTATCACACTTCAAATCACAACCCAGTTTGAAATCCACATCGAAAAAGCCTCAAAAGGTTCACTTTCCTGATATCCAAAAGAAGAAGTTTCAAGATTGTCAACAAGCTGCAACAACCTCAAAGGAGGCTCCATCCTCTCTTACTATCCACAGGACTACAAAGAACCAAAAGCCTTTCAAGGCTTGTTTTAGATGTGGAAAAGAAGGTCACGTGCTTAAGAAGTGTCCTCAGGTTCAAAGGAATGCTCCAGACGGTAAAGGCAACACGGGTTGCTTCTCTGGATCAAGAGGTAAACAACACACATCTTTGAATGGTTGGATGAAAAACCCTCCCTCCAAACCTTTTCATGTGAAGCCGGTTTCACATGATACAAAGATGAAAATGACCAAAGCTTCAACACCAAATTCTTTTCCTTCTAGTCTTAAACAGAAAATGATTTCCAAATTTAATTCATTAAAATCCAAGTTAATTGAACCGAAACAAATTTGGCAAATTAAAAAGAAGGATACAGAAATCCCCGATTGTTTAAACGGGTGTGTGCAGAAGCTTGTTACTTATCTTGATGAAAAAGGAACTTCCAGGACTACGATGGCCTGGGTTCCTCTTTCTAACTAATCTGTTTATGAGTGCAGGAACAATTCAGGAGGACTGTTAGTAATCCGGTTTACTGACAGAGATTGTTCCTAATTCAAATTTGAGGCGGAACAAACAGATTAAGGTCATGGTATTATATCCACAATCTGGATTTTTATCTGCATTCTCACAGTTCTTACTTCACAGTCACTGCATATTTCTTGATAATTAATTTCTTCTCTTGATAATCAGTGTAGTTTGGAAGACCTTCTTTTGTAAATTTCTATTTTTGTACAGTTTAAAAATATAAAAAAAACATAAAAAATATTAACAAAAATTAAAAAAATTATAATAGGTTTGCTAAAATAAAAATTTAGGGGGAGAGTACATCAAAATTAAATAAAATGAAAAGAAATGAAAAGAGAACTGGGAACTTGATTCGAGATGACGGAGAAATGATTGTATATCATCTTGAAATACTTGTCCTTGCATGACTTGCGTTTTTAAAATGAGAAATGATAGTAACTGATGTTGTTATCTGATTCGCATCTTAACTATAATTGCAAATAATAGAAAAACAAACAGATTCTTTAATGATATGCTTGGTAGACTCAGCCTGAAGAATAAAGTAGACAGCAACATAATGATTTCAATTAAAATATATGCTTAAGGATGTCTGGATTTACGCAATCATTTTGGCCTGCACGAAAACTGAGTCCCGACAAAAATTGGATTGAGAATTGATCTTTCACCCACCATGATGCAAATCATATAAGCTATATCTCTATCTCTTTGCCATGTTTGGTGTATTTATGTGTCTTGTGTTTATGCTAATCTCCTCTGCTGTACGGAAGTACTGACCTGGAGTGATGATCTCCTTTGCTGTACGATAGTACTGACCTGGAGCTCTCATCGGCACATGATTAAATGGTCATCTCCTTTGTTATATGTGAGTATAGACCTGGAGCTCTCATCATTTTAATCTAAGTTGTGTCAAATCATCTAAATGATGAATTCATCACATAATACAATATTCTGTTGATAATCACTTACACACTCATGCACAAGCCTTGTTCTATAAAGATCATAACAAAATTCAAGAAATCCTGAGGTTGGGTAAGGGTTTTTGCCAAATGATTATGGGGTCCTAGCATTCTAAAGTGCTTAATCGAACCTTAACGAATCATCTGATGCTTGTTGAAAAAGATAGGGCATGGGTTTAAGTGGACAAACATATCCGCAATCGTTATTGATCTGTTTGAGAATTTCAAAATCATTCAAAGACTGTGATTGGATTCAGTTATCAGTATTATCTCATTGCTTGTCGATGATTAATTTCATCTTTATGCTAAAGTATATTTTGAGGATGTGATCTTATAATCGATTCAGTTCTCGGTTATAAAAAATTAATAGATATATAAAATTAAAAAAATTAATTAAAAACATATATATATATATAATAAAATATAATAAATTTTCATTTCAAAATTCTTTTAGGTCTTCCATATTATGCTGTTACAATTTTATCATTTTCATGCATTTCACCGGAAATTGCACACACAAACGAACACGGGTTCGCTTGTTTTCATAAACAGATAAACACGGGTTTATTTGCTTTGTTGAAATGATCTAATTAGAAATGTCGAGAATGTGTTTGTGATTGTCTTGCAGATTTTACTACAAGTGATGGCCGATCATCACATGATCCATGAACCAGACCAGGGATCCAGTTCCTCAAATTTATAGAAGATACCGAGCTAGGAACCCTCCTCCTACATCTTCTGAACCACTCAAATATTCAAGAAAGGGTTTCCATTATATTCAAGAGGATGCACACGACAAGGGGGAACATAGAAAAAGGGGGAACTTGTGAGATAAAGATCTTCAGCAATAAAATTTGGGAAGCATCAGTCTAGGGGGATAAATTGTTGGACCTCAATATTGAGACTGAAGCTTACCAAATTGAAGATCAAGTTCAGTTGACTTATCGTTACTGATCACGATGAAAGAAGTTGATAATAGTAGACTAAGGGGAATATTGTTGGGTCTGAAGGATAGTCTAATATTATCAACACAGTCAAAGTCAACAAAGTCAACGTCAACGGTCAAAGTCAACGCACAGTCAACTCGACGCGTTCGGGACGAAGATTAGAGACAAGACGTTGAAAATATATTTGTCTAGCATGTTTATTGTTAATAAATATATTTTGTGTCGACAAAATATTTATTCTTGTTTTTAGACATTTTAGGTTTTAATTGTAATTTTTAAATGTCATAGTTTAAGGTCCTAAGTGTCATTAGTAAATTATCATTTACTATAAATAGTAAAGTATGGCAATTAGGGTTTTATGCTTGAATGAGCTAGTGATTAGGGTTTCCACTTTCAAATCATTTTGTAATCACACTTTTGGATCAAACAAAGGGTTTTGAGTGTGTTCTTGAGATGTTCTTCATTGTTCATCTTATTTTATCATTTTGATCCAAATCTTCATGTTGTTTGATTGATTCAAGTGCTCCTGGACTAACACTCACACCACCACCACTCCTACCACCACTACAGCCACCACCACTGCTACCACTACAGCCTCTACTACTCCTACCACCACTCATACATTCCCACCTACCTCACCCACTATACCCATATCAGTTCCACCTTAATTCACTCCCACACCTACTCCCATCTACAGCACATCCACCACCACACCATCTATACCCCAACCTGGTACTTGCACCTCATTCCCACCTCCACAGGGATCTTCTCTACCCACTGTTGGGTTATAGGAGCAGTTAGCTAGCCTCAACAGACTGGTGCTCAAGCTTCTAGCGACAGATGATCTGAGAGCTAACCAGATGAGTCAGTTGATGGCGGTTAACACCGCTCAAGGCAAGCAGATAGCCCAGTTGATAGAGAAGAATGCTGCTCATGAGAGAGCATTATCTTAAGCTCACTATGCCCTGACTACCCAAAATGACCTATTGATGGCATCGGTTAAGAGGATCGAGGAAGTGGAGAAGAAGAACAAGAAGATGATGCTGAGGTTGAAGGGGACTAAGGGTGAACCCTTAAAGATGAAGGGTGATGGTGATGATGGTGGAGATGATGATGATGATGATTCGTCTGATGATGAATCCGATGAAGACGATGATGAAGGAGAAGAGGAGGAAGCGGGAAAGACAAGAAGGGGGATGATGATGAGGATGATCAGGCAGGCGATGCAACTGCATCAGCCTCGACCCAATCAACAAAAGAGAGGCGGACAAAGAGAATCCAAGACCATGGAGCCTCGTCCTCAGCTCCTCAAGCTGAAAAGACGCATGATGAAGGGAAAAGTAATGCTTAAACGTTTATGTATTTTGAAATTTTTGTACTTGAAATGTTTATTACATTAATGCCATTAATGAAAATTAATGTTTAATATCTTTGATAAATGATTAATGTATGGTTTGATTGATTGTGTAATTGAACAGATACAACTCAACAGACCAATGACTATGATATTGCTCCCCTTCAGCAAATCAAGACTCAACTCAAAATGATTCTTGATCTGCAAGGGATAGTAAGACGGTCTGTGAGTTACACTGCCGAGGAGGGAGAAATCATCCACGACCTAACTGATGAGCAGCTCGCAGACATGTTCAGACTAAATCCAGACGAGCTTGTCAAAGATGCTCCTGAGGTCGATGTTATTAGTGATGAAGAGCTTCAAGGTGTGGATGAGATCGAGATTGAGGATATTACATCAGAGTATTATCCAGAGTACACTAACCCTGAGGGTAATGTTATCCCCAATCCGGGTGAAACATTTAGGAGTGATACTTTTGGAACTCTTGATGAGAAAGAGAAAGAGAAAGAAAAAGAGGAAGATAAAGCCCAAGCCACAGACCCTGATGTTGAGTTAAAGAAGGCTGAATGGACAGCTTGTTTGAAGGAGATAGGAGCCCAACGAGAACCTCCAAAGCCAAACGCCTACACCTAACTATACAAGGTAAAGAGACAACAGAAGGTGTCAGGCAAAATCATCAGTTGGGCCTATTTTGAGGACTTGGAGGTGTACGCCGTGAAGAGAGAGAAGGGGATTGAGTACTTTAGATTTTCACACGATCTGAAGACTCTTCCTGGTTTTAAGCTGAAAAGGTTAGCTAGTTTGGACCTTTAATACGCCAACCCAAGAAAGATGTCGGGTTGGTTCGAGATGACGCTTAAGAGAGAATACCACACCAGATGGGTGAACTTCAGACCTCAACAACCTAAATGGTTTGTTTATAGGATTGAAGTTGACCCTAACACTAGGAAGCCAAAGGTAGTGCTGAAGTGGAGTCCCCCACGCACAATGTCTAAGATCCCACTGCGGGAGATGCCTCAGGACTTCACTCCACACTTCAAATGGTGGTATTAGTATTTGACCCGATATGTCTAAACAGAGAGGGGAAAATAGAGACTATCAGGGTATTTGACCCGATATGTCTAACCAACTTGTCTTCTAAAGATGTTTACACATTGTACAAGTGGCCTCTGTTCTATGACTCATAAGATACTGTACATGCTCCATAATTCCAACACGTTATACGGCTCTGCTTCGCGTTTGAGATTCACACAGGAGTCACAAGAGAAGAAAAGTACAAGAAATTCAAAGAGCATGTGAAGGATGTAAGAAAATAGGCTAAACTAGGTCCAAGGGGAGTTTGTTGATACATTATGTACCTAGTTTATGATCTTAAATGTAATAGTCTTTCATTTCTTACACAGATGTAATGTGATGACTCAATGATAAATGAAATGCATTTTGACGTTTATTTGTGGTTGATTATTTCATATTATTATTGTATTAAGCATGATTCACATGTATGAAATTTATATATAGGTTTGATGTTGTTGTACATAGTTCTAAGTCAATAATGACTTAGAAATGTGTTCAACCTAGTCGGATGGTTATTCATGCTAATGGACCATACTTATGGACCATACGCATGAATGAACCATACTTATGGACAAGTCGCACGACTGAACCAGGAGACTGGATTAGTCGCATGACTGAGATATAAGATTGATTCAGTCACACGACTGAACCTTCAGTCGTGCGTATGAGTTAACCGCATGAGTCAATCGCACGACTGGACCATACTAACGGTTCAGTCATATGAATGGACACTGAAAACCTATAAATACCACATAATTCATGGAAAAACAAACACTTCAAATACTTTCATACCCTAGCCGTCTAGAGCGTCCCAAGTCGCCCATCCAAATTCATAGTTCGTTCCTGATCGATTCCAACTCGTTCTTAACGTTTGTTTCATTGTTAGATCGATTAGGTTGTTCGTTCTCACTGATTGTATCGCCAATCAAATAGAATTCCGCGCTATTTGATCTGGTCTCACGCAGAATCCGTTAGTACTCCGTACGAAAACGGTCCTAACAGTAAATGCATGTTTGAGGTTTGCAATGGGTGTAACAGGCTTAGAACAGGTTATGATGATGTTTGGGATCGAAAAATAACTTAGAAACATATAAGTAGGTGCTCATGTGCCCAAACAGGGCCCATGCGCCTAGCGTTTTACCTTAGAAAAATTTTAAGTAAGCTCATGCGCCTAAACATGGCCCATGTGCCTGAAAAATAGGCTTAAAAGTCTGTGTGAGATGATGCGCCCAAACAGTAACCCATGCGCCTAGAATGCCTTAGAAATTTCTAAGTGAATGGTGATGCGCTTGAATAGTGCCCATGCGCCCAAGGGCTCCTGCGCCTATGTGATGAAATGGTTAAGTGTAGGCTCATGCGCCTGCATAGTGGAAAAGCGCCCAAATAGTCCCGATGCGCCCAAACAGTGCCCATGCACTCAAACACTTGGAAAATTTTCTGAATTTTTTGGGAAACCATAATTTTAGGGTTTGACCGTAGTTTGACCAATGGACTATGTTTACCTATTTTAAGCATGATTATGTAATGGCCTATGGTTATAGTATGTATGGTGAACGTATGATGTACATATGTGTATGATGTGTTATCTTTTAATGGTTTACAAAACATATTTATATTATATTATAATATACGTTAAGAATTATGTTATTACTTTACGTAATATGACGAATGTATGAAAGAACGTAAAGAATAATGTAATAGAATGAAAGATAACAAAGATAAAAAGTGAAACGTAATGCAAGAAAGAATGGCTTGCAAGGAAATAGAAAGGAGGTGCATGACCATGTTGTCGTTAGCTCAACTGTGTGCGGTTTAAATAACCCAAAGGATGCATACAGGGTCAATCATTGAGATTAACAGGACCCTTGTGGCATGCCCTAAGTGACTGGGTCAGCTTCGTGCATAATGTTCGTGGTCTAAACGTAGACGACGGGCCGAGCATCAGCTTTGAGCACAATGCTCGAGGTATTGCACATTGGTCCGGATAAACGGGGGAGATGACTTGCCCTAGGTGACTCGGTCAGCTTCATGCACAATGTTCATGGTCTAATTATAGACCACAGGCCCAGCATCAGCTTCGTGCACAATGTTCGGTGCATTGTACATCGATCCGTATGGAAGTAAAAAAATGATGTAACGTACGAAAAGAAAGTAAGAAAGTAAAAGAATGATGTTTCGAAAGTATGAGAACGAAAGTAAGAGATAATGAAAAGCACTAAATGAAAGTATGTATATGAAAGCGAATGCTAATGAAAAGAATGGAGTGAAAGTGTGTATACGATGATGAAAGATTTTAATAAAAGTAGGAAAGAACCAAATAAACAATGAATATTGTTTGAATGTACATATGATGTGCGCTCGTATACGAAGGTAAAAGTATTTTATGGAAGGGTATATTTTGTACATAGAACACACGAGGTATTTTGATACGTATAAAACTAGAACTCACTCAGTAACATTGACTTTTATGCATTTTTAGTTGGCAGGTAAATTGCCGAGGATGGCACCAGGGAGAAGGTACTCGGCGGGACAAGGCTGACATCCATTCGTATTTTGATGCTATTGTTGTTTTGTAACGCAATGAACAATTCTTTGTAACTGATGAACAACATTGTATTTCTTAACTAGTTATAATGAAAATGAATGACTTTTGTTAAATGAATTTCCACTGCATATTTTTAAATGAATACTTTTGTTTAATGTAATAATACGATGATTTTCCAACTGTGAGGTACCCGGGAACAGGGCCTTACACGAGGATATGCTCCAAGCATGCATGATCGACTTTGGAGGAAGTTGGGATGATCACTTACCATTAGCGGAATTCTCATACAATAACAGTTATCATGCCAGCATTAGCATGCCACCTTACGAGATGCTATACGGTAAGAGGTGTTGGACGCCCGTATGTTGGGGTGACGTTGGGCAGAAAGAGTTGGAAAGCCTGGAGGTAATCGAGGCTACAACTAAAAAGTTGCTGAAGATTAATGCCTTCATGAAAGCAGCCAAGGATAGACAAAAGTCGTACGTCGACAAGAGGCGTAGACCGTTAGATTTCAAGGTGGGCGATCGAATTATGTTAAAGGTCTTACCTTGGAAGGGAATCATCCAGTTCCGAGAGAGGAGCAGTGTAAGACGGAGGTACATAGGGCCTTTCCGAATCATTGCTCGAGTAGGAGAGGTGGCCGATCGATTAGAACTGCCTGATGAGTTAAGTGGAATTCATCCAACATTCCATGTATCTCCTATAAGAAAGTGCTTAGCTGATAAAGATATTATTGTACCACTGGATGATATTGAAGTGGATGAACGGCTCAATTACAGAGCAACCAGTGGCAATTATCGATCGAAAAGAGAAGTGGCTGCAGAATAAAGTGGTTCCATTGGTGCGTGTGCAGTGGAAACACCAAAAGGGTTCGGAGTCTACGTGGGAGACTGAAGTAGAGAAGAGACAACATTACCCACAGTTATTCAAAGAGTGACGGGTTTCGGGGACGAAACCTCTTTAAGGGGGGTGGACTTGTAACATCCGGAAATTTTGTCAATTAAAATAAAAGAAAGGAAATGAGAAAAAAGAAAATAAAGTATCTTAAAGGAAAAGGAAATAAGCCAAAGTGGAGGGGCTAAAGTGCAAAAAGGACAAAAATAATATTATTATTGTGTTAAAGTGGGCATGGCCGCCCACTACTCTGTTACATCAACTGGTCGGAAGTTTTAGAGAGAGAAAACAAAAGATATTTGGCTTTAGAGAGAGAGAGCAGCTGAATTTAACCTTGGTAAGCAAATTTTATCATAATTGGTTTGGTTTTTATTATTTTTGACCATGAAACCGAGTTCTACATGTTTTTATGTGTTTATATGTGCTCGGGTATGTGTTTTTGACGTGTATCGTATTAGAAACCTTTGAAAGTTCGAGTTTAAAGAAGTTGAGCTTAGAAGCAGTCAAAGTTGGTTGCATGTGTTAGTCAGACCATACTTTTGTCAACGTGTTCATAGTTAGTGCTTTCATAGGTTAAATGGCTTTGAAAGAATAAGTTCTTCCGAAACCATTTATACTTCGGAAGAAATAACTTCTTTTGAGACTTCTGTAAGCCTTCATGACTTTGTCCTTCGGAAGGCTTTATCTTGAATCTTCTAAGTATTATACTTTGGAATGAGAACTACTTAGTCTTGGAAGACTAAGTTCTTCCTTCAGAAGTTCTTCATCTCTAAGCTTCAGAAGATCTTCAACATAGCTTCAGAAGCATATCTTTGTGTTCGGAAGCCTTTATTCATTTGCACTCAAAATCTTCTAAGTGTAGATTTGGTTGCACCAGCCTCATCTGATCATCTGATTCAACAAACTGCCCTAGGCTGATGCTACCAAAACTTCATTCCCTTCTTCTTCTCAAAACATTTAGCACCAAGGAAATGAGGCATTTGTCAGTCTCCTTGTTCTTTCCTGAAGTGGTGCTGAGAAGTTTACAAGTCATTTGTTGATAGGAGATCCAATCTATTGCTATGGATGACATGCACCCTTTGTTGTGGCCCTCTGAAGAGAGTTAGTTGATGGGAATTATAGTCATATTCCTATCCAAATATGGAATCTAAAGCAGGGCCTTCAACCATTTAAGGGAATGAACTTCCTTTAGTGGTACCCTCTTCTTCTTCCTTTCTCAACGGTAACACCTCTCCAGTTCTTGCTTTCTTGGTCAGCTCAGCAAGAAGAAGGCTACTTAGGTGGTTTTTGATATGAGCAGCTACTTAAGAGTTTGAGGGATTACAGAGTGGCTTCTCTGGTAACTCAGTAATGTTAAATCTACTTGAGTGTAGTAGAGATGGTGCGTCAAGTTTGTTGACTTCACCATTCTCTCTTTCCATAACAAAGTTGTGAGAAGGTTCATCAGATCTCCACTAGACAATTTTCTTCCTAGGAGTGAGGGGGTGTTTGGTAGTTTGTCCCCTTTCCTGGTGTCCAGTAAAGTCACCAATCTTCTCCTAAGCTTCTTCTCTTTTTCCTTGAGGGAGTCTGAGTTTGTTGCTAAGAGTTACAGAGCATGTCTAGTGTTCCCGAGGCAGATCTAGGAATGCATCTCTTGTGAGAGAACAGGAAGAACCATCAATATATATCTGCCTTATGGACTCTTCCTCCCAAGAGATGTCGCTCAGTGTTGTGCAGTTAATGAGCTTCCTTTTCATCTTCTTGAATTCTTCTAAGGTTAGAGGCTTAGATGGTTCAGAGGATGGCTTGGGTAATGGTTGGGTTTTGGGTTGTGTTTTGGGTTTTAGGATGAGTACTCGTGGTGGTTTTTGAGAGGCAATGGGTGAGGGTGAAGTTAAGGATGATGTTGTAGGTTAAGTAGTGTAAGATTTAGTAGTGGGTTCAGTTTTTCTAGGGAAGGAAAGAGGTGTAGGCTCAAGGTTTAGGAGTGTAAGGTTTAGTAGTGGGTTCAGTTTTGATAGGGAAGGGAGGAGGTGTAGGCTCATATTTTGTTGGTTGTGGTTTGGGTGTTGGTTTGGGTACCATCCTCTATACACCCTAGCTTCATATACCTCCTTCCTTTTTCCTAAGTGAATAATAGCCTTGATGTCACTGACATGTCCCTGTTGGGTCTTTTCAGTCATGGGACCTACTTGCCTACCTGTGAAGCCATGGGCCCTGAGATAAGCCTTCATCCAGGCTTTGTCTCCCACCTTCTTGGCAGCCGCAAGTTGGGCCTCCTCCTCTTTCTCCTTTCTTTCCTTCAACTTTTCTCTGGAAGCTTTCTTCCTTTCCTTATTGATTTAATCTTATTCTTTGTTGAACAGAAACAAGATCATCTCATTTTCATCAGGAGTCAGCTCCTCCTGAGAATAGCCCGTGGAGCATAGGAAGGCTATCCTCTCCGACCTTTGCCTTTGCTCTACCTCTTCTTTCATCCTCCTTTCTCTTCCTCTTTGGCTAACCTTGCTGCTTCCTCTTTCTCCTTTTACAGTAGGGTTGTCTTTTCTAGCTTTACAAGCTCATCTGTAACGCCCAGAATATTGTCTAAGCGAGCCAAATAATAATAATGGGCTTAGACGAGACCATTTAATGAAAATAAGATGGTTATGGGTGTTAGACCGAGTTAACTCTTTGGGTTATGATTTTGATGAGTTTAAGGTCCCGGGAACGCCAGGTATATATAGACGGATCAGCTTGAGCAGCTCTCATTTGCACTCAACACCCAACTTCTATAGAGAGAGTGTAGAGAGAGAAATTAGTGATTCAAGGCCGGTTGATCAAGAGATTAAAGATCGGTGTTCGTGGGCATCCAAACAATAAGAAAAGACCAAGAATCCAGGTAAGAAACATCATTTAATAGTTCCTTTTGATGTAAACCCGGATTCTAGGTTTTGGGGTTTTTGAAAGTGGCCAAAAATCGTCCAAAACTCACGTTTTTATGTAAGAAAACATGTAAAAAGCTTAGATATAGCTTCATGGATGATAAACCAAGGTTTTGGGTGTAAAAGATTGAAGTTTTGGGTTAAAAATAGGTTGGTTCGTAAGTTTCAGCCCGTTCTGCGAAACTGGGTGTTCATCCAACGAAATTACGTATTCGTCCGACGAAACTTTGGGTCTTCCTGTGAAACTATAGTTTCGCAGATAGTTTCGCAGACATTGTTATCCAACGAAAGTTGGGCGAAACTGGCAGCGAAGATGCCAGCGACACTACCAGCGAAACTGCTGGCGAAATTAGCAGCGAAACTGCTGATCATGCAGCGAAATTAGCAGCGAAGCTGCTGATCATGCAGCGAAATTAGCAGCGAAATTAGGCAGAAATTAACTCCTTTGAGTGTGAACTTATCTGCAGGCGGTGTAGTGCAACCATCTATTTTAATGCTTGATTGAGAAGCTACTCATCAAGTACAGGTGAGTTCTAGGACCCCACTTTTACCTGTTTTTGCAAGATTTTGGGGCTGGAACCATCTGAAAATCGGGTGTTTTGTGTGAGTATGTGTTTGACCCGTATGTGTATGTGTATGTGTGTGTTTGATGCGTTCGAACCTTGTTTGTGAGCTTGTGTGTGCTTGAATGGTGTCGTGGTATGCATCCCTAAGGGTTAGGATGGTTGATTTGGGCTTAGAACGAGTTTGGGTGAGCTTGGAGGTCGAAAATGGCGATTTGGGGTCGGGTTGTGCTGCATTCTTCACCAGTCAGGGTTAGGCGACCGACTGGAGGCCATACGGCCGACAGGGGGCGATTGGGCTCCAGTCGCACGATTGGGGGTCCAGTCGCACGATTAGCGGCCCAGTCGCATGGGTAGTCATGCGACTGAGAGCCCATTCGCACGAGGTCCATTCGCATAGGTGTTCAATCGCATAAGTGCTCATTCGCATAGTATGCATTCGCACGATTAGGGGTCCAGTCGCACGACTGAGGGTTCAGTAGCATAAGGACTCGTTTGCATTAGTTCCATTTGCACGATTGGGGGTTTATTCGCATGATGTTCAGTCGCATGGAGGCCATGCGACTGAAGGGTGTCCATACACCCGAATGGGCTGTTACACCCGGAAAGAATTGTAGTTTAACTTCTGACTCTCGGGGGAAAGGGCAGATGTAAGTTTTGATGTAAAGGTTTTCGTAAGAGCCTGTAAGATGACGATTGAGGCCTCAGAGAGCATGTTAGGCATGATGATAGTGTCGCATGTTATGCATGATGTTATGTTAAGTATGAAGTTTCCATGATAGATGGTGATGACTGATGACTGGTAAATATCAATGTTCTTTGTTTCGATACGTGTTTATCTTTCCGTGGCTATGTTCCTTATCATGATGTATGTATGTTCATCTCTCCTGTGGCTTTGCGTGTTATGTTAACGAATATAATGAAAGTATTATGTAACGTAAAGTGGAAGATAATGAAAAGTGGAACATGATAAATGTGTGCGTTAATGAATGATGAAGGTAATGAAAGTCTTGCAATCATTAGATATCGGGACACGCCAGTTATGGTGTTAGCCCAACGGTGTGCGGGTTCGCTACCCCGGAAGGATGCACATTGGGGTCTTTCTTTGTGATCAACCATAGAACCTCTATCGCTTGCCCCTGGGACTGTGGCATACGTTTAGCTGTCTGATGACTTTGGCCCAGTCGCCTGTGGGACCGCGGCATACGTTTGCTGTCTTTTGACTTCGGCCCGGTCGCCAACTAGTTCGGGGTATAGCATATGGTATTGGTACGGAAGATATCTGATGCGCAAGAAAAGATGTAACGATGAATGAACGTACGAAACAAGAAGATAATAATGATATTTTCTATATGTACGTTTGATGTGTGATTACATGAAAGAAAAGAACGGTTTTAACGAAAGAAAAGTATATTTATTTTATGAAACCAGAACTCACTCAGCAACGCTGACTTTGGTGTGTTTCCAGTTGGCAGGTAATAATTGCTGAGGATGGCACGGGGCAGCTACTCGGCATTTTTGGATGGCATCCATTTGATAGGAATATAACGTTTTTGTGACGTAATGCAAACAATGATGTTTTGTAACTAGTCAACAATGTATTATTTTGCAAAAATGGTTATGATGAAATGAGATGTCTATTTTGATGATTCCGCTGCAATGTTTTCATAAGGCACATGTAATTAAATGTTTTATGCGCGATGAGAATCCAACTGTAAGCGTCCCGGGAACGGGGCCTTACATCATCAAGTGGGAGTAGAAGTATTTCTTTATTATCCACTCCCAGGCTGAAGAGCCTATCTATCACTTCCACTCTTTATCTGTTATTGATAGACTCTTGGGTTGCTACTGCTGCCTTGCTACTTGCAGCCAACAGTTTCCAAGTGTTAAGTCTACCCTTCCTCTTTAGCTTCTCCAACCTTTCTTCTTCAAGAAGCTCTTCAGCAGTCATCTTCCTTTTTTCCTTTGGGATCTAAGGAAGACTCAGCCTTTGGAGATTCTGGCCTGGATGATTCAGGTTGGGGAGAGTGGGGTTGATCTTGTTGTGCTTGAGAGAGAGGGGGGTTTTAAGATAGTCCTTACTGTTTACTCAGAGGCTAGATTAAGGAAAGCCTCTGTGATAAGCAGATCATCAGACAAGGATGATAATTCAATAATCCCTTCCGCAGCTTGAATATCTACTTCGGAAGAGATTGGAATAACACTACCTGTCCTAACTAAGTCAGTTGGTGGGCCATCAGTCCATATTTTCCCTTCAAAGTCAATCTCAGGTTTAATAAGGACCCTAGGTTGACTAAATTTCTTCTCAGTGGTTGGTGGTACACTCAACCTTTAAATCTCTTTAGCTCCAAAGTAGGCTATAGCAACATCAGGTGAGGGTTGTTCAAGTGAGGAGCTTATGAGATACTTGGTTAAGAATATGTGGAGATCAATAAGTATCCCGGGGTCCACTTGAATTGTTACAGGAGGTGGTTGAGGGAAGATAGTTATAGAGTGTTGTTATGCTGGATAGGGTGAAGATAGGGTTGAGGTGGCCAAGGTAGGTTCCTCACGACTTTGACTCTGTACATTCGTCCCCTTTTTGGTAGCATCATCTTGAGAAGCAGATAAGCTAGAGGAAGAACTTAAAGTTACTTGAACATGTACATGCCTAACAGACTTCTTAATCTGTGTTTCAGCTAGTTTGGCCTCAAGATTTTCAATCTCATGTTGCTGAGTGTCAGACTTATCTTCTAAAGTTCTAACCTTGAATTCAAGGTTCGAGACTTTAGAAAGCTGGTATTGAATAGTGAGTTGTAGACTTCCCTCATCTTCTTTTGAAGAATCACGAGGAGATGAGATAACATATCTAATATGTTCATCATCATCAGCAGATGTGGTTTCTTGGCACCCTGGTTTCCCTTAGTTACTGATGTCCCTTTCAGAGATATCAATTGGCAAGGTTGCCGTAGACTAAATCTTAGTTATATTACCACTGTCTTTAGAGGTCAATGAGACACTCTTAGTAGTGGCAGCTGAGTCTACATGAGTCCCCTCCATACCTGTGGGACTTACCTTAGTTTGGTTTAACTGATGTGGGCTAGAAATCAGAGGTTCATTGGGGCTCGGTTGATCTGGAGAGTGGTGTGGTAGATCAACATCATGGCCCTTAGGAAACATGAGATCCTCATCAGATTGGGTTAATAGGTCAGTAAAGGATATAGAAGTTATGCCTAATGACCCAGGACCTTGGTCAAAATCTATTGGCATTGAGCCAATGATGTGGCTGTCCCTTTTTGAGCCAGTGATGTGGCTGTCCCTTTTTAGTAAGAACTTCCAGTTGTAATAGAAGTTAAACTTGTAGACTGTAGACTTGCTTACGTCTCCTCTATATCCTATTTGGGAGATGGGGTCTTCCAAATCAAGTTTAGGGAATTCAGTGGGGGCTCCTTCATCATAAAGCTCTTGATGCTCCCTGATGGTGGTTTCACTTACAATGATCTCTTGTCCACAGATTATAGAACTGATAACCCTCTCATCGTTGAGCATTTTGTTTTGACCATTGGCCGAGAATTAGGCCATATGGTTTAAGTTGATAGTGAGGTTAACAGTTAGAGCAGTGAAATATGCAGATTAGAATTGGATGACGGGGGCAAAATCATCATCCTTTGAAGAGTCGAGGATGGCGACTTGGTTGTGTTGGGGATTCAGGGCCACAGTTTGTGAAGATACTGTTAGATTGAAGGAATTTGATAATGAGTGAAGAAGATAGTGAAATTTTAGGGCTTTTATAGTGGTAAAGATTTCAAAGAAAGAGAGTCGGAAATATTTAAATAGTGGTTAAAAAGCCAAACGGATAAGGTGAAAGGACAGTTTAGGTTTCAATTTGACAGTGGCGGCAATGCAAACCATTTAAAATATTACGACAATTATGAATAAAATCTTACTTTTTATAGAGTGGGGCCCAAAGATTTCCGTTACCCAGTAAAGTTTTCTTTCGAGAGTAAAATTGCTTTTGAGAGAACACTTGTGTTTCTCTTTCCTAATTGTCCTCCGAAGCCACTTTTCCTTCCGAAGCAAAGTATGTCTTGAAGAAAAATTTGCTTCCGAGTGTAAAGTGTTCTTCTGAGAGAAGAAGTTAGTAGCCTTTGGAAGAAAGTTTGATCTATGATCAAATAATCTTCCGAGGCTAAAAACTCTGTGAAAGAGAATACTTGTGCAGAGGAATTTGCTTTCAGAAGATGAACACGGATCTCTTCCGAGAGTAAATTTCTCTTCGGAAGAATTTATACTTCAAAAATTTTAGAGAAAACCTTTTGTAACAGGGATTAGATTGTAAATAGACAATTTAGACAAGACATATTTTCAAAAGATTTTAAAAAAGATTGACTAGTCAATGTTGATTATCCCAATAGCCATAATTAAATACTAAAATCTTTATTCATCAAAGGCTTTAGTGAACAAATTAGCATATTGTCAATATCCCCATACAGAAACACACATTTGACTTCAAGTTGATGGACTGTAAAGTTCTTGGATGCTGTAAAAGCAAGAACGATTCTCATAGCCTTAAGTCTTGCAACAGGTGCAAAGACATCAGTGTAATCTATCCCTTCCTCTTATCTATATCCTTGAACTACAAGTCTAGCCTTGTTCTTAATGATCAAACCTCTATCATCTCTTTTATTCCAGAACACCCACTTAGTGCCAATAGGGACTTGACCAGGTGGCAATGGACATAGGTTCCATACTTTTGTCTCTTGAATTGAAGCAATTCCTTTTGCATTGCTTCAACTCAACTGTTGTCCTTTAGAGCTTCTTCCACCTTCTTAGGTTCCAATTTAGAGAAAAAGCATGAGTCCAAGTAGACATTCCTATTATAAGTCTGTCTTCTAGTTCTTATACCTTTTGAGACATCCTCAATGATGTTCTCAACTGGATGAGTGTTATGTATCCTTAGCATGGGAATCATATCTAGTTGTATAGATAGATCCAATTTTGAAAAGTTTTGCTCAGGATTGTGAACACTCATCCAGTTAGGAAATGCTGAGGATGACACTAGGGAGAAGCTACTCGGTGGGACAAGAGTGACATCCATTTGTATTTTGATGCTATTGTTGTTTTGTAATGCAATTAAACGATTCTTTTGTAATCGATAAACAACGTTGTATTGCTTAACAACAATAGTTATAATGAAAATGAATGGCTTTTGTTAAATGAATTTCCGCTGCATATTTTAAATGAATTCTTTTGTTTAATGTAATAATGTGATGATTGTCCAACTGTGAGGTACCAGGGAACGGGGCCTTACAAGTTGGTATAAGAGCTAAAGTTTAAGTGAATTGGGTAAATTATTTTCAAAACGTAATCTTAAACTGAAAATGGGACAAAAGGAGGGATGCCAGCCCGAGTAGCTACGTGCTATCAGGTATTTCTTTTCTTAACGATTAGTAGTATTATATACGTGTGCTATCTGAATTATGTGTACCTAGTAGATTTAGATGCTGATGTATTCAGGATAGGAAATGCTTGGGGTGTGTAGAGTAAAGTAAGTGGCTAAGCACAACTGGCCACTGTAATTAGGGACTTACTATACTCAAGATAAACTGAGCTATTCCCTTGAATGACCGTGTTAGTGTTTGAATCCTATAGTGACTAGAGGATGGCTGGAGGTAGATCGTTTAAGGATTCCAGAGGAGGAGGATGTGGTGAACGTGGTACTGAGCCACGTGTCACAAGGAATAAGGCTAGAGAGGATGAGACGAGCCCTGCTGAACCTGAGGTTTATCAGCATAAGGGCGTCAATGAGAGCGTGAATCTGAGGGCCTCATTAAAAGAGGCATTAGTAGAAGAGGTACATCAGGTCATGTAGACGATTCTACCATCTGTGGTAACAGAGGTGATTAAGGCTGTAAGGGAAGACAAAAGTAAGGAAAAGAGGAGGAGTATTGGGAGAGAAGGAGTAGAGCAGTTAAAGACTGAGATGGTGGTCTCAATTAAGGAGGAAGAGGAAGAAACGGTGCAGGAAACTGCATGAGGTTGTAACTATGGGACATTTCAAAGATGCAAGCCCCTAATGTTTGATGGAAATGGCAATGCTGCTGCTGCTCACCGCTGGGTGAGGGGGATGGAAGCAGTACTGGAGATTAGTGAGTGCAGGGAGGATCAAAAGGTGAAGTTTGCCACTCACTTATTTGTTGACTCGACTCTATGTTGGTGGGACAACATTGTCCAAACCGAGGGCAGCAGGGCCATTGGCAGAATAAGGTGGGGAGAGCTGAAGAAGCTGGTGATTGAGGAATTCTATACTCACCGAGAACTCGACAAAATAGAGAGGGAGTTCCAACAACTGGAGGCAGACACCATGACCCACCAGCAATACACCACCAAGTACAATGAAATGGCAAGACTGGTGTCGGATCAGGTGACACCGGTGATGAGGAAGCTCAAGAAGTACATTCAGGGGTTGCCAGCTGACATCCGCAGGCATTTGATTGCTGCCCGGCCGGGTACTTTTCAATCGGTGGTGGACCTGCCAGGTAGATTGTACGATGAGAGGGAGGTGACAGTGGCCGAGGTGAAGAGAACAGGTGGTGGTGACAGGAACTGGAATAGGAAAAGGTTTGGGCATGGCGGTTTCACCCCAAAGAACAAGAAAACGAGAGTTGATGATCGACGGGTGGTTGCAACATGCTCAGGAACAAAGAAGTGTGGTAAGTGTGGGAAAGAGCATGCGGGTGAGTGCAGGTTGGGACTAAATGTTTGCTTCAAGTGTGGGAAGCCTGGCCACATCTCTAGGGATTGTAGTGTAGCGAGGTGCTGCAACTGTGGTGAAGTAGGGCACCTGAGTCGGGAGTGTAAAAGGCCAAGGGCTGAGAGTTTCGGAGAAAAGAAGGGAACGGAAGATGGAGGGCAGAGGGAAACTGCTAGAGCATTCATGATGACGCGGGAGGAGGGTAGGGTGGATCCTGACGTCGTGTCAGGTATGCTTCTAGTAAATCAAATTTGTGCCTCTGTATTATTTGATTCTGGTGCTAGTAGGAGTTTTATTTCTACTGCTTTCTTTGATAAGCTATCCCTTAGTAGTAAAAGTATTAGTGAACCTTTTGACGTGGAAACCGCTATTGGTAAGTCCACTAGAATTACTGATATGATAGAGGACTGTACCATAGAATTAGAAGGTAATAGGTTTTCAGCTAAATTACATGTGATGCCCCCTAGGCGGATTCGATGTAGTGCTAGGGATGGATTGGTAAGCAACCTATGAGGCAAACATTGTGTGTCGTAAGAAGATGATTCAATTAGTTGCGCCGGATGGAAGTTCGGTGACGGTTTACAGTGATCGCGTCGCTATGGTTCCAAAGGTGATTTCGATGGTGGTGTAAGAAAGTACATGTGATCTGGATGTAGTACCTACCTGGCCTATGTGAAGGATATGGATGCTTTGGCACCACAATTGCTTGATGTAGCAGTGGTGCGTGACTTTCCGGACGTATTCCCAGAAGATTTACTTGGTGTGCCACCGGATCGTGAGATTGAGTTCCAAATTGATCTGATACCTGGTACTCAACTTGTTGCTCAACCTGTTGCTAAAGCACCGTATCGATTAGCTCCGACTGAAATGAAGAAACTCATGGATCAACCGTAAGTGTTGATGGATAAAGGATTTATCCGACCGAGCATCTCTCCTTGGGGTGCTCCGGTACTGTTCGTGAAGAAGAAAGACGGTAGTATGCGGATGTGCATCGACTACCGGGAGCTGAATAAGTTGATGGTGAAAAACCGGTATCCGTTACCAAGGATTGATGACTTGTTTGATCAGCTCCAAGGTGCCAGTTGGTTTTTGAGAATAGATCTTCGATCCGGCTACCATCAGTTAAAGGTAAAGGAGCGAGATATTCCTAAGACAACTTTTCATACGCGTTATGGACACTACGAGTTTCTCGTTATGTCTTTTGGCTTATCTAATGCGCCAACTACCTTTATGGATTTGATGAATCGAGTGTGTCAGCCCATGTTAGATAAATCAGTGATCGTATTTATTGATGATAACTTGATTTATTCAAAGAGCAAGCAAGAACATGCCGGCCACATTCGGGAAGTATTGATGACACTTAAAAGAGAGAAAGAACATGCCGGCCACATGCATAAAGAGTTGGGAAGCCTTAAGGTAATCGAGGTTACAATTGAATAGTTAGAGAAGATTAAGGCCTTCATGAAAGCGCCCAAGGATAGACAAAATTCGTACGTCGACAAGAGGCGTAGACCGATCGAATTCAAGGTGGGCGATCGAGTTATGTTGAAGGTCTCACCTTGGACGGGAATCATCCGGTTCCGGAAGAGGGGCAATGTAAGCCCGAGGTACATAGGGCCTGTCCAAATCATTGCTCGAGTAGGAGAGGTCGCCTATCGATTAGAACTGCCTGATGAGTTAAGTGAAATTCATCCGACATTCCATGTATCTCAATTATACAGAGCAACCAGTTGCAATTATCGATCGAAAAAAGAAGAGGATGCAGAATAAAGTGGTACCCCTGGTGCGTGTGCAGTGGAAACACCGAAAGGGTTCGGAGTCTACGTGGGAGACTGAAGAAGATATGAGACAACGTTACCCACAGTTATTCGAAGAGTGACGGGTTTCGGGGACGAAACCTCTTTAAGTGGGTGGAACTTGTAACACTCGGAAATTTTGTCAATTAAAATAAAAGAAAGGAAATGAGAAAAAAGAAAATAAAGTATCTTGAAGGAAAAGGAAAGAAGCCAAAGTGGAGGGGCTAAAGTGCAAAAATGACAAAAATAATATTATTATTGTGTTTAAAGTGGGCGTGGCCGCCCACTTCTCTGTTATATCAACTGCTCGGCAGTTTTACAAAGAGAAAGTAGAAGATCTTCGGCTTTAGAGAGTGAGCTGCTGAATTTAGCCTTGGTAAGCAAATTTAATCATAATTGGTTCAGTTTTTATGGATTTTTGATCATGAAACCGACTTCTACATGTTCTTATGTGTTTATATGTGCTCGGGTATATGTTTTTGACATGTATACGTATTAGAAACCTTTGAAAGTTCGAGTTCAAAGAAGTTGAGCTTGGAAACAGTCAAAGTTGGCGGCATGTGCCAGTTAAACCATACTTTTCTCAACTGGTTCATAGTTAGTTCTTTCATAGGTTAAATGGCTTCGAAAGAATAAGTTATTTCGAAACCATTTATACTTCGGAAGAAATAACTTCTTTCGAGACTTCTGTAAGCCTTCATGACTTTGTCCTTCGGAAGGCTTTGTCTTGAATCTTCTAAGTATTATACTTTGGAAGGAGAACTACTTAGTCTCGGAAGACTAAGTTCTTCCTTCAGAAGTTCTTCATCTCTAAGATTCGAAAGATCTTCAACATATCTTCAGAAGCTCATGCTTGTCTTCAGAAGCCTTTATTCAGTTGCACTCAAAATCTTCTAAGTGTAGGTTTGGTTGCACCAGCCTCATCTGATCCTCTGATCCAACAAACTCCCCTAGGCTGATGCTTCCTAAACTTCACTCCCTTCTTCTTCTCAAAACTTTTAACACCTAGTTTTTGCTTTCTTGGTTAGCTCAGCAAGAAGAAGGCTGCTTAGGTGATTTCTGATGTGAGCAGATTGAGAGTTTGAGAGATTGGAGAATGGATTCTCTGCTAACTCAGCAATGTCAAATCTACTTGAGTGTAGTAGAGATGGTGCGTCAAGTCTGTTGACTTCACCATTCTCCCTTTCCACAACAAAGTTGTGAGAAGGTTCATTGGACCTCCACTGGACAATTTTCTTCCTAGGAGTGAGGGGGAGTTTGGTAGTTTGCCCCCTTTCCTGGTGTCCAGTAAAGTCACCAATCTTCTCCTAAGCTTCTTTACTTTTCCTTGAGGGAGTCTGAGTTTGTTGCTAAGAGTTAAAGAGCTTGGTCTAGTATTCCCCAAGGCAGATCTAGGAATGCATCTCTTGTGAGAGAACATGAAGAACCATCAATATATCTCTGCCTTATGGACTCTTACTCATAAGAGATATCGCTCAGTGTTGTGCAGTTAATGAGCTTCCTTTTCATCTTCTTGATTTCCTCTAAGGTTAGAGGCTTAGATGGTTCAGAGGATTGCTTGGGTAATGGTTGGATTTTGGGTTGTGTTTTGGGTTTTAGGATGAGTACTGGTGGTGGTTGTTGAGGGGCAATGGGTGAGGGTGAAGTTAAGGCTGATGTTGTAGGTTCAGGAGTGTAAGGTTTAGTAGTGGGTTCAGTTTTACTAGGGAAGGAAAGAGGTGTAGGATCAAGGTTCCAGAGTGTAAGGTTTAGTAGTGGGTTCAGTTTTGATAGGGAAGGAAAGAGGTGTAGGCTCAGATTTTGTTGGTTGTGGTTTGGGTGTTGGTTTGGGTACCATCCTCTATACATCTTGAGCTTGATATACCTCCTTCTTCCTAAGTGAATGTCAGCCTTGATGTCATTGACATGTCCCTGTAGGGTCTTTTTAGTCATGGGACCTACTTGCCTGCCTGTGATGCCGTGGGCCCTGAGATAAGCCTTCATCCAGGCTTTGTCTCCCACCTTCTTGGCAGCCGCAAGTTCGGCCTCCTCCTCTTTCGTCTTTCTTTCCTTCAAATTTTCTCTAGTAGATTTCTTCCTTGCCTTATTGATTTGATCTTATTCTTTGTTGAAAAGAAACAAGACCGTCTCATTTTCATGAGGAGTCAGCTCCTCCTGAGAATAGCCCCTGGAGCATAGGAAGGCTATCCTCTCTAACCTCTGCCTTTGCTTTGCCTCTTCTTTCATCCTCTACTTCTCTTCCTCTTCAGCTAACCTTGCTGCTTCCTCTTTCTTCTTTTACAGCAGGGTTGCCTTGTCTAGCTTTACAAGCTCATCAAGTGGGAGTAGAAGTATTTCTTCATTCTCCACTCCCAGTCTGATGAGCCTGTCTATCACTTCCACTCTTTTCTATTGTTGATAGACCCTTGGGTTGCTACTGCTGCCTTACTACTTGCAGCCAACAGTTTCCCAGTGTCAAGTCTACCCTTCCTTTTTAGCTTCTCTAACCTTTCTTCTTCAAGAAGCTCTTCAGCAGTCATCTTCCATTTGTTCCTTTAGGATGTAAGGAAGACTCAGACTTTGGAGATTCTGGCTTGGATGATTTAGGTTGGGGAGAGTGGGGTTGATCTTGTTGTGCTTGGGAGAGAGGGGGGTTTTGAGAAAGTCCTTACTGTTTACCTCAAAGGCTAGATTAAGGATAGCCTCTGTGATAAGCAGATCATCAGACAAGGATGACAATTCAATGATCCCTTCCGCAGCTTGAATTTCTATTTCGGAAGAGATTGGAATAGCACTACCTGTCCTAACTAAGTCAGTTGCTAGGCCATCAGTCCTTATTTTCCCTTCAAAGTCAATCTCAGGTTCAATAAGGACCTTAAGTTGACCAAATTTCTTCTCAGTGGTAGGTGGTGCACTCAACCTTTAAATCTCTTAAGCTCCAAAGTAGGCTATAGCAACACCAGGTGAGAGTTGTTCAAGTGAGGAGCTTATGAGATACTTGGTTAAGAATCTGTGGAGATCAATAAGTATCCTGGGGTCCACTTGAATTGTTATAGGAGGTGGTTGAGGGAAGATAGTTGTAGAGTGTTGTTATGTTGGATAGGGTGAAGATAGGGTTGAGGTGGCCAAGGTAGGTTCCTCATGACTTTGACTTTGTGTATTCTTCCCCTTTTTGGTAGCATCATCTTGAGAAGTAGATTAGCCAGAGGAAGAACTTAAAGAGACTTGAACGTGTACATGCCTAACAGACTTCTTAATCCGTGTCTCAGCTAGTTTGGCCTTGAGATTTTCAATCTCAAGTTGCTGAGTATCAGACCTATCTTCTAAAGTTCTAACCTTGAATTCAAGGTTCGAGACTTTAGAAAGCTGGTACTGAATAGTGAGTTGTAGATTTCCCTTATCTTCTTTTGAAGAATCACGGGGAGATGAGATAACATACCTAGTATGTTCATCATCATCAGATGTGGTTTCTTCGCACCCTGGTTTCCCTTACTTACTCATGTCCCTTTCAGAGATATCAATTGGCAAGGTTGCCATAGACTCAATCTCAGTTATGTTACCACTGTCTTTGGAGGTCAATAAGACACTCTCAGTAGTGGCAGCTGAGTCTACATGAGACCCCTTCACACCTGTGGGACTTACCTCAGTTTGGCTTAACTGATGCGGGCTAGAAATCAGAGGTTCCCTGGGGTTCGGTTGATCTGGAGAGTGGTGTGGTAGATCAACATCATGGCCCTTAGGAAACATGAGATCCTTATCAGATTGGGTTAATAGGTCTATAAAGGATATAAAATTATGCCTAATGACCCGAGACCTTGGTCAACATCTAGTGGCATTAAGCCAGTGATGTGGCTGTTCCTTTTTGGTTACTCAGGGGAGTGTTGGAACTCACCCTGAGGGCTTGAAGCTTGGGCAATCGACACATCATGTTGAGACTGAGGAGAGTCAATGCTGATATTACGGTGAATTGTGGAGGATGGTTGGACCTCTGTGGCTGAGTGGGAGCCCTTTGTTCAACTCTTGCCTTTTTGGTTTGAAAAAAGGTGACTTGTTCAATCATAGTAGATTGAACAAGGGTTCATTTAGGATGTCTTTGGTAGATGAACTTGATAGGGTGGGAATAAGTAATTGGCTGTAAAGTGGTGGTGTCTGGTGTGGGTTCATCACCTACTAGGTCTGCAGGGATGTCACAAGAAACCATTGCCTCAAGCATACCTGGAATCAGTGAACCTTCCAGTAAAGTTGGTGGATATCTTCTTCAGCATCTTGAAGATACCCGGCTTTATTTGGGGAACTACTAGAACATTTACGTATTCTAGTTTATCCTAATCCAACTCATAATTGATTATGTGTTGAATAAACCTTGGATACATGTAAAATGTATTGCTAGTAAGATTACCTCTCAGGTTATTCAACACAAATCGAGAGTATTTGAATCTAAGGCCCTTTACCAACCCGTGGACTAGGCAGCCCAGATCATATGGAATTTGATCCCAACCCCTTGATTTATTGGACAGACTGTGCAGGATGACATGTAGTAAGAACTTTCAGTTGTAAGAGAAGTTAAACTTGTAGACTGTAGACTTGCTTACGTCTCCTCTATATCCCATTTGGGTGTAGGGGTCTTCCAAATCAAATTTGGGGAATTCAGTGGGGGCTCCTTTATCATAAAGCTCTACATGCTCCCTGATGGTGGTTTCACTTACAATGATCTTTTGTCCATAGATTGTAGAACTGAAAACCCTCTCATCGTTGAGCATTTCGTTTTGACCATTGGCCTAGAATTCGGCCATATGATTTAAGTAGATGGTGAGGTTAACAGTTAGAGTAGTGAAATATGCAGATTAGAATTGGATGATGGGGGCAAAATCATCATCCTTTGAAGAGCTGAGGATGGCGACTTGGTTGTGTTGGGATTCAGGGCCATTGTTTGTGAAGATATTGTTAGATTGAATGAATTTGAGAACGAGTGAAGAAGATAATGAAATTTTAGGGCTTTTATAGTGGTAAAGATTTCAAAGAAAGAGAGTCGGAAATATTTAAACAGTGGTTAAAAAGCCAAACGGATAAGGTGAATGGACAGTTTAGATTTCGATTTGATAGAGGCGACAGGGCAAACCATTTAAAATATTACGACAATCATGAATAAAATCTTACTTTTTACAGAGTGGGGCCCAAAGATTTCCGTTACCCAGTAAAGTTTTCTTTCAAGAGTAAAATTGCTTTTGAGAGAACACTTGTGTTTCTCTTTCCTAATTGTCTTCCGAAGCCACTTTTCCTTCCGAAGCAAAGTATGTCTTGAAGACAAATTTGCTTCCGAATGTAAAGTGTTCTTCCGAGATAAGAAGTTAGTAGCCTTCGGAAGAAAGTTTGATCTATGATCAAATAATCTTCCGAGGCTAAAAACTCTGTAAAAGAGAATACTTGTGAAGAGGAATTTGCCTTTGGAAGATGAATAAGGATCTCTTCCGAGAGTAAATTTCTCTTCAGAAGAATTTATACTTAGAAAATTTGGGAGAAAACCTTTTGTAACAGGGCTTAGATTGTAAATAGAGAATCATATTTTCAAAACATTTTTAAAAAAGATTGACTAGTCAATGTTGATTATCCCAATAGCCATAATTAAATACTTAAATCTCTATTCATCAAAGGCTTTGGTGAACAAATTAGCATATTGTTCATTTGAATCAACTTTGACTAGTTTGACTAAGTTTTTCTCATTTATATCTCGAATGAAATGATACCTGATGTTAATATGTTTTGTCTTGGAGTGCTTGACTAGATTTTCTATGATAGAAATAGAACTCTGGTTGTCTATGTGGATAGGAGTCTCCATGAAGTTGAAACCATAGTCTAACATCTGATTCTGAATCCATAGCAGTTGAGCACAACAGCTTGTAGCAGCAATGTTTTCAGCTTCAGCAGTTGATGTAAAGACACATGATTGTTTCTTGTATTGCCAATAGATGATCCTTCCACTAAGAAATCGACATCCTCTTGATGTGGATTTCTTGTTAATGTTGCAGCCACCATAATCACTGTCAGTGTAACCGTAAAGGTTGAAATCCTTATTCTTAGGATACCAAAGGCCTAGTTTGGGAGCTTCCCTAAGGTAACTAAGAATTCTCTTGATAGTAATTAGATTAGACACCTTGGGAGCAGCCGGAGATCTTGCACAGATGCAGGTTGCAAACATGATATCAGGTCTACTTATGGTGAGATACACTAGAGATCTAATAATTGCCTTGTACTGATACTGATCAGTGTCCTCCCCCTCGGAATCAGGACAAAGATTATGATTTCTTTGTATAGGTGTCTTGGCTGGCTTACAATCTTTCATATCAAATCTTTCTATGATGTCCTTGACATATGTAGATTGATTGATAAAGAACCCTTCTTCCATCTGTTTCACTTGAATTCCTAGGAAGAAATCCATCTTTCCCATAGAACTCATTTCAAATTTCTTTCTCATGATGCTTTCAAAGTCTTTACATATTTGGTTATTAGAGGAACCAAATATGATGTCATCAACACAGACTTGTACAAGCAACATATCCTTCCCAAACTTCTTTATGAACAATGTCTTATCTATGGTGCCTCTGGTGTAGCCATTCTTTAGAAGAAATTGAGACAATGTCTCATACCACAGCCTAGGTGCTTGGTGTAACCCATAAAGAGCTTTATCTAATTTGCACACATAGTTAAGGGTGTTGTGGGTCTTCAAATCCAGGTGGCTGGTACACATAAACTTCTTTGTCAATATCCCCATACAGAAACACACATTTGACTTCAAGTTGATGGACTATAAAGTTCTTGGATGCTGTAAAAGCAAGAACGATTCTCACAACCTTAAGTACTGAAACAGGTGCAAAGACATTAGTGTAATCTATCCCTTCCTCTTATCTATATCCTTGAACTACAAGTCTGGCCTTGTTCTTGATGATCAAACCTCTATCATCTCTCTTATTACTGAACACCCACTTAGTACCAATAGGGACTTGACTAGGTGGTAATGGACATAGGTTCCATACTTTTGTCTCTTGAATTGAAGCAACTCCTCTTGCATTACTTCAACCCAACTGTTGTTCTTTAGAGCTTCTTCCACCTTCTTAGGTTCTAATTGAGAGAGAAAGCATGAGTACAAGTAGACATTCCCATTATAAGTCTGTCTTCTAGATCTTATACCTTTTAAGACATCCCCAATGATGTTCTCAACTGGATGTGTGTTATGTATCCTTAGCATGGGAATCATATCTAGTTGTATAGATAGATCCACGTTTGAAAAGTTTTGCTCAGGATTGTGAACATCAGTTTCGGCTGATGTCTCACACTCATTCAATGAGGATTGATTGAATGAATGAGTGACAACATCAATGGTGTTTTGCTATGAAGCAGCATTAACAGTTGCCTGTTCCTCCGGATTACTGTCTTCATTAGCTTGGTGTTAAGAGTTAGAGTTGTCAGCTGATGAGTTTTAAGGCTCAGCTGACTGATAACTTGTTGAAGCTCTACTGTTTCCTATGATATTCAAGCTTTTAGGATTTTCAATAGTGGGAGCTGGCTCTTCATGTCTTCTTGGAGAAATTAGAATAGGTCTGCGTAACTCAAACAATTGATCATCAGAGGAGTTATTTTGAGTTCCTATTCCAGCTGAAACATTCTCACAAGATGGTTTAGAATAGTTAGGAAACAATTCTAAGTCAAAGATATGGTCAGGGCCATTCCCCTTAACACAAGGAGTGTGATCATTTACAACAATGTTGGATGATTCCTCAAATTATTGATTCTTAATGTTGTATACTCTATAGGCTATAGAGCTTGAGGAGTACCCAACAAAGATAACATCATCCTACTTTTCAGCAAATTTTGCTAAATTGTCCTTTGTGTTAAGTATGGTATGCCTACTGCCAAAGGACCTTAGAAAGCCAATGAACGGTGGCCTCTTTTTCCATAGCTCATAAGGGGTTTTCCATGGGGCTTTACAATGAGAACCCTGTTCTACACATAGCATGTAGTGTTGACTACCTCTACCCAAAAAGTTAGAGACAACTTTGAATCAGCTAATATGGTTCTTGCAGCCTCAATAAGTGTCCTGTTCCTCATCTCAGCAACACCATTCTATTGAGGAGTTCTAGGAGCACTGTATTATCTGGTAATCCTTTTTAAGTTACAGAATGAGTCAAGAACTTGATTCTTAAACTCAGTCCCTTGATCACTTCTAATTGTTTTTACCTTGTAATCAATTTGATTTTCTATTTTAAGAATAAAAGATTTTAACATTTAAAAGTTTCATCCTTAGTTCTTAAAAATAATACCCATGTGAACCTTCTAAATCATCAACTATCATAAGGCAATATGATTTTCTTCCAATGCTCATTATATGTCACACCCCGACCGACGACGGAATCATCGGGGCGGACGAATGGGAGACGATTGCTCATAGCACATGGAATTAATTAAGTTGAAATAATATTAAATGCCATTATTCATTAAACTTTACAAGACAAATAAGTAATTACAAAACAATCAAGATGCAACAAATAACACAAGACTTTCATTTAATCTAGGTCCAAGTCATATATGAGCACAAGAAGATCTTCAAGTAGGAACCTGAAACATGTTAAAAAAATAAAGGGTCAACTATAAAATTGGTAAGTTCCCATGGTTTAAACACACGCATAAATATATATATGAAAAGGTTTACAAGTAGCAATTCATGTCGATGGTTATGAGTTAGCAAGCTTATAGAACACATACAGTTACAACCAAACCTTGACTTGATTACAAGTATATATGATTGGTTAAGTGTACCTGGTTCCCATGATGAAAAAGCATACGTCATCAGGAGCCGGCAATACATCGGCTTTAGCACCAAATAGGCTTGTCAGGCCCAAAGATCTAAGACGTCGCCAGGCTAGCAAAAGTTAATGATTGTAAACAAAATATGTATCTCATATAAGACTTACAATAACACAAATAACCATGACAAAAAGGTAAAGATGAATTGCATGTGCATTTACAAGTATCAAGATGTTTAAAAGTGTAAGTTTATAAAGTTAACATGTTTCACCCCAAAAGATGTGAAATAAAATAAAAAGGGGCATGGAGAACTCACATGGAAAACTCACAAGTATAGTGATGGTTGTAGAGTACATAAGAAAGCTTGGATGTCAAGAGTAAAAAGTGATGTCCTAAATGATAAAAAAACAATAACTTGAGGTTGGAATTCTTTACAATAAGTTAGGACGCTTAGGAATGCCAATAAGCGAAAGGTAGAATGATAAACGATTATTGTACCAATTTTAGATTCTGGACAGAATGTTTGGTATGTGTTTGAACAGGTTTTTAAAATAGCAAAAGGTTTCATAAAATTATAAAAATTTATATTTGACTATTTCGAAGTCTTCCGGACAACTTTCATTCAGAAACAATTTTTATAAAAAGATCCGTAAGTAGTTCAAAAAAGTAGCATAAGACAGAAGGTGCTGAAATGCGCACTTATCTTGTGAAGGCTATTGTTGAGTTGTCCGATTGAGTTTGAAGACATATAACTGTCGTTGAAAAGGTAATTCAATGAACTTAATATTGGAGTCTGAGTTTGCTCAAATTTAGTTTGTTATGATCAAATTATGGTCGGTTGAATTCAGATTATATTCTGCCAGAATTGTAGTAAGGCACTTATGTGCACTTTTAAAATCGTTAAAGCATGAAACGGGTTAGAACAAATTTATTATATTGATATATGATATATTAGACTTCATTTGAGTTATATAAAAAATATTCCAAGACTTCAACATAGCCATCACTTAGGGAAATAATCATGTGGAATAACCGAATGTGGCGGCATAGCCGTCCATATGCAAACGGGATTTTTTGTTTACATTAGTGTGTTGTTAGCTTGATTTAAGAATTTTAGTGATTGCTACAATATTAGTGAACATTATAAGGTTAATAATCAAATGATAATGATAAAAAAAAGATTTGATAGAAGAAAGAATAAAAGTAAGAATATGAGAACAATTTGATGTTAGGATGATTAAAAGAATATAGAAATGCTTAATATAAATCAATATAAGATTACCTTTGTTTTAGAAACTTATTGAGATTACTTGTAAAATAAAATTCTTGAATTTGATCAAAACCAAAGATTGGAAGAAAGGTTTGTCAAAGAGATTTTTAGAGAATGAGCAAATAAAAAGTGAGACCTAAACCTTGCTTTTATAGTTGAGGTTAGGAGGAGGTTATGAATGGTGTTAATGGTGAGTTATAAGTCTTTTAAAAATGGGTTATGATTAGAATTTAAAGTAAATATAAAATTAAATAATAAAATAATAATTACAATTGAAATTTTAAATTTATGAAGGCTCTAATTTTAACAACTTATTTTTTTATAAAATCTTTATAGACTTTATAAAATCAAATTGAATAATCAATCAAATTATCTATTTGTTAATCTTTATAACTTTTATAAAACTTGTAAACTTTATAATTTGATTATTTATTTAAAATTCATAATTACTAATAAAACTTTATAAGTTTATTAAAATTCATTTTATAACTTTATAGGTTTTAATAAAGGCTTTTCCATTTAGTTATTTTTTATAACATGATTAATAAACTTTATAATTTTATAAAAAAGAATTATTTATAAATCAACGAGTTATTATAAGTTGTTTAAATGATAAATTGAATAAATCAATTCACGATATTGTTTAAACTAAACGTCTAATCTATATAATTCATTAATATAAATAAAATAAGTTAAATAAAGAAATTCATATCGTATAAAAGTTTGATTTTTGTTCGGGTTCGGGTTTATAACTTGAAAATGGCAGATGTTACAGTCTCCCCTACTTTAACAAATTTCGTCCCGAAATTTATCACGAGAAGATTGATTTCAAAGATATGACGAGACTTGAATTTCATTTCGTGTTTGCATGTGAACTTTTGGGAAAGTTTAAATTCAATAAGTTTAATTATGATGTTTTACTATGCTTAAGTTTGTTAAATTTTATGATTCGAGATTTCAGGCGTTAATTGACAAAGTGTATAAGATCATCAATTTAAAATTTTAGTTGATACGCTTTTGTATTCCAGATGATGCATGATGATTAGGAAGGTTTTGTCATGAATACAACATCAAGGTTTAGATCGATACGAGAGTCTTTTTAATGAACACGAGATATATTTTTAAGACACTGTTGGATGAGATGTGAATTCATAGGAGCTTCTCAAGCAAATAACTTCGACGTGGTTCTTTGATAATCGATTCTTGTTTACTAAGTCATTGAGGTTTTAATGTTACATTAGTTTAAAGTTGATACGAGAATTGTGTTTGTTAAGATTAATGGTTTAGTTTAGAATAAGAGTATCATTGTAATGAGGTTTCAGAATAAGTGCGATTTTGAGGGAAAGGCATTCAATGATAAGAGGATTCAAATTAACAAGGTGTTTCGAGTGTAATGTTAGGTTTACAAACCAAAGCATTACGTTGACTTATCAAAGGATTAAGTCAACTACAACCTTAATGAAGACCTGCGTACCTATCAGCGGACACTCACCCCAAGGGTTCCCAGGTAAGGTAAACGGATCCATCGGTTGATTTGGATTTATACGAATACCTTTCCTAGACAGAACACCTCGAGATACAGGCATCACGCTCTTCCAGCATTACATGTTTCAAGTTGTAAGACACAGACTTTGACGAATTTGAAAACCACGAACAATGATTCAAAGCTCATTTTGAAAACCATTTGATTTAGGCACACAATGCCTTAGAATATGATTTAAGATTCGTGTGTGTATTGATAAGATTCAAAGTATAAGAGGAATCACATAAGGCATATAATCACATAATCAAGTATAAACATATAAGACACATAAAATCCTATCTAAGCATATAAAATACATGAGAGGACTCATGTGTAAGGGTACTTAGTTATAGTCTAGGTCATTCCATTTCTAATAACCTAATTCCCTATAACCATGGCTCTGATACCAATCTGTCACACCCTGACCGACGGCGGAATCATCGGGGCGGACGAATGGGAGACGATTGCTCATAGTACATGGAATTAATTAAGTTGACATAATATTAAATGCCATTATTCATTAAACTTTACAAGACAAATAAGTAATTACAAAACAATCAAGATGCAACAAATAACACAAGACTTTCATTTAATCTAGGTCCAAGTCCTATGTGAGCACAAGAAGATCTTCAAGTAGGAACCTGAAACATGTTAAAAAAATAAAGGGTCAACTACAAAATTGGTGAGTTCCCATGGTTTAAACACACGCATAAATATATATATGAATAGGTTTACAAGTAGCAATTCATGTCGATGGTTACGAGTTAGCAAGCTTATAAAACACATAGAGTTACAACCAAACCTCGACTTGATTACAAGTATATATGATTAGCTAAGTGTACTGGTTCCCATGATGAACAAGCATACGTCATCAGGAGCCGGCAACATCGGCTTTAGCACCAAATAGGCTTGTCAGGCCCAAAGATCTAAGACGTCGCCAGGCTAGCAATAGTTAATGATTGTAAACAAAATATGTATCTTATATAAGACTTATAATAACACAAATAACCATGACAAAAAGGTAAAGATGAATTGCATGTGCATTTACAAGTATCAAGATGTTTACAAGTGTAAGTTTATAAAGTTAACATGTTTCACCCCTAAAGATATGAAATAAAGTAAAAAGGGGCATGGAGAACTCACATGGAAAACTCACAAGTATAGTGATGGTTGTAGAGTACATAAAAAAGCTTGGATGTCAAGAGTAAAAGGTGATGTCCTAAATGATTAAAAAACAATAACTTGAGGTTGGAATTCATTACAAGAAGTTAGGACGCTTAAGAATGCCAATAAGCGAAAGGTAGATTGATAAACGATTATTGTACCAATTTTAGATTCTGGACAGAATGTTTGGTATGTGTTTGAACAGGTTTTTAAAATAGCAAAAGGTTTCATAAAATTATAAAAATTTATATTTGACTATTTCGAAGTCTTCCGGACAACTTTCATTCAGAAACATTTTTATAAAAAGATCCGTAATTGGTCAAACAAGTAGCTCAAGACAGAGGTGCTCAAATGCGCACTTATTTTGTGAAGGCTATTGTTGAGTCGTCCGATCGAGTTTGAAGACATATAAACTGTCGTTGAAAAGTTAATTCAATGAACTTAATATTGGAGTCCGAGTTTGCTCAAATTTAGTTTGTTATGATCAAATTATGGTCGGTTGAAGTCAGATTATATTCTGCCAGAATTGTAGTAAGGCACTTATGTGCACTTTTAAAATCATTAAAGCATGAAACGGGTTAGAACAAATTTACTATATTGATATATGATATATTAGACTTCATTTGAGTTATATCAAAAGTATTCCAAGACTTCAACATAGCCATCACTTAGGGAAATAATCTTGTGGAATAACCGAATGCGGCGACATAGCCGTCCATATGCAAACGGGATTCTTTGTTTACATTAGTGTGTTGTTAGCTTGATTTAAAAATTTTAGTGATTGTTATAATATTAGTAAATATTAGAAGGTTAATAATCAAATGATAATGATAAAAATGAGATTTGGTAGAAGAAAGAATAAAAGTAAGAATATGAGAACAATTTGATGTTAGGATGATTAAAAGAATATAGAAATGCTTAATATAAATCAATATAAGATTACCTTAGTCTTAGAAACTTCTTGAAATTACTTGTAAAAGAAAATTCTTGAATTGGATCAAAATCAAAGAATGGAAGAAAGGGTTGTCAGAGAGATTTTTAGAGAATGAGCAAACCTTCTTTGGATTTGTGGGATGCCTTGTGTTGCTTTCCTTTTTGACTAGCAACACAGTTGTCTTTACTGAAAAACTCATTTTTAGGAACACCATGTACCAAGTTATTTTTAACCAGCTTATTTATGGTTTTAAAGTTAACATGACATATTCTTTTATGCTAAAGATTTGACTAATCACTATTTGCTTTTGAAAGAAAGCATGATACTTCAACCAATGGGGAAGCGTTGTTTATATCTAGCTTGTACATATCCCCTCTCCTAGGAGATCTAAGAAGCACTAATTCCTGAGCAATTGTCATCGCGGGTTTGAGGATAATGCACTTATGTTCTATGAAAAGCATTTGATGCTTTTGATCACAAAACTAAGAAACACTCAAGAGATTGTATTCAAGCTATTTGGTAAAGTGTACTTTTTCCATTTTCAACTTACCAGTGGATACACTACCTCTACCAGAAATTTATCCTCCAGCTTCACCTCCAATTTGAAGAGGGCCTCCATTAAAATGTTTAAATTATTAAAGGAGAGATCTGTTCTCTATCATGTGCCTGGAGCATCCACTATCCACAATCCAAATATTTCCATTCTTGTCATGTGGATGTCCCTGCACACAAGGTGAAATGATTAGTTACTAGTGGAAGCCCAGGCCTTATTGGTCTTGGGCTCTTCCAATGTAGATGACATAATTGAATCAAAATATATGCATGGGGGTTCAACTATGGTTTGTGAAGAAGAGGTTTGGGCTGCAACATCTCATCTGATCTTCCATTCTGTCCTATGGTTGATCAGTGTAGAGGAGTCTGAAGAGCCTTGAGCAGCAGACTTGCTTCCGAGGCTTCTTTGTTCTTGAAAGAAGTCATCACCACCTTTTCTTCCAAAGCACTCTTCTTCTTGAAATATTTCAAAGGATTCCTTTTATTCCTTTGTTTGGTCTTGGGCTTGTCTTTTGAAGCTATTTTCCTTTCGGAACAATGTGTTTCTTCCAAAAGCAACTTAGCTTCGGAAATAAGCTTTCCTTTCTTTAACACTTGAACTATATGAGAAGGTCCAAATGTGAAACATTCCTTTACTCCTTCTTTCTTAACATTGTTTGCATAATGCATTCTTGCTGGATTGCAGTAAGAATCTTTAGCCTTGTGATTATGCAGGCCATGGATTATGCACTCAATGTTAACTTTAATAGGGCCTGAGGGCTGCTTGTCACACCCTCAAAATTCACGTGCGGAGTTTTACCGCGAGGCGTGTGGACAAACCAGGATCACAGTCAATAGTTACTCGAAACGACTCTATATGCCACGTTTAAAATAAAACAAACCATAGTTCAAACTTTAAAAATCGTGCGGAAGCGTATTGTAAATAAAACAAACCCAAAGTATGCAGAATGTATCATATGACAAAACATGTGCCAACCAAATATTTGAAAAACCATAAGTAAAATACAAATTATGTTTGTAGCTTAAATCTTTGTAGTGCATGCTGACTCGTGCAGTGCTCCTATCGGCAATCCAGATTATCGACCTGAGAATAGCATACTAAATGTCAACACAATGGTTGGTGAGTTCAAGAGTTTGCGTATAAACATAACAGTTTAACAATCGTGATATATATAAGCATGTGCATTGTAAAAGATAGCTAGTCCATTAACAAATAAATATTAATATATAGTGATTTCGCAATTGAAGCTGACTGTGATATGTTTGCCTCCTGTCACGACTTACCATGTCGTGACAAATGTACATAGGACAACATGCACCAGGTTGACCTTGAGTCACACAGGTGGGGCTCGTCAGACCCAGTAGTACTACCCAAGTTTCCCCGTTATTCAATATTAACAATTCCAAAGTGTGAGGACTTCATCATGGTAAACAGCACTATATTAATATTATACACATCTTAAATAAATAAAGCGTTTGTAAAATTACCAGTATGCTATCTCCCCCAAAAGAGGTTAAGTAAACAGTGGGGCATGAACTCACCTGATACGCGTATTGAGTACTTAAGATTTACTTGAAAGAACAAGTGGACAGTCAACCCTCAGAGGTTACCTAAATCATGTAAGTACATGAGTATGTGTAAACAGAGAATATGTGAACCCTAAGTGCACTACAACCAAGACTTAAGGTTTTAGAAGAATAGACATGTTTGACCCAGTTGACCCGTTTGACCCGTTGGTGACATTATGTGTTGTAAACCATGTAGACAGACATGATCACATATTATTCATGGTTAACATTCTAGTGAATCACATATGATGCTACATTCTCAATGCAATGCTTAAATCATCATATATATACATATCATACAAGTCATGTAAGTTCTTAGCATCTAGCATACTCAGTGTGTTCATAACACAAACAGTGTATCATATAAAAGGTCAGATCATGAATTACCTACTTATATGACCTATAACCATGAATTAGCATTTACGGGTCAAAACAGATAATTTACCAAATAATCATTCATACTAACCACAACACATTCAATATGTCTAATACCTACCACATACATCAAGATGATTGATTTCCAGTCCCAAACATGATGTCCTAGTTACTAATCAATATTCAAAACCAGACATGATCATCAAAGTACATAAATCACCCAATAACCAAATAAACATTCCATACAACCCAATTAACAGATTCTATCACTTTAGGCATGCACAACAATAATTCTAGCATGATCCTAAAGTCATGAACATGTCCAATTACCAATATCTAATGTCCATCCAAAATAAAGTTTCCCTTTTGGGAAAGTTCATCCCAAAATCTAATAAACACCCAATGTACACATAATTCATCAATAATATACTATTTTAAGCTCATAACAACAACTAACCATGATCAACAACATCAAGCTACCATAATTCATCAATTCATATCTAAAAAGTTTCTACTTTTGGTAAGATATGAACAACAACATCCAACCTAAGATTTCTAGCATTCATATCAACAATCTAGCACCTAATCAACATCATAAACACATCCATAACCTCAACACATTACTAATTCAACATTTCATGCAAAATAAAGTTACTATTATTAGTAACCTATGTTCGAAGCTCTCAATTCAATAATTTCTTGCATGATTCATGTTTCCTAGCATTCATACAACCTAATTAACATCTCAACAACATCAAACAACAATCAATTCCACATAATCATCTTAATTTTCGAATTAGGGTTCATCTTCATCAAAAAGCATGAACAACCAAACAAAAACGTAGTTTTCTTGCATAATCAACGTTAACTAACTTGCATACAATCTAACTAACATGATAACAACATCAAACAACAACAAAATTCAACCTTTTTGACTTCATTCAGAAATTAGGGTTCGTCCAAGGTGCAAAGCCATGAGAAACATGAAAACCAACCTTCAATTCGTGCAAGGCAACAAGGTTTGATGTTTCTAATGCCTTCCAACACTTGAAATCGATCCAATCCAATGTTCCTTTGCTTGTTTCTGGTCAAATTCCGCAAGGGGAGGGGCTGTGAGTGCTGATCGCGGCCGATGGGGGGGATTAGGGTTGGGTTTTGTTTTGTTTTTAATTAAATAATCCTAGTTTACCCTTTAAACCCTTATGTTTGTGTTTTTATTAAAATCAAGCTTTAAACTCTTGCTAAAGGTGTTTTTAACTTAATTACTAAGCATATAAACTAGTAATAACGACTATATATTTTATCTTTATAAAAACACACAACATACGAATTAACACACGCGTTTCCACGTTATGCGATAAAATTTACCGTTTAACATTTAAATCGCGTAAACACATTAGCATAACACAATAATCATCTAATCAACTAGACTATTATTAAGTTAACACTATTAATTATTATTAGGTCACCAACATCAAACAACAACTAGTGTGTGCTTAAGACACGTGTATGCAAAACTTAACGGAACTAACGGAGTTTGGTAACGGAAAATTACAAGATGTCACATTATCCCCATGTTGAAAGAATTTTCGTCCCAAAAATTGCGTTACATGGTGAGTTGTTCCATCACTGGTCTACTGCATTGGCACACAGAAATCAAAATCGAGTGAGTTTTGGATGAGTTGTCACATCATCCCCATGTTAAAAGAAATTTCGTCCCGAAATTTAAATCAATACCTTCGTCTGCAGGCATCGTCTTTCCGAATAGTTGAGGATACTTAAGCTTCATTTGATCTTCACGTTCCCACGTGAATTCCGGTCTACATCGCGAGTTCCAACGAACTTTGACTATGGGTATCTTGCTTTGCTTAAGTGTTTTCACCTCACGATCCATCACCTTGACTGGTTCTTCGATAAAGCGTAACTGTTCATCCACTTGAACTTCCTCTAGTGGTACAATTAGTGTCTCATCAGATAGACACTTCTTCAGATTTGAAAACATGAAACACAACGTGGACTCCACTTAACGAATCGGGTAAGGCTAGTCGATAAGCCACTGGACCTATTCTTTCCAATATCTTAATGGTCCAACATACCTCGGATTTAGCTTCCCTCTCTTGCCAAACCGAGCTACGCCTCTCCATGGTGAGACCTTCAATAAGACCTTGTCGCCAATCTGAAACTCTAAAGGTTTCCATCGTTTGTCAGCATAACTTTTCTGTCGGTCTCGCGCTGCAGCCATATGGTTCTGTATCTGCACAATCTTCTCAGTTGTTTCATGTATTAGCTCGGGACCCGTTAGTTGACTATCACCAATTTCAGCCCAGTAAACCGGTGATCTACATTTTCTCCCATACAAAGCCTCGAAAGGTGCTGCCTGTATGCTAGTGTGATAAATGTTATTATGGAAAAATTCCACCAATGGCAGGTGAACTTCCCAGTTATTCCCGAAATCAATCACACAAGCATGTAACATATCCTCCAAAGTATGTATGGTACGCTCACTATGGCCGTCAGTCTGTGGATGATAAGCAGTACTCATATCCAATCGTGTACCCAAAGATTTCTGTAGTGATTGCCAGAAGTGTGATGTGAAACGAGCATCGCGGTCAGAAATAATTGAGATCGGTACACCGTGTCTCGAAACGATCTCCTTAAGGTACAGTCGGGTTAATATATCCATCTTATCCATTTCTTTAATTGCAAGGAAGTGAGCAGACTTTGTCAACCGATCCACAATAACCCATATTATGTCACAACCAGTATTAGTCCGGGGTAACTTAGTAATAAAATACATGGAGATTTGTTCCCATTTCCACATTGGTATCTCGGGTTTTTGTAATAGTCCGGATGGTTTTTGGTACTCTACCTTTACTTTCGAGTAGGTTAAACACTTGCTCACATACGTAGCTACATCCGCCTTCATGTTAGGCTACTAGTAGTGCACCTTTAAGTCATGATACATCTTGTCAGATCCAGGATGTATAGAGTACTTAGCTTATGCGCCTCACTCATAACTAAATCCCTTAGATTCCCATAGACAGGCACCTAAAGTCTATCCATGAAGTACCAAATTCCATCCTCTTTCACCACCAGTTGTTTATCCATTCCTCTTAATGACTCAGAACCAACATTTTCCACTTTTAAAGCTTCTATCTGGGCTTCCTTAACTTGTTCAGGCAGATGAGTACTGATTGTAAGCTGTAAGGCTCGCACCCGCCTGGGTTTAGATGTTTCCTTCCGGCTTACGGCATCGGCAACCATGTTCGCCTTTCTAGGATGATACTTGATAGCGCAATCATAATCATTCAGAAGTTCCACCCAACATCGTTGCCTCATATTCAACTCCTTTTGCTCAAAGATGTGCTGAAGACTCTTGTCATCGGTGTAGATAGTGCATTTGGTACCGTACAAGTAATGTCTCCAAATCTTTAAGGCAAAAACCACTGCACCCAATTCCAGGTCATGGGTGGTATAGTTCTTCTCGTGAACTTTTAGTTATCTCAAGGCGTAAGCTATTACTTTGTCACGTTGCATCAGAACACAACCCAATCCTTGAATGGATGCGTCACAATACACCACGAAATCATCTGTTCCCTCTAGCAGTGCCAATACCAGTGCACTACCGAGTTCCTGTTTTAATAGCTAAAAAGCTGCTTCTTGACTTTCACCCCATTTGTATGCCGTTCCCTTATGGGTCAAGGCTGTGAGAGGTGTGATCTTAGAGAATCCCTCTATAAATCGTCGGTAATATTCTGCTAATCCTAGAAATTGCCTTATCTCGCTCGGCATTTTGGGTATAGCCCAATTCTTTATCGCCTCAATCTTGGCAGGATCAACATGTATCCCCTTCTCATTAACAATGTGGCCTAGAAATTACACTTCTCGTATCTAAAAGTCACACTTGGAGAATTTAGCATACAGTTGCTCAGTCTTCAATAGTTCTAAGATCAATCATAAGTGCTCTTCATGGTCCTCCTTGGTCCTAGAGTATAGCAGTATGTCATCGATAAACACAATGACGAACTGATCGAGATAGGGTTTGCACACGCGATTCATGAGGTCCATGAACACCGCAAGTGCATTAGTCAACCCAAAAAACATGACCAAGAACTCATAATGACCATAACGAGTACGGAATGCCGTTTTGGAGATGTCTTCTTCTCGGACTCTAAGTTGATGATAGCCAGATCTCAAATCAATCTTCGAATAATAGCTTGATCCCTGAAGCTGATCAAACAAATCGTCGATACGAGGTAAAGGGTATCGGTTCTTTACTGTGACTTTGTTTAACTCCCTATAATCGATGCACATTCGAAACCTACCATCTTTCTTCTTAACAAAGAGGACAGGGGCTCCCCAAGGTGAAGTGCTAGGTCGAATAAAGCCCTTATCTAAAAGCTCCTGAAGTTGTGATGACAACTCCTGTAATTCGTTCGGTGCTAATCGATAAGGTGTCCTAGCAATCGGGGCTGCGCCGGGAGTCAGTTTGATTTGAAATTCCACTTGGCGGTGAGGTGGTAGTCCAGGAAGATCCTCCGGAAACACCTCTGGAAAGTCTCATACCACAGGAATGTCCTCCATTCTCCTTTCTTCCCTTGCTTATCGGTGACGAGTGCTAGAATAGCCAAACGATCTTTCCACAACAACTTTTGTGCTTTCATGTATGAGATGATGCCTATCACCGTACCACTCCTATCACCCTTGACTGTAAGGATTTTTTTCACCAACAGGAATTCGTATGATTTTCTCGTGACATATGACTTCCGCTTGTTTATTAGAAAGCCAATCCATGCCTACCACAACGTCGAAACTTCCTAGTATAACAGGCATAAGATCTATAGCGAAAGTATGACCAGCAAGCTCTATCTTACAGTCTCTAAGGATGTGCGTTACATGGATCTATTTACCGTTAGCCTACTCTACGGTGTATTTGGATTCTAAAGCAGAAGGGATATCACTTAGGAGACTACAGAACTTTAAGGATATGAAAGTTCTATCGGCTCCAGTATCAAACAGTACTGTAGCAAAACATCCATTGACAGAAAACCTACCAGTAACAGTTGTAGGGTCATTTAGAGCCTCACCTAAGCCAATGAAGTAAGGCTCTCCCTTTGGCTCCATTATTATTACCACCATTTCCATTGCCGTTTCCATCATTGTTGTTGTTGTTGCCTTGGTTGTTGTTTTGGCCATTGCCATTACCGTTCTTCTTCAGCTGCGGGCAGTTTCACCTGTAGTGCCCCTCTTTTCCACACTTAAAGCAACCCTTGGGAGTCTCCTGAGGTTGCTGTGTCTTCCTAACCAACTCACCATGGCAATCGTTGGCCAAGTGTCCCATTTTGCCACACCGTTGACACTTGTAATTGTCACATCTTCTAACTTGATGATAGTTGCACCGCGTGCACCTTGGCTGTTTACCACCATAGTCGCTTGGTCCTTGATTGTTCGAGGCTGACTGGTTGAAATTACGATTGTTGTCGAACCTCCTTTATTGTTGCTGCGGTGGTTGTTGCTGGGTTTGATGTTGACCACTGGACGATGATGATTTATTGTTGTTGTTGTTGTTGGTGTTGGAGGTATCCCACTTCCTCTTGTTGTCGGGCACGCTCGCCACAGCGCCTCGTTTTGGTAACCGTCCTTGCTCCACAACTTCATCAGTCAGTTTGTGGGCTAGGCGGATAGCTTGCTGGATAGTAGCCGGGTTAGAGGAAGTCACCATACTCCTAATCTCTGGCACCAATCCCCGAATGTAGTGTTCCACTCGCTTGTACATCTCGTTCACCATCCCTGGACATAGGGTGGCCAGCTCATGAGTTCTCGTGGTATAAGCCTCAATTTCTGAACCTTGCATCTTCAGCTGCCAAAATTCCATTTCCAGTTTTTGTACTTCGCTTCGAGGACAGTACTCCTCGATCATCATGTCTTTAAACTCCTACCAAAGGAGTCCATTTGCCATGGCTTGCCCTAGCATCTGCACTTGAGCGTTCCACCAGGACAATGCTGCACCATCCAACGTTCTCGTAGCGTATTTCACCTATCGGCAGGTGGACAGTTACACTTTAAGAACACGGACTCCGTCTTCTCAAACCACCTTACCAACCCTACAGCTCCCTCGATTCCACTGTAGGTGTGTGGCTTACAGTCCATAAAGGACTTGTAAGTACACGCTGGTGGTCCTGCTTTAACACAATAAATATTGATTAGATATCTTATTCGATTAACTAGGGTTTTTTTGACAAACTTTTCCATTATCGTTTACCTGCGGCTTGTCCTACTTGGGCAGCATCTACCGCTGCCTGGACTTGTGCATTTATTAGAGCAGCCAATTCCGCAGGGGTCATATTAATAGTACCGGCGCCTTGGTCACCGGCGCCTTTGTCATCGGCGCCACGTCCACGCCCGCGCCCGCGTCCTCGACTACGTCCACGTCCTCGGGCGTCCATTATTCACTTTACATTCACAAATACAATAATGAGTAACATCAAACATATTTATCTCATTAAAGTATAGTAAACAATAAGAAAGTAATGAATCAACACAATCACAACATTCTTAACAAAAATAATAACCAAAGGTAAATAAATCTGCAAATGAGTCACAAATCATTTATCAATGTCAAAATTTGAGTTTGTTGCACGGGTGGGGAAACAACCCTTCCCATATAGGTTGCAAAAGAAAGAAACACTACATAGTCCAAGTCATTTAAAGGAATGAAATAGAATCAGTCAACTATATCTGAACCGTCACTATCATCTTCCATCTCCACTGGTTCTTCTTCAGGTTCTTCCTTAGGTTCCTTTTCGGGTTCCTCCTCCTCCTCAGGGGCCTGTACAAGAGCAGGAGCTATGGCGATCTGAAGCGCCGCCAACTGGACTTCTAAAGCAGCAATCCTGTTGTGGGCTGTTTCATCGCGCTGCTCACGTGCGGTCATGCGTCCACTGAGCGTCTGGTAACCGTCCCGCATTTGGTAACACCCCTCCAAGGTCTTACCATGATGCTCCTCGAGTGCATCCAACTGGTGTCGTAGTGTGTACACCTCGTGCTGTAGTGTACAAACGCCGCTCGTGAGTCGCCTGACTCGATGCTGCTCCGTATCCAGAGCTACCACTAACGCTGCAATCACTTGCTCGTTGGACGGCACCGTCCTCGGGAGTGAAGGTAGTGGTTGTTTGGTGTTGGTTCTAGTTCTAGGCCTCGAGGTAGGTACACGTTCCCTATACATAATATGGTCCAGGAACTCAGGATAAAAACTCCAGTCTCGAGGTAGGTACACGTTCCCTATACATAATAGGGTCGCATTCAGGTGGCACAAACGGTTGATCCCAGTCAAACTCTCTTTGTGGATAGTCTAAGCGAGGCCAGTCGCGTCCATCGTCGGGTACTGGTCCAGGAAGTGGGGACTCTGATCGGGTGGGTGATGCTGGTTGCTTACCAGGAGCTCTAGATGACGATGCCATGCTACAGAGAGTGTGAGGTGTATGCCAATGAGTATACAGTATAGAAATCACGAACAACTAACTAACTAACTGTGTGCGGTTATAGTCTAGTGTGTATGCAACCTAGTTCTCTATAACCAATGGCTCTGATACCAATCTGTCACACCCTCAAAATTCACGTGCAGAGTTTTACCGCGAGGCGTGTGGACAAACCAGGATCACAGTCAATAGTTACTCGGAACGACTCTATATGCCACGTTTAAAATAAAACAAACCATAGTTCAAACTTTAAAAATCGTGCGGAAGCGTATTGTAAATAAAACAAACGCAAAGTATGCAGAATGTATCATATGGCAAAACATGTGCCAACCAAATATTTGAAAAACCATAAGTAAAAGACAAGTAATTATGTTTGTAGCTTAAATCTTTGTAGTGCATGCTGACTCGTGCAGTGCTCCTATCGGCAATCCAGATTATCGACCTGAGAATAGCATACTAAATGTCAACACAATGGTTGGTCAGTTCAAGAGTTTGCGTATAAACATAACAGTTTAACAATCGTGATATATATAAGCATGTGCATTGTAATAGATAGCTAGTCCATTAACAAATAAATATTAATATATAGTGATTTCGCAATTGAAGCTGACTGTGATATGTTTGCCTCCTGTCACGACTTACCATGTCATGACAAATGTACATAGGACAAAATGCACCAGGTTGACCTTGAGTCACACAGGTGGGGCTCGTCAGACCCAGTAGTACTACCCATGTTTCCCCGCTATTCAATATTAACAATTTGAAAGTGTGAGGTCTTCATCATGGTAAACAACACTATATTAATATTATACACATCTTAAATAAATAAAGCGTTTGTAAAATTACCAGTATGCTATCTCCCCCAAAAGAGGTTAAGTAAACAGTGGGGCATGAACTCACCTGATACGCGTATTGAGTACTTAAGATTTACTTGAAAGAACAAGTGGACAGTCAACCCTCAGAGGTTACCTAAATCATGTAAGTACATGAGTATGTGTAAACAGAGAATATGTGAACCCTAAGTGCACTACAACCAAGACTTAAGGTTTTAGAAGAATAGACATGTTTGACCAAGTTGACCCGTTTGACCCGTTAGTGACATTATGTGTTGTAAACCATGTAGACAGACATGATCACATATTATTCATGGTTAACATTCTAGTGAATCACATATGATGCTACATTCTCAATGCATTGCTTAAATCATCATATATATACATATCATACAAGTCATGTAAGTTCTTAGCATCTAGCATACTCAGTGTGTTCATAACACAACCAGTGTATCATATAAAAGGTCAGATCATGCATTACCTACTTATATGACCTATAACCATGAATTAGCATTTACGGGTCAAAACAGATAATTTACCAAATAATCATTCATACTAACCACAACACATTCAATATGTCTAATACCTACCACATACATCAAGATGATTGATTTCCAGTCCCAAACATGATGTCCTAGTTACTAATCAATATTCAAAACCAGACATGATCATCAAAGTACATAAATCACCCAATAACCAAATAAACATTCCATACAACCCAATTAATAGATTCTATCACTTTAGGCATCCACAACAATAATTCTAGCATGATCCTAAAGTCATGAACATGTCCAATTACCAATATCTAATGTCCATCCAAAATAAAGTTTCCCTTTTGGGAAAGTTCATCCCAAAATCTTATAAACACCCAATGTACACATAATTCATCAATAATATACTATTTCAAGCTCATAACAACAACTAACCATGATCAACAACATCAAGCTACCATAATTCATCAATTCATATCTAAAAAGTTTCTACTTTTGGCAAGATATGAACAACAACATCCAACCTAAGATTTCTAGCATTCATATCAACAATCTAGCACCTAATCAACATCATAAACACATCCATAACCTCAAGACATTACTAATTCAACGTTTCATGCAAAATAAAGTTACTATTATTAGTAACCTATGATCCAAGCTCTCAATTCAATAATTTCTTGCATGGTTCATGTTTCCTAGCATTCATACAACCTAATTAACATCTCAACAACATCAAACAACAATCAATTCCACATAATCATCTCAATTTTCGAATTAGGGTTCATCTTCATCAAAAAGCATGAACAACCAAACAAAAATGTAGTTTTCTTGCATAATCAACGTTAACTAACATGCATACAATCTAACTAACATGATAACAACATCAAACAACAACAAAATTCAACCTTTTTGACTTCATTCACGAATTAGGGTTCGGCCAAAGTGCAAAACCATGAAAAACATGAAAACCAACCTTCAATTCGTGCAAGGCAACAAGGTTTGATGTTTCTAATGCCTTCCAACACTTGAAATCGATCCAATACAATGTTCCTTTGCTTGTTTCTGGTCGAATTCCGCTAGGGGAGGGGCTGTGCATGTTGATCGCGGCCGATGGGGGGGATTAGGGTTGGGTTTTGTTTTGTTTTTAATTAAATAATCCTAGTTTACCCTTTAAACCCTTATGTTTTGTGTTTTTATTAAAATCAAGCTTTAAACTCTCGCTAAAGGTGTTTTTAACTTAATTACTAAGCATATAATCTAGTAATAAAGACTATATATTTTATCTTTATAAAAACACACAACATACGAATTAACACACGCGTTTCCACGTTACGCGATAAAATTTACCGTTTAACATTTAAATCGCGTAAACACATAAGCATAACACAATAATAATCTAATCAACTAGATTATTATTAAGTTACATTATTAATTATTATTAGGTCACCAACGTCAAACAACAACTAGTGTGTGCTTACGACACGTGTATCCAAAATTAACGGAACTAACGGAGTTTGGTAACGGAAAATTACCGGATGTCACACTACTATTTCTTACACTTCTTGTCTTTTTCAACAGCCATCCCCTTTAACTTATGATTCTTCAGCTGGATAGGAGTACTGGTACTACACTCCTTTCCTAAATCAGAGTTTCCAGCCACTTGGAATCCAGCTGAGATAAAGACACCCTTTTGCCTTGGGTCTATTTTCATCTTAGACTCAGCCACCTGTTAGCAGTTTTCCTTGCTGCCCTGATCTTGTTCTTTCTATCATTGATGGTTAGAGGTTCATCCTTAGCTGTGTGGGTGAGATTTTCTACCTTATCCTTCACTCTGGTGGTCATAACTATTACATCATTCTTCTGCTCATTGGGTAGTGGGTCAGCAGTTGGAACCTCTTGCTCATCAGTACCATATCTTGGTTGTCTTATAGACAGATAACAATATGGTGGAGTAGTTTCATTGGTTCCCATCCCACTTTTGTTTGATAGCATACCTTTGAGTGGGAGGATGATGCAAGAATGGTGTTTAAGTTATGCTCTTGAATAGCATACTTCTCTGCTTCAGCCTCAATTATCATTAGCTAGGCTTGAGCCTCAGTCAACTTGAAAACTAAATCTTTTATTTGAGTCCTGTAGTTTGAGTGTTCATGTTTTAAAGAAGATACAATTTTCTCTAACTCAACAAATTTGTATTTATAGTCATTTTCTGCTCTCTTAAAATCAAATTTTTGTATGTTTCAGGACTCAATATCAGACTCTTGATACATTTTAACCTTAGCTATACAAGCTGGATTATAGAGATGTTCATATACCTTGGTATCATCGGTTCCAGCCATGAGAGCTTGAGCAAGGGTGACATCTTGCACCATGAAGCTCCAATCAACTTCTTGAGCAATAACTGTAGTTTACTGCTCAGTTGGCTTGGTTGCAGCCTTTGGGTAGCATGATGTTGGGAGGCTTGAGCTACTCTAGGATTAGATCTAGGAGCTTTGCATTCCCTTACAAAATGACCAAGTTGGTTAAAGTTTTAATATTTGGCTTTTGACTTATCAAACCCAAACTTGTTGTTAGTTGGGTTCTGGGAGAAGTGCCTTCTAGTTCTCTTAAAGAACTTCTTTGCTCTGTAGGTTAAAAGAGCCATCTGTTGGACAATGTCCATGTATTCTACATCCTGTGGGTTAAAACACTCTAGATCATCAAAATAGAATTGAAAATCATCAGAGTGTTCATTTCTTAAAATAAAAGCACAACTATCCTGAAAAGGACTTTGTTGAGCTTCTTGAGACCTAGGTGTCTCAGGAAATATGATATAAGGCCCAGAGGAGTATGATGGCTATTAGTTGTAGTTTAGGTGCATCTGGGGATGGGGAGTTCTTAACCCTTTAGCAACATGAAGAGCATTGCTGACAGGAGGGTTTGAGCTTCTGTTCATCTGGGGACTCTTCTTAGTCTCCATCTCCATACGGTATCCATCAAGGATCCTATATAGTTCAGTCATGGTGAGTGCATTCAGATTCTCAGTTCTCTTGATAGAGACACAATAGAAAGTCAATTCATGAGGAAGTGCACTCATGAACTTTCTTACTATGTCTCACTTCTCAAGAGTCACCCCCATAGATTGAAGAGATGTGATTAAGTCCATGTACCTGAAGTATTGTTGGCTCAAGGTCTCACCAATAGTATAAGTGAAGTTTTCAAATTTCTGCTTCATTACATCTTTCTTGGACTCTTTGGATTCAGAGGAACCAGAGTACATCAGTGTCAAAGCATAAAAGAGTTCTTTGGCTTTCTTGCAGTGTTCAAAGCCTACCATTATGGAGTTTGGTATGGCAGTAAGCAATACAGTCATTGCTATGCAATCAATGTCCATCTTCTTGAAATCTTCATCTGAGTAATCTTCAACAGTCTTTTCAATCATGGCACCATTACCAGTTCGTGATGCCACCTTTGGCTTGTATGGACCATGAGTGACAGATCTCCACATCCAGCTGTCCTGATACTTGATGAAACCTTTAACACGTTGACACCAGCTTCTAAAATTATTAGTGTTGGATCTTATATGCCCAAGACACATACAAGATTGATGTGGTTAGTACGTTATGATTCAAGTCAGGTCATACCCGATAAGAAGCCAAACAAACACCATATAAACATTTAGTTGTTGATAAGATCATACAATAAATATTAACACCTATTTAGAAAATTGGTTTTCTAAATATTACTTTTGTGATAGAACAACATTATATGGACAATTTGTTCATGAGATATTTATTTGTTTCATTATTTAAGTTGGTTAAATAATAAAAAAATAAATAAATAAATAAAAGGTGTGTTATGTTATAAAATTAAAATAGGTTTTAATTGTATAATATATAAATGTTTGAAAGAGTGTTTTTCTTATAAAATATCAAAATGGTGGGAAACCCATTTGGGTTAAAACATTCGGCAGCCCAAGGGGCCTAGAAAACCCCATTTTGCCTTGTTTCTTGTAAGTTTTTACTACAACAACACTCTTCCATCATTTTGCTCTCTAACATTCTCTCTCACACACACAAGAAAACTCCTTTTCTCTTTTCTTCCCTTGGCTGAAAATTGGGGTTTTCAAGCTGAAAATTCAGCCTTGGTTTAGCAAGATTCGGATCTTCAAGAGGAGAAGGAAGTTGGTGTTGCATCCTAACAAGCAAGGTGTTTGAAGAGCTTGTGGGCATCACGGTTTTGAGGTCTTCTTCTTTGAAGGCTAGCCAGTCAAAACATCATCATCTTCATCTATTCCCTACTAAAACATCTTGTTCTTGAAAGGTAGTTCAAGAACATCATATGGTTGCATTTTCATTTATGATAGCATGTTATTTCATATATATAATTGATCCTTATTCTTGTGTTTTAGTTTTGGTTTAAAATGATCAAAATTTCAGATTAATAATCATATGTTTAACCTTATATCCGTTGCGTCTTATAGTTTAAATGGTAAACTAGCTTTGATAAACATGGCTAAAACCCAACAATCAGGATTGATAATAGGAGCCTTAGTCATGGTTCCCATCTTAGTCTCAGACTATTTTTGATTGAGGGCCATTTGAGTAAAGTGAGTGAGTATGAAGAAACAAAGGTGATTTAGGATGGTTAGATTGCACAATCAAGAGCCTAAGAAGCTCTGATACCAATTGCAGGATTAGTGTTGTCTCTCAACACAATATTTTACTCACAAACTTGCTATGTCTCACTCGTTTAATGATGCAGAATCTCTAACTAAGTTGATGATAATATACTAAGTTAATGAACACAAGAAATGGTTTTTCAAGATACTTGTATATATTATTTCTCACCTCAGTGTTACAAGACTCTTACAAAGCGTACATAATGAGTTACATTAAGAAACTATATATACTACTATCTAAAGCCGGTTATACTTAGAAAACCAGCTGGAACTTACATCTAAACAAATACTACTTTGTTAGAAGTAAGGTATTTAAGATAAAATACTATCCAAGATTAGGTAGTCATGACATATCCATGACTTACCTTTTGTTACCTACTAAAGTTGGTAATGGTACTAACTGATAAAAGGTGAACAGTGAAATAAAGTATGGTCAACTATATGGGCGTGGGATAGCACCATGTAGTATATCAGAGTTGGTAGCATGTGTCAGTCAGACCACACTTTTGTCCACTAGTTCATAGTTAGTTCTTCCGAAGGTTAAATGACTTCGGAAAAATAAGTTCTGTTAGGACCGTATACGTACGGAGTACTAACTTATTCAACATGAAACCAGATCAAATAGTGCGGAATCCTATTTGATTGGCGACCCGATCAGTGAGAACATAAACCCTGATCGATCTAACGATTAAACAACGTTAAGAACGAGTAGAAATTAATCAGGGGCGAACTATGAAGTTGGATGGACGAACTGGGACGCTCTGGACGGCTAGGGTATGCTAATATTCAAAGTGCTTTTTTAAGTAATAAATACTGAAACTGAAATTATTAATCCCCCTAAAATTCTTTAATAGAAAATCTTTTTGTGTTTTTGATATTTTTAAGATAGAAAAGAAAAGAAAATAAAATAAAATAAATTTGATAGAAAAAATTAAAACTGAGAAACATATGGACGGACTATGAACTCGACTCCTCTGGAATCACATCGTCTTTCTTTTAACGTCGTTAACCTCTAATAGATAATAAAATCTCGGTTTATCAAAAGCTTTTGTATAGAGATCGGTGCCTGAAAATCCGTGTTAATTTTAATTACATCGATAAAATGCTTTTCAAAACCATCACGTATGAAGTGATATTTAATGCCGATGTGTTTGGTTTTGGGATGTTGTACCGGATATTTAGTTACAGCTATGGTAGCAGAATTATCAACAAAAATAGGAGTGTTAGTAAATTGCAAACCGTAGTCCCGCATTTGCTGTTGAATCCAGATGATTTGAGAACAGCAACTTGCAGGAGCAACATATTCAGGTTCACATGTTGACAGAGCAACAAACGTCTGATTCTTACATTGCCACATGACTAATCTCCTTGCAAAAAATTGACACCCCGCAGATGTTGACTTGTAATTCATCTTGCATCCACTATAGTTTGAGTCACTATACGCTGTAAGTTCAAAGTCATCATCTTGAGGATAACACAACCTGAGTGTTGGAGTACCCTTCAGATAACGAAAGATCTGCTTCACCCTAATTAGATGATTTACTTTTGGCTTTGGCTGATATCTGGAACAGAGACACGTGGCATACATGATATCAGGATGAGAAGCTTTGAGATACATTAGAGATCCGATCATTCCACGATACATGGTGGCATCTACCAAATCCCTATTTTCATCACGTGCCACATCGTGGTTCGTGGCAAGAGGGGTACCAGCAATCGTTACATTTTCCATATCAAACCGACTCAGAATGTTCCCCACGTATTTGGTTTGATGTTAAAAGATTCCAGTGGGTGTCTGATCCACCTGTAATCCTAGAAATAACTTCATCTCTCCCATGGCACTCATTTTAAATTCAGCTTTCATCACAGATTCAAATTCTTTACATAATGCTTCATTTTTGAAACTGAAGATTATGTCGTCCACATATATCTGAACCATCAGTAAATCACCATCTTTTTCTTTGATGAATAACGTGTAGTCAATGACACTCCTTCGAAAGACATGTTTCAGCAGGTGTGTGGAGAGTTTCTCATACCAGGCTTGAGGGGCTTGATGTAGCCCATACAAAGCCTTGTCCAACTTATAAACTCTGTCCCGATGATAAGGATCTTCAAATCGGGTTGACTGACGTATACTGTCTCACGGATATCACCATGTATAAATGCACTCTTCATATCCAATTGATATACTTTGATCTTCATGTAGGATGCATAAGCTAGGAAGATCCTAATTGCCTCCAACCTTGCCACTGGTGCAAATACCTCATTGTAGTCCACGCCCTCGACTTGTCTAAACCCTTGAACTACTAACCGTACCTTGTTTCTAATAAGGACCCCCTGGTCATCTTTCTAGCAACGAAGAACTAATTTCGTACCAATTACCTTAGTACCCTTAGGCCTGTCCACTAGTGTCCAAACACCTAGCTTCCTAAGCTGCAGAAGTTCTTCTTGCATCGTATTAACCCATGCCTCATCTTTCAAGAAATCGGTGACATACTTGGCTTGACTTGAGAACAAAACCCTTATATGCCCCATCATGAATGTATCCCTTTTCCATCACAGCTGCATAGTCAGCTGTGTACAACTGATTTCTTGTCTGTAGCCCAGAGAGAAGATCCCCGATGATGTTGCCCGGGGGTGATTCACACTAATCCTTGTCACTAGAGTTGTAGGAACGACCATTTCGTTATCCAGGTTTGTAACTACTGGTTCATTTTCTGTAGCTATTTAGTGACTAGCCCGAGAGGAATTAGCCAATTCAATTTCACCTACAGATGTACTTTCATCTGGGCTGACAGGTTCATCATTGCTTGCATTTTCATTTGATTGGAGTCGTAGTGCCCGAGTCTGGATTAGGAGTGTTCAGAACGTCATACATCATTTGAGTAGCCACCTCATCATTAGAATATTCAAGAGGAAGATTGAATGACTTGAAAAATCCATCGTAATAAAAGAAAAATGATGGCCCTTTTCCAGCAAGGGGGTGGTGTATCTTTACACATCAACGTTGCACCACACTTTAACTTGACCTGTAGAGTTGTTGTAAACTCATTTGTCTGATATATGTATTCAAGAAAGATACATTCATCTGCTTTTTCATTAAACTTGCCAGTCTGAGTTTTCTTCTGCAACATGCAAGGAGCTCCAAATGATTCCAAATACTCTAAGTTCGGTTTACGCCTTTGAAGCAACTCATAACAAGTTTTACCATGACCTTTGGCAACCAATACACGATTGAGAGTGTAGCATGCATTAGCAACAACTTTATTCCAGAATTGAACAGACAGTTTTGAATCTGCCAACATCATCCTTACAGTTTCAATCAAACTTCGATTTTGCGTTTAGTAACTCCGTTCATCTGTGGAGTGTAGGCAGAAGAGAATTGATGAACAATCCCTTTCTCTCAACAGAAAGCCTCCATCCACTTATTCTTGAATTCTATGCCATTATCTGAACGAATCTTCCTCACTTTCAACTTGTACAGAGACTCCAGAGTAGTAACCGAATTCTTAAATGACTCAAAAGTCTCTGACTTTGTTTTAAGAAACATAACCCATGAAAATCTTGAATAATCATCTGTGACCACAAAACAGTACCAGTCCCCAGCTATGCTCTTAGTATTGACAGGGGCAAATAAATCAATATGCAGATGCTCCAGTGGTATCTCAATAGAATGAACTTTCTTTGTTTTGTGAGATTTTTTGGTTTGTTTCCATTTCTTAGAGGATATACTCAAATCTGGAAGCCGAAAATATTTTACTGTAATGTCTTTAACCAGATTATTTTGAGCCAAGTGATTCATCTTTCAGGGATTGATGTGTCCCATTCTCATGTGCCAAGAAATAGAATCCCTCTCTGTGGCTTTAGACAAGAAACACTGTGCATTTGACTTAGTTGTGGAAGCTCTTGACATATCCAAGACACACAAGTCATTATATCTTGATGCTGACATTAAAATTTGCTCCTTAGGGATAACATAATCCTTTTTCAGAATATAGAATTTCTTAATATCAAACACCACTTTAAAGCCCTTGTCGCAGATTTGAAAAACTGAATGTAAATTGTTCTCCAGCTGTTGAACATAGTTCACTTTATCAAAGTTCAGTTTCCCATTTCCGACTTCACCTTGAGCTGTGATATAGCCTCCTTTGTTTCCCGCAATAGATACATGTCCCCATTTGATTTGTTTGACATTGAAAAGGGGAGACAGATTCCCGATCATGTGCCTGGATGCCCCACTATCAATAATTCAGGTGTTAGTGATAGCGCTATAGCGGACAACCAGCGGTAAACAGAAAAGATTAGTTTAGGAGTGGGACCCAAGCCTTTACTAGCTTGGTTTTGCCAGAGGCATTAAACATAACAAACTCCACCCACTGTCCTTGGGAAGTCGGAAAGACAACATTCTTCATCTTATCCTTACTTTCAGACACACTTGATGATTTGGCTTTCCATAAACCAGTCTTGTGTAAGGCCTGTTTGTGATAAATAGACAACTGGTTTATTGCTTTAAAAATTTGTTTGCTTTCATCACCATGTTTTACCTCAGTCCTCACAGCTTTGCCAGGGGCTTGACTGTGTTGCCTGAGGTATTTTGGAGGAGTGTTTGATCTTGTCGTAGTGAACCTTAGGTGGTTATCATAAACAGAATCAATCCTTCGTCTTGGTGTCTAATAGTAGGGACAATTTGGAGATATATGTCCTCGTTATCCATATTTATAACAGGATCTCCATTCTCCTGGAATAGAAAATCTTTTGTGTGGTGGGGAGTATGGTCTAGGGTCTGTCTCTTTCTTCTTAACTTTAGGTTTCTCACGTTCTTTGACAAATTTAATTGGATTCACATTTTGACTACCTTTTCCTTTCATTTTGTTGAGATTTTGATGATGAACAGTTTTAGAATGAGTTGGTTCTGAAATTTTAGGTTTTGAAACATGAACTTTTAAACCCAACCCAAGAGAAGCATTACTCTTCTCATCCTCCTGATTTTCAATGACAGCCTCATCTTTAGCGCCAGAACTAGATGCTTCTGTTCAGAAACTGATTGCACAGTTTTAACTGTGAAATCTGGATCACTGACTGGAGGGGTAGTCACCACATGATCCTTGATAGGGTTATTATTTATGGGTCGACATTTTGTGTTCAAAAGGATCACATGTGGTGGCGGCACTACTTTATAACCAAGCCCTTCCCCACCATTTCTCTCGTTGACTAAGTTTTGAACAGTGTGAGAGGAACTAGTTAGACTGTGAAGTTTTTGATTTAAGGATTCAATTTCAACTTGAAAAATAGCTTTTTCTTTCTTAGTTTCCTCTATTGTTGATAAATAGAACTTAATATCATTTGCTTGATTAAAGGCAACAACCTCGGTTTCCCTAAGTTGCTTTCCTAACAGATCAAGTTTTTCTTTAAAAGTGCACCCATTTTGTTTTAACACCTTGTTAGCTTCAGTACATAGTTTCAAATCATTTACCAGACTGTCATTGTGATCTAACAACCAAGCAAATTTTAAATCTATGCTTTCACAAAATTTATTACATTCTTCACAGGCATGTTTATCAAAAAGTTCATCTTTGGTACTTACCTGTGACATGCTGGAGGTGTCAGCCATGAAAGCAACCTAAGATTCCTCGTTATTTTGAGATTTTGTGCCAGCAGCTGTCAATTCATCTTCAACCAAATGATCCACGACATCCATAGCTTCTTCAACGTCTGAATTAGTATAATCAGCTATGTTAACTCCTTCACTCGCTGACCCATCATCAAGATCTTCTACCAGTGTCGCATTTGCTTCTCCATCAGAAAGAAATCTAAAGGACAAGTCCTATCCTTCATCTCCTTGAGAAACCAAAGCCTTCAAATCCTGACTTATTGAAGCCACTTTCTTTTCTTTGTCTAGACGGTTGATGGATGAAAAAGGGTTACAATTTCCTGTCTTCTTAGGTTTCACGCACTCTCTTTTGAAGTGACCCTTTTCACCACAGTTGAAACATGTAACTTTGGTTTTATCAAAACCAAAAGTTGTGTCTTTGGTGGCAACCAGACTCTACCCCGTCTTCTTCACAAACTTCTTAGCCCTTCTCATAGCACTGGCCAAAGCCCACATGATATTCATTCTTTCCAACTCTGTTTCATCTACCTGCTCATAGTCCTCATCCGCGAGATGACAGTTTCTTATCTTACCAGCAACCAACCCATCATATGAGTGTCCAACCACAACTAGAAGATCCATATGCTCTTTTGCTACCTCAACAGTAACATTTCCCAGATTCTCAGTCTTCAGCTTAGTAGAATTAGAGTTAGGAATAGTATATTGGGTTCTAGATGAACCTGATGATTCACCTCCCGAAGAGCCACTTTGAGAAGTTCCAGATGTGTTGGAAACAAACACTGTTTGAAGAGGTGCTCCGGATAAACTGGGGTAGGAACAACGCTATATAGTGAAGGATTCTGAGTGTAAAATCCTTCCATAGACTTGTATTTCAGCCGTAGTTTCTCCTCCCTCAACTTCAGGATAAAATCATTGATATCCAGAGTAGCTAAAATTTCATTCTGTCTCAGATTAGACACAAACGGATCCCATTTTTCCGGCAGACCATCAACAAAGTTTGTTACTTCGTCCTCCATTGATGTAGTGACACCGTGTGTATGCGGCTCACTCATCAGATGATAAAACCTATCTATAATATCATCCAAGCTCTCATTTCCCATTAATAAGAAGTTTTCAAATTATTTCTTGAGAGCTTTAGCCTTCAGTGCCTTTAAAGTTGCATTTCCATCATATCTCTTTTCAAGAGCCTCTTACAGCTTCTTAGATTACTTATGTTCTGAAAACTGATGGAAGATATCCTTAGGGATTGAGTTCAATTGTGCGATTGAGGGATGCGAATGAGTTCAATCGTGTGGCTTAGCTTAATCATGCGAATGAGCAATACGACTAAGTCCAGTCGTGTGGTTGAATCGTGCGATTGAGATTCAGTAGTGCGATTGAGATTCAGTCATGCGATTGAGCCAATCGTGCGACTGAAGCTGCTGTGGATGAAAAAAATCGAAACTTTGAACACTTTCACACCAAAAAACGATTTTTCACGAACCCTAATCTGCCGTAAGTTGAAAAGTTTGAAACTTTTGAATCATGCACACTTCAAAAACACTTTTTGAATCAAAACATGAATCTATTGAATTAAAAACATTAATTTTAACAAAACACCAATCGAATCCATGAAGAATCACGAGCCAATGCTCTGATACCACTTGTTAGGACCGTGTACGTACGGAGTACTAACTGATTCAACGTGAAACCAGATCAAATTGTGCGGAATACTATTTGATTGGTGATCCAATCAGTGAGAACGTAAACCCTGATCAATCTAATGATTAAACAACGTTTAGAATGAGTAGAAATCAATCAGGGTCGAACTATGAAGTTGCATGGACGAACTGGGACGCGCTGGATGGCTAGGGTATGCTAATATTCAAAGTGTCTTTTTTCACGAATTACGTGGTATTTATAGGTTGCAGTGTACAATCATACGACTGAGCCATTAGCATGGTTTAGTCGTGCGACTGAGTCAAGCGATTGATTCATACACATGACTGAACTCTACAAATGGTTCAGTCGTGTGATTGAGCCAGTCTTATGACTCAGTCGTGCGACTGATCCTGTCACCTGATTCAGTTGTGCGACTGAGCCAGTCTTATGACTCAGTCGTGCGACTGATCCAGTCATCTGGTTCAGTCGTGTGACTGATCCAGTCACCTGGTTTAGTCATGCGACTGGTCCATAAGCATGGTCCATTAGCCTGAATGACCACAAGACTAAGTCAAACACATTTCTGAGACATTATTAACTCAGAACTATGAATAACTACTACAAACCTATATATAATGTTCAGTCAAGCATGTACTAATAAACGCTATAAGAATACAATATAATCAATAGTAAATAGACATCCAAACATATATCATATTACAATAATACCCTTGTATTACACATATGTAAGAAATGAAAGACATAAACATTTAAGTATAATAAACTAGGGACATCATGTATCAACAAACTCCCCCTTGGACCTAGTTTACTTTATTGTCTATCATTCTTCACATGCTCTTATAACTTCTTGTACTTCTCCTCTTTTGATACTCCAGCATGAATCTCAAATGCAAAACAGAGTCTGATCACGTGCTAAAATTGTAGAGCTTGTACAATATCTTATGTATTATAGAATAGTGGCCACTTGTATATAGTATAGACATCATCTTCCAACAAGTTGATAAGCCACATCAGGTCAAATACCCTGATCATCTCAATCTTACCATCTCGGTTAAGCACTATAATAGCTTCGCCCGTCCTCCAATCATAATACCACCATTTGAAATGAGGTGTGAAGTCCTGTGGCATTAACCTTAATGGGATCTTAGACATACTTCTTGGAGGACTCCACTTCGACACCACCTTTTGTCTTCTAGGAATAGGGTCAACTTCAGTTTTGTGTAAAAACCTCCTCGGTTGTTGAGGTTTGAAGTTTACTCATCTTGTGTAGTATTCCTTCTTCAATGCCTTTGTAAACTATCCTGACATTTTTCTCGGGTTTGCATATAGCAAGTTCAGGCATGCTAGTCTGTTCAACTCAAAACTAGGGGGAGTCTTCAGATCATGTGGATGTTTGTAGTACTCAATCCTCTTCTCCCTCTTCACAGCATATACTTTAGATCCTCAAAATATGCCCAGCTGATGATCTTGCTAGATACTTTCTGATGCCTTTTTACTTTATACAACTTAGTATAGGCATTCTGCTTAGGTGGCTTTCTTTGATTCTTCATCTCAGATAGACAGGCAATCCATTCTACCTTCCTTTGAGCCACATTAATATCATCAGCCTGTGCTTTACTTTCTATAGCTTCCTTCTCCTTAACCTTCTTATCTACCCTGTCGAAATCTTCACTTACAAAAGTTTCACCCAAATCCAGGATAGTCTCTCCATTAAAACCAGTGTACTAAGGATAGTGATCAGACGTTATATCCTAAATCTCAAGCTCATCAACTCCTTTTAGCTCCTTATCTCTTATGGCATCAACTTCAGGAGCATCTTTCATAATCTCATCCGGATTCAGTCTAAACATATCAGCCAGTTGCTTGTCTATCAAGTCGCGAATAATCTCCCACTCTTCAGGTGTATAGCTCACTGATCTACGTACAATCCCTTGCAAATCAATAATCATTGTGAACTGAGTCTTAATTTGCTGAAGGGGAGCAACATCAAATTCGTCGACCTGTTGAGTTGTATCTGTTTGATAGAATGTTCAACAAAGCACACATTAATGAATCATTAAGGTATTAAACATACAATATCATCATTTACATTAATATAATACAATGTTCAATTACAAAAGATTTCAAATTACATAAACATTCTTAATCATTACTTTGATCTTTATCTTGAGGCTCATTAGCTTGAGGAGCTGAGGAAGAGGCTCCCTGATCTTGACTTTATTTAGTCCGCCTCTCCTTCTCAGATTGATTTGAGGCTGACGTGTTCGCATCACCTTCAGGTTTGTCATCCTTATCATCATCTTTCTTCTTCTCCTCTCCACTCACATCTGCCTCTTCCTTATCATCCTCATCATCTGATTCATCATCACTAGAGTCGTCATCGTCATCACCATCACCTCCATCTCCTTTAATCTTTAACATTTCCTCCTTTTTCCCTTTCAACCTCAGCATAATCTTCTTATTTTCCTTCTCTAGATCCTTGATCTTCTTGGTGGATGCCAGCACTAGCTCATTCTAAGCTTGAAGGGCCTTATGAGCTCGAACTAAAGCACGTTCATGGGCTTCGTTCTTCTCAGTCAGTTTGGCAATTTGCTAGCCTTGTGCTGCATTCACAGACATCAGTTGACTGATTTGGTTTGCCTGGAGATCATCAGCAGCTAACAGCTTGAGAACTAGCCGGTTAAGGCTAACTAGGTATTCCTCTAACCCAACTGTGGGTAGAGTAGTGCTCTAAAAGGTGGGAATATAAGAGGTTGAGGTGCTGGCTTGTGTAATGGTAGGCTTAGTGGTTGAGGTTGTGAAGATTGGTATGGGGATAGGAATGGTTTGCGGAGGTGTAGTTTTGGGTATTGAGGGTGAGGCTGATGTGGGTATTTGTGTGGTAGTTGATATGTCGGCGGTAGCGGCTGTGATAGTGGTAGTGGTTGTGATAGTGGTAGTGGCAGTGGAGGAACTCATCAAAATAATCCTTTGGCGTTTCCCCTTCTTCCCATAGGGTTGGGCCATCCTCTTCCTCCTTGTCCCCGTAGCAGCAGGTGCTTTTCCTTTGCTGATTGGCTGTTCGGGTGTAGGACGGACCAGTCTCCTCAGTGTCGACACCCTGTGACCTAGCCTGACACGTACCAATCACCTCTTTTCCTCTCTCAGTAGCCACCCACTTGCTACCTACCTGCCTAGCAAGCGGCTCTTCTTCTGAGTCCTCAAAATCATCTCTCAAGTCAAAATTACCCAGATCTTCCATAGTGGGGAGATCTGGGTGAACTATCGACTGGCCAGAGCCACCCGCGACAAATGAACCGCCTCTGTGACCCTCATCCGGGTCATCATCATCATCCTCCTCATCATTAGGAATCAAAATGTGATCAACATCGGAGTCAATATGATCATGTCACCATTTCTTCCTGGCAGGAGCAACATATCCAGAATTGGCCAGATGCCCAAACAATCTCCTTACAGGGGGATTTGTCTGCTTTCCACTATACACCTTCATCCTTCCCAGAGTTGTGTCATCCCTAACCTCCATTACCACCTCATTATCCCAGTTCTTTGGCAATGTTGGGAGTTTCTCGTTGATGATCATTTGGAGAAACCAGGGATACATGCAGAAGCCCTCCTTCCCTTTGGCCTCTATGTTCTCCCTCATGTAGAACATCTTAAAGAAGCTGAATGGGTGGTTTAGTACTAATGCCACAAATGCATTCTGTATCTGATCACTTAGCTCATCAAAACCACCTCGTCTGGAAGCAATGCACTTCAGTATCACATGTGCTAAGTACTTAAAAGGGGGGCACATATTGCTCTTATTAAGCATGCCGGCATTGATGTCGTCCGCGTACTTAATCCTCAAGAAACATCCCCTAACAGTCAAGGGATGAAGCTTGGTCGGGTAATCCATATCGTCCCCCAAATCTAGTACTCCCCTCAAATCATCTTTACCAATGTCGATATCCACACAAAAAATGGAGCTCCTGATCCTGAAAGGCTCAACTGATCTATTTACTACCGCATTCTCCCAGAATTCCTGCTGTAGTGATCAGTATGGTGTGTAGGGAGTAGAGATAGCTCGGTATATCCTGGATCGGATTAGGAACTCTATAACTCCTACAAACTATACAGCATTCCTCGATGTGGTGTTCAGGTAAGCACAAATATTATGCTTAGTACTCATCGTCCACCTTTCTGCCATTTTTACTATAACACAAACAACAACCATTAGAATAACAAGTTAGACCAATCCACATGGAAGAAACATTTGAATTTGAACATGTCTTATCATATTGGTTCAATCGTACGATTGAACCATATGCTGAACTCAAACGTATGATTAAGCATCCGACCGAGCTTAGTCGCATGTCATGACATACGATTAAGCTAGTCGTACGATTGACGCACCCATTGACTCAATCGTGCGATTGAATCATGTGCCTGGTTCAATTGTGCGATTGAAGTTCATCAGACTGTCCAGTCACATACGCACTCTGTGAGACGGAAAATTTGAATTTTCTTTGAATCAACAATATCCATGTCAAGATTACAGTCATTAGATGTGCCATGACTTGTTATAACACTAGATATACATTAAATTCACTTTTAATTTCATTTAAAGGTCCAATTTGGTGTTTTTCAGTTCGGTTTAGTTTGGATATTGTTCATTCTGACTTTCGATCGATTTTGGGTACTAAACATCACATTGTCATCTTGAAAGTACCTGTTGATCAATGCGGAACCATTAGCAATCGAATAAGAAAGTTAAATCTCAAGAAAAATTTCGAAAAAGGTCCTTAGCAAATCGGGTATTTGAGAGAGTTTGAAACCAAGTGTAGGGTTACGACCGACTGAACTTCCTTTTTTATACTGTTTTGAATTTCAGTCGTGCGACTGGCCCCATTCGCATGGTTCATACGTGCGACTGAGGTTCAATCATACGACTGACCTATACACTTTCAACCAATCGTACGATTGGTTCGTACTGAGGTTTCCAATCGTGCGACTCGGCCATCCTCATGGTCCAGTCGTGCGATTGAGCCATACTTGTGGTCCAGTCATGTGATTGGCCCATACTTATGGTCCAATAGTATGATTAGGCCATACTTATGGTCCAGTCGTGCGATTGGCCTATACTTATAGTCCAATCGTGCCATTGGGCCATACTTATGGTCCAGTCGTGCGATTGGGGCATACTTGTGAATTTAACTTCGTTTGGCCTAATATTTCACATAATTATTTTTGATATATGACATTATGACCATTGATCATCTCATACATGATCCTTTTAAATGAAAACCATTTGATCACCTTAGACGTGATCCTTATAACTGAAAATCATTTGAACATCTCAGACGTGATCCTTTTATCTTTTAGAAATAAGCTTTTCACAGTTAATGTTCGGTTAATTATGTGACATTCACAGAGTTCATTCTTGTTACATAATCCGACACTGACACAATACTAACATAAGTAATGCAGGAAAACTTGAACTAAAACTGAAATAATACATATTTTTGTATTTTTCATTTGAGGAGGGTTGAAAGCATTTTAACATTACTTAAAATATTTCTCCCCCCAAGCAGAATAGCTTCAAACTTTAACATCATTTCTAGAAAGATTCACATGTAATCAGACAGGCTGAAAACGCAATCATTTTGTGACCTTTTGTATTTATATCAATGACAGAGAACATTATATATACGATTCATAGAATCTCATTCATCTAAGAGTCAAAAGCACTAACAGAAAATCATGCTAGAGCTGTTGTATAGCACATATTGATTTTGAAAATCGAGAGATGCTGCCATGATGATTGTCAGTATATTTCTCCACTTAAATCCATACACAGATTTTTGACACATATTGGTGACTATTTGGGTGTATTAGTTCAACAAGTATTTGTGGATCCCATGCTTATATCGTAATCAACCTTCCTCAGGAGATATTTGAGCGGTCTATGGGTTTTTGTCAAGAAGAAACTATTCTAATAACTTTCAAAAAGATGCCAAGCCTCAGGTCAGTGCCATTGCATAGCAGAGAGGCGCAAACAACAATTAATTCTTAGAATATATAGGTTATGCTTATCATCAGGTTAGTGCCATCGCACAACAGAGAGGCACACTTCCTATCTTCTTCTTTGAGCAATTTTATAATACATTTAACGCAGCAACGACATTTGTCATTAACTTGATTGTGTTTCGCATTTTTCATATGCTTTGCTAACAGTTTTGGTCATTCGCACACATTGTGGCTTTCTTTTTGCTCCTCACCCCTTATTGGAAATATATAGATTGTGCCAACCAGGGATAAGATGAGAACCCACAACCTGTTGATTGATTTAATTTACGTGATTCACCAATGATGTCTACTAGTCTATTGTGTTGAATCTACTGACACGTCATACAATGGACTTGCAACCCCTAGATCTAGTTTCTCCATGCAACCACGGGAACAGACTAGCTTACTATCATTTTTCAACTTATTAGGCTTTGACTTCTCAAGCTTATAATTTTCTTTGACTTTCAATATAACATTTCAAAAATGAAAATCCTTTTGGTGTTGCAAACGATTTGATACCTGTGTACTATCATTTTCCACTGTACTAAATCAATTTCTCGGATTTGATGCCTTTGCTTTTCAGCTTAGCTGCCCGCTCCTTTTTCTTAAGTAATAAATACTGAAACTAATATTATTCTCCCCCTAAAATTCTAAAACAGAATGTGTTTTTGTGTTTTTGATATTTTTAAGACAGAAAAGAAAATAAAATAAGATAAAATAAATTTGACAGAAAAAATTAAAACTAAGAAACATACAGACGGACTATGAACTCGACTCCTCCGGAATCACATCATCTTTCTTTTTGACGCCGTTAACCTCTAATAGATAATAAAATCTCGGTTTATCAAAAGCTTTTGTATAGAGTTCGGCGCACTGAAAATCAGTGTTAATTTAAATTAAATCGATTAAATGCTTTTCAAAACAATCACGTATGTAGTGATATTTAATGCCAATTTGTTTGGTTTTGGGATGTTGTACCGGATTTTTAGTTACAGCTATGGCATCAGAATTATCAACAAAAATAGGAGTGTTAGTAAATTGCAAACCATAGTCCTGCATATGCTGTTAAATCCAGATGATTTGAGAATAGTAACTTCCAGCAGCAACATATTCAGCTTCACATGTTGACAGAGCAACAGACGTGTGCTTCTTACATTGCAAGGTGACTAACCGCCTTCCAAAAAATTGGTACCCCGTAGATGTTGACTTGTAGTTCATCTTGCATCCACCATAGTCTGTGTCACTATATGCTGTAAGTTCAAAGTCATCATCATGAGGATACCACAACTCGAGTGTTGGAGTACCCTTCAGATAAAGAAAGATCCGCTTCACCCTAATTAGATGATTTACTTTTGGCTTTGACTGATATCTAGAACAGAGACACATGGAGTACATGATATCAGGACAAGAAGCTGTGAGATAAATTAGAGATCTGATCATTCCACAATATATGGTGGCATCTACCAAATCCTCATTTTCATCGGGTGCCACATCATGGTTCGTGGCAAGAGGGGTACCAACAATCGTCACATTTCCCATATCAAACCGACTCAAAATATCCCCCACGTATTTGGTATGACGTAGAAAGATTCAAGTGGGTGCTTGATCTACCTGTAATCCTAGAAAGAACTTCATCTCTCCTATGGCACTCATTTCAAATTCAGCTTTCATCACAGATTCAAATTCTTTACATAAGGCTTCGCTTTTGGAACCGAAGATTATGTCGTCCACATATATCTGAACCATCAGTAAATCACCATCGCTTTTGGTGCAAATACCTCATTGTAGTCCACGCCCTTGACTTGTCTGAACCCTTGAACTACTAACTGTGCCTTGTTTCTAATAATAACCCCATAGCTTCTTAAAATGCATAAGTTCTTCTTGCATCACATTAACCCATGCCTCATATTTCAAGGCATTACTGACATATTTGGGCTCGACTTGAGAAACAAAATACTTATATGTCGCATTATGAATGTATCCCTTTTCCATCACAGTTGAATAGTCAGCTGTGTACAACTGATTTCTTATCTGTACCCCAGAGAGAAGATCCCGATGATGTTGTCTGTGGGGTGATTCATACTAATCCTTGTCACTGGAGTTATAGGAACGACCATTTTATTATCCAAGTTTGTAATCATTGGTTCATTTTCTTTGGCTATTTGGTGACTAGCCTAGAGGAATCCGCCAATTCATTTTCACCTACAGGTGTACTTTCATTTGGGCTGACAGGTTCATCATTGCTTGCATTTTCATTTGCTGCCTCTTCATCATCTGAGGAGAGATCACTGAGTTCTAAATCTGCCCCTAAAGACCCAGAAATGCCATCTATTAGAGCCGTAGTGCTCGAGTATGGATTAGGAGTGTTCAGAACATCATACATCATTTGAGCAGCCACCTCATCATTGGAATATTCAGGAGGAAGATTGAATGACTTGAAAATTCCATCATAATCAAACCAAAATGATGGACCTTTTCCAGCAAGGGGGGCGGTGTATCTTTGCACATCAACGTTGCACCGCACATCAACGTTGCACCACACTTCAACTTGACCTGTAGAGTTGTTGTAAACTCGTTGTTTCGGTATATTGTATCCAAGAAAGATACCTTCATCCGCTTTTTCATTAAACTTGCCAGTCTGAGTTTTCTTTAGCAACATGCAAGGAGCTCCAAATGGTTCCAGATACCAAGTTCGGTTTACGCCTTTGAAACAACTCAAAACAAGTTTTAACATGACGTTTGACAACTAATACACGATTGAGAGTGTAGCATGCATTAGCAACAGCTTCATTCCAGAAGTGAATCGATAGTTTTGAATCTACCAACATCGTCCTCGCAGTTTCAATCAAACTTTAATTTTTGTGTTCAGTAACCTTGTTCATCTGTGGAGTGTAGGTAGAAGAGAATTGATAAACAATCACTTTCTCTTGACAGAAAGCCTCCATCCACTGATTCTTGAATTCTATGTCGTTGTCTGAACGAATCTTCCTCACTTTCAACTTGTACAAACACTCCAGGGTAGTAACCAAATTCTTGAATGACTCAAAAGTCTCTGACTTTGCTTTAAGAAACATAACCCATGAAAATCTTGAATAATCATCCGCGAACACAAAACAGTACCAGTCCCCAGTTATGCTCTTAGTACTAACAGGGGCAAATAAATCCATATGCAGAAGCTCCAGTGGTATCTCAATAGAATGAACTTTCTTTATTTTGTGAGATTTCTTGGTTCGTTTCCCATTCTTGGATGATATACAGAAATCTGAAAGCTGAAAATTTTTGACTGTAACACCTTCAACCATATTATTTTGAACCAAGTGACTCATCTTTCGGGGATTGATGTGTCCCATTCTCCTGTGCCAAGAAATAGAATCCCTCTCTGTGGCTTTAGACAAGAAACACTGCGCAGTTGACTCAGTTGTGAAAGCTTTGAGATATCCAAGACATACAAGTCATTATATCTTGATGCTGATATTAAAATTTACTCCTCAGGGATAACATAGTCCTTCTTCAGAATATAGAATTTCTTATTATCAAAAACCACTTTAAAGCCCTTGTCGTAGATTTAGGAAACTGAAAGTAAATTGTTCTCCAGCTGTTGAAAATAGTTTACTTTATCAAAGTTCATTTTCCTATTTCCGACTTCACCTTGAGCTGTGATATAGCCTCTTTTGTTTCCCGCAAAAGATACATGTTCCCCTTTGATTTGTTTGACATTAAAAAGGAGAGACAGATTCTTGGTCATGTGCCTGGATGCCCCACTATCAATAATCCAGGTCATAGTGATAGCGCTGTAGCGGACAACTTGCACAAAACAGAAAGGATTAGTTCAGGAGTGGGACCGAAGCCTTTACTGGCTTGGGTTTCCCAGAGGCATCACACATAACAAACTCCACCCATTGTCCTTGGGAATTCGGAGAGACAACATTCTCCATCTTATCCTCACTTTCAGACACACTTGATGATTTGGCTTTCCATAAACCAATCTTGTGTAAGGCCTGTTTGTGATAAACAGATGATTGGTTTATTGTTTTAAAATTTTGTTTGCTTTCATCACCATGTTTTACCTCAGTCCTCACAGCTTTGCCAGGTTCTTGACTATGTTGCCTGTGGTATTTTGGAGGAGTGTTTGATCTTGTTATAGTGAACCTTGAGTGGTTATCTTAAACAAGATCAATCCTTCGTCTTGGTGTCTGATAGTAGGGACAATTTGGAGATATATGTCCTCGTTCTCCACATTTATAAAAGGATCTCCATTCTCCTAGACTAGGAAATCCTTTATGTGGTGGGGAGTATGGTCTAGGGTTTCTTTCCTTCTTCTCAACTTCTTTGATAAATTTAATTGGTTTCATATCATTTTGTTGAGATTTTGATGATGAACAGTTTAAGAATGAGTTGGTTCTGAAATTTTAGGTTTTGAAACATGAACTTTTGAACCCCACCCAAGAGAAGCATAGCTATTCTCATCATCCTGATTTTCAATGACAGCCTCATCTTTAGTGCCAGAACTAGATGCCTTCTATTCAGTAACAGATTGCATAGTTTAACTGTGGAATCTGGATCACTAACTAGAGGGATAGTCACCATATGATCCTTGATAGGGTTATTATTAATGGGTCGACATCTTGTGTTCAAAAGGATCGCATGTGGTGGTGGCACTACTTTATAACCAAGCCCTTCCCCACCGTTTCTCTCTTTGACTAAGTTCTAAACAATATGAGAGGAACTAGCTAGACTATGAAGTTTTTGATTTAACGATTCAATTTCAACTTGCAAAATAGCTTTTTCTTTCTTAGTTTCCTCTATTTTTGATAAATAGAACATAATGTCATTCGCTTGATTAAAGGCAACAACCTCGGTTTTCCTAAGTTGCTTTCCTAACAAATCAAGTTTTTCTTTAAAAGTGCTCTCCTTTTGCTTTAACACCCTGTTAGCTTCAGTACATAGTTTCAAATCATTTACCAGACTGTCATTGTGATCTAACAACCTAGCAAATTTTAAATCTATGCTTTCATGAAATTTGTTACATTCTTCACAGGCATGTTTATCAAAAAGTATATCTTTGGTACTTACCTATGACGTGCTGGAGGTGTCAGCCATGAAAGCAACCTGAGATTCCTCATTAGTTTGGGATTCTATGCTGGAAGCAGTCAATTCATCTTCAATAAATGATCCACGGCATCCATAGCTTCTTCAATATCTGAATTAGTATAATCAGCTATGTTAACTCCTTCCCTCGCTGACCATCATCAAGATCTTCTACCAGTGCCATATTTGCTTATCCATCAGAAAGAAATATGAAGGACCAGTCCTGTCCTTCATCTCCTTGTGAAACCAAAGCCTTCGAATCCTGACACATTGAAGCCACTTTCTTTTCTTTGTCCTGACGGTTGATGGATGAAAAAGGGTTACCATTTCCTGTCTTCTTAGGTTCCATGCACTGTCGTTTGAAGTGACCCTTTTCACCATAATTGAAGCATGTAACTTTGGTTTTATCAAAACAAAAAGTTGTGTCTTTGGTGGCAACCAGATCCTGCCCCGTCTTCTTCATAAACTTCTTAGCCCTTCTCACAGCACTAGCCAAAGCCTACGTGATATCCATTATTTCCAGCTCTGTCTTATCTACCTGATCATAGTCCTCATCCGTGATATGATAGTTTCCTAGCTTACCAGCAACCAACCCATCATATGAGTGTACAACCGCAACAGAAGATCCATATACTCTTTTGCTACCTCAATAGTAATATTTCCCAGATCCTCAGTCTTCAGCTTAGTATAATTAGAGTCAGGAATAGTATATTGGGTTCCAGATGAGCATGATGATTCACCTCCTGAAGAGCCACTTTGAGAAGTTCCAGATGTGTTGGAAACAAATGTTGTTTGAAGAGGTGCTCCGAATGAAACTAGGGTAGGAACAACGTTATATAGTGAAGGATTCTGAGTGTAAGATCCGTTCTTAGACTTGTATTTCAACCGTAGTTCCTGCTCCCTCAACTTCAGGATAAAATCATTGATATCCAGAGTAGCTAAAATTTCGTTTTGTCTCAGATTAGACACAAACGGATCCCATTTATCCGTCAGACCATCAGCAAAGCTTGCTACTTTGTCCTCCAGAGTAGCTAAAATTTTGTTCTGTCTCACTGTGTGTATACAGCTCACTCATCAGATGATAAAACCTATCTATAATTTCATCCAAGCTCTCATTTGCCATGGATGAGAAGTTGTCAAATTCTTTCTTGAGAGCTTTAGCCTTCAGTGCCTTTAAAGTTGCATTTCCATCATATCTCTTTTCAAGAGCCTCCCACAGCTTCTTAGATTGCTTATGTTTTGAAAACTGATTGAAGATATCCTTAGAGATTGACTGTGTCAATAATGCATAAGCTTTATTCTCAGTATTATATGCAACCTTTTGTCCATCATTCATACCACCCAAGGTCAGCTTTACCCCATTAGCACCAACCGGTATAGTATATCCAGTCTCAATGGTTGTCCACAAGTTGGGGTCAACACCGTTCAGATAAATTTCAAACCAATGTTTACATTTCGGGTATTCATCCAAAGTCAACAGTTTCAGTGGTTTGTTATGATTTCCAATCTCATTTTCCAGAAGTAATAGATTCTGGATCCATGAGTCCTTTGCAGCAGTAAACACAGAATTCTAATCGTCCATGGTTTCAAACTTGAAAAATTATGTATACGACAGCGTCAATCGTGCGATTGGAGAGTACGACTGAGTTCAATTGTGCGATTGGAGAGTGCGACAGAGTTCAATCGTGCGATTGAGTTCAATTGTGCGATTGAGGGATGCGAATGAGTTCAATCGTGTGGCTTAGCTTAATCGTGCGAATTAGCAATACGACTAAGTCCAGTCGTGTGGTTGAATCGTGCGATTGAGATTCAGTCGTGCGATTGAGATTCAGTCATGCGATTGAGCCAATTGTGCGACTGAAGCTGCTGTGGATGAAAAAAATCGAAACTTTGAACACTTTCACACCAAAACACGATTTTTCACGAACCCTAATCTGCCGTAAGTTGAAAAGTTTGAAACTTTTGAATCATGCACACTTCAAAAACACTTTTTGAATCAAAACACGAATCTATTGAATTAAAAACATTAATTTTAACAAAACACCAATCGAATCCATGAAGAATCATGAGCCAATGCTCATATACCACTTGTTAGGAACGTGCACGTACGGAGTACTAACTGATTCAACGTGAAACCAGATCAAATTGTGCGGAATACTATTTGATTGGTGATCCAATCAGTGAGAACGTAAACCCTGATCAATCTAATGATTAAACAACGTTTAGAATGAGTAGAAATCAATCAGGGTCGAACTATGAAGTTGGATGGATGAACTGGGACGCGCTGGATGGCTAGGGTATGCTAATATTCAAAGTGTCTTTTTTTCACGAATTATGTGGTATTTATAGGTTGCAGTGTACAATCATACGACTGAGCCATTAGCATCGTTTAGTCGTGCGACTGAGTCAAGCGATTGATTCATACGCATGACTGGACTCTACAAATGGTTCAGTCGTGTGATTGTGCCAGTCTTATGACTCAGTCGTGCGACTGATCCTATCACCTGGTTCAGTCGTGCGACTGAGCCAGTCTTATGACTCAGTCGTACGACTGATCCAGTCACCTGGTTCAGTCGTGTGACTGATCCAGTCACCTGGTTCAGTCATGCGACTGGTCTATAAGCATGGTCCATTAGCCTGAATGACCACAAGACTAAGTCAAACACATTTCTGAGACATTATTAACTCAGAACTATGAATAACTACTACAAACCTATATATAATGTTCAGTCAAGCATGTACTAATAAACGCTATAAGAATACAATATAATCAATAGTAAATAGACATCCAAACATATATCATATTACAATAATACCCTTGTATTTCACATATGTAAGAAATGAAAGATATAAACATTTAAGTACAATAAACTAGGGACATCATGTATCAACAAGTTCTTTCAAAACCATTTATACTTCGGAAGAAATAACTTCTCCCGATACTTTTGCATGCCTTCATGACTTTGGCCTTCGGAAGGATTTGTCTTGAATCTTCTAGGTATTATACTTTGGAAGGAGAATTACTTAATCTCAGAAGACTGAGTTCTTTCTTCGGAAGTCCTTCATCCTTAAGCTTCGGAAGATCTTCAACATAGCTTTGGAAGTGAATCTTTGTCTTTGCAAGCCTTTATTCAGTTGCACTCAAAATTTTTTAAGTGTAGTTTTGGTTGCACCAGGCTCATCTGATCATCTGATCCAACGCTATAAGACTAAGTGTTTGAAGTTGAAACAAGCCTGTTGTAGTGGAACAAAGCCATATCAATGTTGGGAAGAATAATACACGAGCATTCGTTTTAAATAATCATAAGGATGCTGGAGTGCCAAATGTGGTATCTGGTACGTTTTCTATCATTAATACTTATGTTAGGATATTATTTAATTTTAATAAAAATTGTAGTTTTGTAGTTCATATATTTAGTAGCCTACTAAATTCAGCTTTAGCTAAGTTCGATATAGCCTTTGAAGTTAAAACTACTAATGGAGAATTGATTAAAGTTTTTAAAGTCTTGAAGGCTACTAGACTTCACTTTATGAACATATAATACATGTGTAATTATTGCCAATGTTTTGTCAGGTTTTGATGTTATCATAACTATGGATTAGCTAGCATCTAACCAAGCCCAAATTCTTTATGATAAGACGAGTAACAGAACTTTATGCAATGATGATTGTAAGGATTATCAGCTGTAGTGATAAAGTAAATACACATATTTAAATTTTATCAGCATTTAAAGTCATGAAGTGTCTAAATAAAGGTTGTATGGTGTATCCGGTTTCAGTATTAAACACCAATAAGAAAAAGAGAGTTGAGAATATGCCCGTCATAGTAGACTTTGTCGATGTGTTTCCTATTGAGTTACTGGGAATACTGCTATATCATGAGGTTGAGTTTAAAATCAATCTAGTATTGGGACGGACACCAATTACCGAAGCTCCGTATAGACTGCGATAGAAATGAGTGCATTGAAAAACTAATTGGATGATTTAATTGAGAAATATTTCATAAGACCAAGTTCTTCACAATGAGGATCTTCAATCTTATTTGTCAAGAAAAAATAGATCAATATGAATGTGTATTGATTATTGAGAACTGAAAAAAAGGTAACAATCAAGAATTGTCACCCACTTCCAAGAACTGATGACTTATTTGATCAATTACAAGGAAGGTGTTTCTTTTTCTAACATTGATCTTCAATCTGATTATCATGAATTAAAGATATATAGGGAAGATATTCTAAAGATAGCGTATTTTGAGTTTAGTGTAATGCCATTTTAACTCACACACTATATTCATGGATATGATGAATCAAGTTGTGAACCATACTTAGATAGATTCGTAATCAACTTTGTTGATGATACGTTTATTAAAATAAGAAACAATATGAAAAAAGTTTAAGAACAATACTTGAAAAGGTATGCCAAATTCTTATAGTGTGAATTTTGGTTAAGAAAGATATGATTTCTAGGTCATGTTCTCAATCCCGAAGGTATTCAAGTAGATCCAGCCAAGAGTAAGACTATTTCAGAATGGGAAATATCCTAAAACACTAACCAAAGTATGTAGTTTTTTAGATTAGTTAAAATATTATCAATGATTTATTCAAGATTTCTCCTGAATAGCAGCCGCACTAGCTTCATTAACTTGAAACTCAATAAAATTTGAATGGGCACCATAACAGATTGAAGCTTTTGAAACTTAAAACCAAAAAATTATTAATGCCCCAATTGTAGCATTATCAGATGGAGTTGAGGACTTTATTGTCTATTGTGATGTATTACCAGTTTAGGTTTTGTATTAATGCAAATAAAAAAACAAGGTTATTACTTATGCATCTCATCATTTGAAGGCATATGAGAGAAATTATTTACTCATGATTTGGAGTTAGACATAATGATTTTTGCTTTAAAGTTATAGAGATAATATCTCTATGGAGTTAGATTTACTATTTAAACTTTGGTCAGAAAGAATTAAATATGAGATAAAGAATGGCGATGGAAACCCTCAACGACTACGCCTGTGAACTACGCTATGATGAAGGAAAAACAATGTTCTTGCTGACCCGTTGAACGAAAAAAAGAAGTTTGTATGTTATGACTTGAACTTCAAGTTGATTTCACTGATCAATTTTAGGAATGCTTATCACACCCCGCCAAGGTGGAATTGCAAGAATGCAACGAATTGACCATCAACAACACATTGTTTACAGAAAAATATCCATAAGTCTAATTTATTATCTTAAACAAGTCTATACAAAATATAGTTGTGTCTAAATTCATACTATTAAATAAACTAGACATCTAACATAAAGTCTTCCATGGAAAGGTCAAATCATATAGTTTGTAAAGTCCTTGTATAAAATTGTCTACATTCAATCATTTCTCTCTACTATCCGCTTGAAAAGAAATGCTAAAAACTGTCAACATAATTTTTGTTAGTTCACAGGTTTTAACTACGAAAAGTTATCTTGCGCTTGTAATAGTAGAACATTTGTGTATAAGTTATATGCAAGAAGAATTTCAATGTACAATTTGAGGTCACAACCAAACCTAATAACTTGTAATGTCAAGATTGTCGGATTATTTTCACCCAATGGTTCGAATCTTGACCTTTGTTGCTTCCGGTTAACATACCAACATATGAGGGTGTGGGTGTCAACTTAATAGTACTACCAGCAGCTCTTTATCAACTCCAATTTGGAGCTAAATATCTTTTAAAAAATTTGAAACGTACATAATGTTAAATCAAACTAATCTATGAAATTGTAAAGAAAGTATTCACCGATAAGTGTATGTCACAACATGAAATCATTTTGAGCATTATTTTCCTCTTGATTGAAAAAAGTATGAAAATGAAAATGAGACTACGAAGCTCATCTTGAATAGTATGCGAGATATCCTAAACTCGATTTAGGTATCCACAGGTAAAGTTTAAGTTTATGTCATCACCGTACCAAGTATTACTAATTCATCTTGTTTTAATCCATATGTAGGAATTCAATGACCAAATCATGTTTCCTAACACTTAACTCATAAGGTCCTTTGTATTGTAATAACTATTTGATACCCAATAACAAAATTTACGTACGTGATATTGATGACATTTTTGTATTTCTATGTAGTCTACTTTTAATGTAAATTGCCTTAACTTATGGTTGTTATTTACTCCACAAATGAGTGTTATAATCATAGTTCACTAATAAATAATAATCATGTCTAGTTAAGGAGTTATGGTTCACCTTTTGGGCAACTTTTGTAAAACATGACGTATTGTATGTTTGATGGTGCACTATTAACCGAAGACTATTTGAGAACCCAAACAATGTCATTTACAGGTGTATTATATGTCATTGAAAAGCTAAAAAAATCCAAAATAAGTGTGTTATGCTTGTTTAAATTCAAGCATAAATATGTTATTTGAAAACAGGTTTGACAAATCATTTTGTATCAACTGCTTGGAGGTTAAAATTATAATGAATAAATCTGGACTAATTAGATAATTAATCTAACACACTTAGTTAAATTCCTAATGAAAATCAAAATATTTTGCTAAAATTAAAGAGAGTTATGTGTCTCTAAAGTCAGACCAAAACCCTTAGAAAATTTAGTTTTAACCTCTAATCTTGTAACAATCATTTGTGGTATCAAACCTTATCCTACAACCATGAGTGCAATTAGGTAGAAAACTAGACTCTTTTTAAACTTGGATTTAGACCCATAATACATTGTAAAATATTGAGGTTTGACCATTTATGACCTTTACTTGTTGAGTCTATAAATCTATCAAAATACTAAAAGGTTAAGTTTGTCCATTTATACATTATAAAATCCATTTTTCACACATATAAAAAAATATTCAATACTATCAATTATATTATGTTATTCTTCTATGTAACTCGTTGTCACACTCTTAAACATTAATTTTATATATCCTTCCATAAGTTACAAAACATTTAAATCATGATTTTTTGTATCCATCTTGATTATGTAGTTTTGTATTCATATCAAATTGATCCTTTATACCATAGTCTTATCATTTTATTTATTCCATGATGGTCATGTTACTAATTATTACAAATAATTTACAAAAATAAAGATTAGAAGAAAAAGATATACGGGAAACTAAAGATGGAGATTTCACATAAAATGATAAATTGAACATGAAAGAATGAAAGATTGTTACCCTAATAGATTTTATTAATGATCACCTCTTGTGTGTCTTGTGAGGATTGTCGTACCCTCAAATTCCACCTGCAAGGTTCTATCAGGAGGTGTGTGAGAAACTAGGATATCATACATTGGTCATATCAAACGCATCATATGGATTTAAAATAAAATGTTTGCCCATCAATCATAGTAATTACCGTTTTAATGTAATCAATGCGCAAGTGTAAACGTAAAATTAAAATCATAAAAATATTAAATGCGCAAAACATGGTGGCCACTAATTCGAACTAAATTTAAATGAAATTTTTTGAACTAATGCATGCATGAACCTCAAAAGTGCAATCTAAACCTTAAGTGTGCCGACAACTTGACAAAACATATTGAAGTGAATCAACATAAGGTTGGTGGGTTTAAAAGTTTAAGTAACAGATATGTTTGAAAATGGTTGAAAGGTAAAGGTTAAAGAAATCAAATCTATAAGTAGCTAGCTTAATGTCAAGTTACTTAGCATTTTGAAACTGAGACAGGCTATTTGTAAGTTGTAGGCCTTTCCACCACGTCTACTATAGACAATGGTAAATGTCAATTCAATTAAACCCCAGTCTAACCTTTAGTAGAGTTAGCGTGACTAATATGGGTGGGGTTTATCAAACCCAGTAAAACTACTTAGAATTACTTAGCTAACTTGATACTAATGATTCGAGAATATAATGACTTAAAGGTATGCTTGCACTATAGTAACAACCAATATTGGAATAATACTAAAACATCTAAAATAATGGATGAATGTTTCTCCCCTAAAAGAAATATACGTAAAATAGGGGACGTGAAAACTTGGTTGTGTAGGAAAGTAAAACGTATGTCGAATGTTAAATGCTACCTAACATATAGGGCGGAGTGTCTATACATAACAGGGAATATGAATCCCGTTGTATCAAAGAAGGTAAACTGTTAGTGTATTTGTGAAAAGCTTAACATGTTTGACAAGTTTAACTTTTTGACCAAAATTGACTTTTGCTGACCAAGTTAACCTGTAAGACCTGACGACCCATTGGTGACCCAATTAATTCAAAACATATTTAGTTATACGTAAATAGTTTATATAAATTTCCACATGAAGTTTCATGTTAGAAATATATTGTTGGGAAGTTTCTACTTTAGAAAGTATGACTTTGTTACACATGTGTAATCTATTTTCAAAACTATATCAAATATCATAAAAAGCATTCTGATTTTATATGTAATCCACCTATTACACACCAATTGCATGTTAACATAACCTAGAATATCCTCATATCCAAAGTTTACTAATTTAGAACCGTAGAACACAAGTTGCGTAATTTGTATCATAATTTCCCAACATGTTCTTATGACCATTCTAACATCATCTAAATCCTCATATCAACTTCTAAAAGTATCATACTTGTCATACAAAACACGTGTTAAAAAATTTTCTATAAATATCAAGTATGATCATACGATGCGGTTTTCACAATCCAGTCATTCCCAAATCATTCTTAGGTTCTAAATATCACGTATCAATTATCAAATCCTATTAAACATGCAAAGAAAATCATCTAGAAACCAACCTAAACAAAAATTTTCCTTCAATGGAATGTTCCTAAAAAACAAGTCAAAATCACAAGTTCAATGTGGTAGATTTTGTTGATTGAGTTGTATGAATGCTTGATGAACTACTTGGGTAATTTATGTTCTTATGGAATACTACATGATGATGGATTATGTTAGGAGGTTATGGAACTATGTTTGGGGGTTATGATAGATCATGGTGGTGTATGATTTATTAGTTAAAATTCTAATTATGGATTTCTTGAGATTCGTATGAGTTGTATGATAAACTATGATGGTATGATAAGCTTTATAAAATTTAGGGTTTATAATGTGGCAAATATGAACTTCTTGTGCTAATAACCATGTGTCATGAGTTGTTATACTTGATCAAACAAGAACTTAATTAACTTGTCACCAACGGGTAAAACGGGTCAATTAGGTCAAATGAGTCTTGTTTTCCAAAACCATGGGTCAACGTGTTTATTGAGCACTTAGTGTTGTTAAACTTTCTATGTACACGTACTTGTGTACTTGCGTGTTCTAGGTAACCTTTGACAGGCTGTCTTTCCACTCATGGTTACCTCTTTGTTATTGCTCGTTTGCGAATCAGGTGAGTTCAATGCCCACTTTTATTTACTCTCTTTTTGTGGGAGAAAGCATATTTTTTAAAACGCTCTACTATTATAACATGTGTTTAGTAAGACATAGTGTGTTATCCCAAAGATAACCCTTACACTTTTGGATTGTTAATGAAGGAATCTAGCAGGAAGTATTGGGTAGTACTACTGGGTCTGACAATCCCCACCCGTACGATGGGAAGTCAAGCGGGTGCTAGAGTCATGACTTGGTATGTCATGGCCGGAGGCAAACAAACAAACATAGCCAGCTTATATCGCGACATCACTATTATTTATTTCTAATGAAATTAGACTAGCTATCAATTTAAATACACTTGTTTATATTTTACTACCACTACTGTTTATGATGATTACAAACTCTTGAACTCACCAACCGTCGTGTTGACACTTTTAGTATGCTTTTCTCAGGTTGTTACTAGCAGCTACTGTAGGAGCACACACTAGTCTTGTATACTTTGAATAAACATTCATCTGTTTTGACTTATTACATACTTTGGTTTTGGCGCGTAAAACCCCGCATGTGGATTTGGAGGGTGTCACAGATTGCTATCACAGCCATTGGTTATAGGAAACTAAGTTGCATACACACTAGTCTATAACAACACACAGTTAGTTAGTTACTAGTTACTTATCCTCTTACTGTATACTCATTGGCATACACATCACATACACTGCAGTATGGCATCCTTATCGTCTTCATCCCCTGTTCGACACATGCCAGGAAAGGAACCCGAGGTTCCTATTGTTCCTTCAACGTCTAGGAGTTATGGTTCTAGACCCCCCATATTTATATCTGATGTGTACTTTCCGAACGAGCCGAGGATTTAGCGGGACACGGCTAATCCTGACAATTGGGACTAGTATCGCACTACACGGATTAGGATGCTGGAAAAGGAGACTGTTCCATTTACGATCCCTACCATGACTAGAGACGTCGTATTATACCCCTACCCTGCACACCCCATAGCGCTATCGCCGCTTTGGTGTCCTCACATGATCGACTGCAATGAGTGGTCGAGGAGAAATTTAAAAGGTGGGACGTGCGACAAGAGCCTGATAACAGAGTGTCGGAGGAGATGGAAGACTCCTAGATCGATATGCAAGGACTCCAGGATGGTCAGACAGGAAAGATCCAAGCTCTACATGGGTAGGTTGCTGAGTTGACGGCTACTCTGAACGCAACACGTGATCAGCTTCATGAGGCTATTGTTCGTATACACGAGTTAGAAAACCAGCTCGAGCCTCAGTAGGCCCCAATGGAGGAGCCTCAGGAGGTACCAATGGAGGTACCTGAGGAAGAGCCAGAAGAAGATCCGGAGGAGGAACCCAAAGAAGAACAACAAGAAGAACCAGAGGAAGAACCTAAAGAAGAACCTGTTGCACCAAAAGAACCAATGAGCCAGATCAGAAAAACCTTTAAGTCCCACAGATATCATAACAACTGAAGAAGACTACTTTAGCTGAAGACAAAGTCTGAAGACAAGTACTAAAGATAAAGTCTGAAGACATCAACTGAAGACAAAGTCTGAAGACCAAGTCTGAAGACCAAGTCTTCAGAGGTTGTCACAACAACTGAAGTCGTACTCTTCAGTAGTTGTGATGGTTTACTTTTCAGTAGTTGTCTTTATCATTTCAGTAGTTTGTAATCAGTAGTTCAATAGTTTGTTTTCCGTAGTTGTAGTATTAGTTAATACTTAGCTTTTATTGTAAGAAAATGTCCTCAGCTGTTGTGGACATCTTCAGTAGTTTTAGTTATTTTCAATTGTTTATGTAAAACGGTTAGATGTCACTATCTGGTGACATCTGCTGACGTCACCTTTCCTCTATAAAAGGAAGGTTGACCTAATTTGTAAGCACCGAAGCTTGTGTATGAATGAAAACATTCTCTTTTGCAAAAAACTTTCTCTCTTTATAACCGTACTATTTCATTGAATATCCTTTGTGTTCTTGCTTAAATTTCGTCTAATTCTTATACTGTTCCACTGCAAATCATAACCTAATTGATCAAACTAGATCTTAGATCCCTTCAAATGGTATCAGAGTCGGTTAATCATTGATCGATTTAACAATTGATCATTGAAACTGCTCTTTTGATATCTAAGTTTGATCGAATTAGCAAATTTGCAAGAATTGGTTATAGAGTTTGATTTTCTGTTGCTTCTGGTGAATTAATTTGAGGTTCTACGTGTTTAAAACAGTGTTGTTGAGTTTATGAGCTAAATTTGTCAAAAGTACATTGAATTTGTTTGAATTTGTGAAAATGGCTACACCAACAAATGATCCTCACAATACTGGCTCCTCAACAAAGCCTCCAATGCTTGTTACGAGTGAGTATAACATATGGCAACGCCGAATGCTCCATCATCTGTCTATCAATAGCACAGGATGTTGGAAATCTGTGGTTCATGGACCATACAAGCCTATGGTGAGTCTTCCGTAAAAGAATGAGATGGTTTCGAAGAAACCAGAGCAGTATTCGGATGAGGATCTAAAATTATTTGAAATTGACGCTAAAGCCCATGGAATTCTGGCAATGGCACTGCTAAATGAAATCTATTTAGGGCTTATGCATCATGAAACTGCTCATGACCTCTGGTTGCTCTGAAGGAACAATTTGGAGGAACTGATGAGGTTTTGGCAAACACTAGAGAAATCCTTGCCCAACAATATGAGACATTCTCTCATAGAAAGGGTGAGTCTCTGACTCAGCAGTTTGAGTGATTTTCCTGTTTGATATCTGAGTTGAAAATGGTTAAATAGAAATATTCAAATAGCCAGATGAACAACAGATTCCTCAGATTTCTGCCTGAGAGATGGGACACATATACCATTTTCCTACGCTCCAGTGCAAATCTGGACACTCCATCTCTCACCCAACTTCATGGGAAACTGTTGACATTTGAACGAGAGATAGAACAGAAAAGGAAACTGTCTTTATCTGGGAAGCTCACTGATGACTTTGTACCAGGAAATACTGCACTGGTCAGTTAGGAGTCAGAGTATGCTGCATCAGAAGGTTTATATGATGAGCATATAAATTTCTCTACAAACAGTGGAGAACATGCTTTTGTTGGTGTTGATAGTAATTCAGGTGGTAGTAGTGATAATTTGTGCTTTTTGATGGATGATTTAAAAGGAATTCCAGATGATGATCTAGAAGAGATGGATATTTTGAGTCAAATGGCAATGATCAACATCAGATCTCAAAAGTTTTACAAAAGGACTGGTCGGAGATTCCCACGTCCCTCTGGCAAAACCAACGTTGGTTTTGAAAAGAGCAAGTTGAGGTGTCACAAGTGCCATAGACTTGGACACTTTGCAAGAGAGTGTAGATAATCGGGATCTAACTCATCTGCACCCTTTGTGACATTCCCAAGTAATAGCTCACAAAACAAAGGGCAACATTCCACCAGTTCTGGTCATTCTTCACCAGTTCAATCATCTCCTGCATATTTTGTCCCTCAAGATCCTATGCCATATCCTTACCCCTGTTTTTACATGCCTCAGTCCAATCAGGTTTAAGTACCCACAGCTCAACAAACACCTGCCCTACCTGAGCCTCAACTATCTTAATCAAATCAACAATCTCAATCTCAACCACAACAAAGCTTTTTCACCCCTGGAGTTGTTGACTGGAGCAGTTTACCAGATGGTCTTTCTGGTTATCATGAACAACTATTTCCAGGTGCTGGTCAACATGGTGGTGAACACCCTTTTGGAAATCTTGCTCTTATGGCCCTGGAGTCTACCGATGGTTCATGCTCAAAAGCTTCTACATCACAGGTACCACAGGTATCTTCAGAGGCTAAGGCCAAGTTGTGTTCTGAGTCATGCATAGCTATCTTTGCCACAACTAGAGAAGCAAATGTGGCTTTAATCAATAAAAATCTTGAGCTAGAGAAAGTGATTTCCAAAAGAAAAGATGAATTTGAGTCTGTCTTAAATGAAAACGATGATGAGATTTACAAATTAAAATGCCAAATCACTGATGAAAAGGCAAAGGTAGAGGTTATCCTAGAGTAATACAAGGATCTCAAAGAAACACTTGCAGATACCCAAGTAGAGTGTGAATGCTAGGTAACATCATGCAAGGGGTTTGAAATGCTTCTCAACAAACAAACAGCTTCAAATGTGAAGTTTGGGATTGGTTATAATCACACTACTCCTCCTACAGATTTTACTCCCAAATTAGAAGAAGAATCTGAAGGAGAAAGCAATGACCAATCCACATCATCATGTGTCTCACCCTCTGACAATGAACCAAAATCAGAGGATGAAGTCAGTATTAGCACCTCAGCAAGTCAATCATCTGATGGTCCCAATGCTGACAAACACATGATCAGGAGAAAGCTGATCACTTTAGGTGTTGTCTCACAAAGTACTCAAAGTATTGAAGGGCAAGTCACAACACCTGAAGAACAAACCAAACCCACTGAGAACAAAAATGGTTAGAAAACTGCTGAAGAGTCTATCAGGAAGTCCAAAAGTATTGATAGAAAACTTCTGAAGAACAAATCTTCAGTAGTTAAGAATCCGTCAGTACTTACCATAAGTACTGAACGGAAGAAAGTACTGAAGAACAAACCTTTAGTAGTTTCATCTTCTTCAGTAGTTGATCAACTGAAGATGAAGAAAAAGCCATGTGAAATATGTGGCTTATTTAATCATCTCACTGATGACTGCTGGCACAGAAAGGGTTCAAAATTCAATAAAGATAAGAACACCAAAAAGAAAATTAATAAAATGAAAAATGAATTTGAAACCAAGTTTGTACCAGAGGCATCTCAACCTGAAAACCCAAATTCCTTGAAGAAATCCAAAAAGAAGGAAGGGGTTTATCAGGAAACAGCTGAAGGTGTTCAATGGTTTCCTCATGGAATACCAAAACACCAGACCATGTCTGTGTCTTTCAAAAGTGAGGAAATGGTGAAACACAGGAACCAATCAAAAACAAGAACTGATGTGTCTGATGAACTGAAGGCTTTAGCAAACAATCAGACACAACTTGTTATGATGGTTCAACATTTATTGGGGAGAGTCAACCAAATAGATGTACCTGTGATTAAACCACAGAAAAGGAAAACCAAGCCAAAATTAAAGGACTTCTTTTCCACACCATCTTCACTTCCACAGGCTGTTAATCATGACAAACCAGTTAGTGTACAATCTGTTGATAAGAACAGACCTAAAACCAAAATGGTTTTGGTCTTAAAAACTAACTAGTTTCTTTTGATAAATGCAGGGTTCTTCAGCATGCCAAAGAAGCATCTGGTATATGGATAGTGGAGGATCCATGCATATGACAGGGAGCAGCTCTCTTCTTAATGACTACTCTCAAGGAAAGAAGGGATTTGTCTCATTTGGTAATGATGCTAAAGGTTACGTGATCGGCAAAGGCTTTGTTTCAAATGGTGAAATAAGGTTTGATGATGTCAACCATGTGGAGAATCTCAAGTACAATTTCATGAGTGTTAGTCAGATGTGTGATAAAGGTCATGTTACTCTTTTCACTAGCCAGAACTATAGGATTCTGTCTTCCAAAGTTCTGAGTTTGATTAACAGGGTATTGGATGATTATACTCTCCTGAAGGCCAACAGGACAGGAAGAGTATATGCCTTAGATTTATCAAAGAAAATTGATCTAAAAGGCCATCCTTGCCTATTCTCCAAGGCCTCTCCTAAGGAATCTAAACTATGGCACAGAAGGCTTGGTCATGTGAATCTTAAAAACATGAACCAGCTGATCCATCATGGTTTAGTGAGAGGACTGCCAATGAAGGAGTTCAAATGTGATGACAACTGCTCTGCTTGCAATTACTACATATGGATCTTTTTGGTCCAGTAAGAGTGATGAGCATGGCAAAGAAGAAATACTGTTTGGTAATTGTGGATGATTACTCCAGATTTGTATGGACTTTCTTCTTGCATTCAAAAGATGAAGCTGCAAAAACCATAATATACTTTGTGTTGTATGTGAAAAAATAGTACTCCCTTCCAGTCAAGTGTGTGAGGAGTGATAATGGCACAGAATTTAGAAACCACACACTTGATAAATTCTACTTATCTAAGGGAATCAAGAGGCAGTATAGCATTCCAAGAACACCTGAATAAAATGGAGTGGTGAAAAGAAAGAACAGGACACTTATTGAAGCTGCCAGGTCAATGTTGGCTGATTCTGGTTTGCCACTGACGTTTTGGGCAAAAGCTGTCAACACAGCTTGCTATGTGCAGAATAGAGTTTTAGTAAATCAGCGGTTGATGAAGACTCCTTATGAAGTGTTACATCATTTGGCCCCTCTGATTTCATTCTTTAGAGCATTTGGGTGTCCCTGTTACATTCTTAACACAAATAATCCACTTCAGAAGTTTGAATCAAAAGTGGATGCAGGGTACTTTGTTGGGTATTCATCCACTTGCAAGGCATACAGAGTTTTTAACTGCAGAACAAAGATGATTGAAGAGACCTTGCATGGGAAGTTTAATGAATCTCCAAAGGACAAAATCCCACAAAACCCTGTGGAGCTATTTGATTTGGACATACTACAATATGTTCCTTATCAGTCTCCAGCTGTTGCAGTTCCTGAAAATCAATCACCTCCTGCAAAGAGTTCTTCCTCTGGTGGTACTGGTGATGATGATGATGCCAGTACTCACCTTTTCAAGTTTAGTGCTCAACTGCCTGAGTCATCTAAACCTAATTTTCCTATAGCTTCAGCAGCTCCATCCACAACAAATGCTGATGAGATCTCTGCATCATCTACTTCGTTTGAATTGCCATCTCCTTCATGGTTTCAAGAGTCTGAATCAACATCTGTTGCTGCTGAATCTCCTGCAAACACTTGCACAGATCTTATTGTCTATCAAGAGCTGAAGAATCACCCAATGTCTCAAGTCATTAGTGATATCAATGCTGGAGTTTTAACCAGAAGTCAATTGTCCAATTTCTGCTTCTATGCTCCCTTCATCAGTCAGCAAGAGCCAAAGAACTATCATGTTGCATTAAGAGAGAATGGATGGGTTGAATGAAGCCATGCAACTTGAACCTCTTTAGTTTAAAAAGCAGCAAGTGTGGGAGCTGGTTCCTCTACCCCAAGGTAAGTTTGCAATAGGCACTAAATGGGTGTTTAGGAATAAAACTGATGAAAAAGGTCAAATTGTCAAGAACAAGGCCAGACTGGTTGTATAGGGGTTTTCACAAGAAGAAGGTATTGATTATGATGAAACCTTTGCCCCTGTAGCCAGACTGAAGGCAATCAGATTGTTCTTAGCTTATGTTGCTTTCCATAATCTCAAAGTTTTTCAAATGGATGTCAAAAGTGCATTTTTATATGGTAAAATAAAGAAGAGGTCTATGTGTGCCAACCACCAGGTTTTGAGGATAATAAACATCCAGATTGGGTGTATAAACTTGATAAGGCTCTGTATAGGTTAAAACAAGCTCCTAGAGCCTGGTATGAAACACTGTCTAACTTTCTTCTTCAAAACAATTTCACTAGAGGCTCCATAGATAAAACTTTGTTCATAAAGAAAGTAGGACAGCATAAGCTACTTGTTCAAATTTATGTAGATGATTTTGCATCCTCTGATACAAAGTTGTGTGATGCATTTACAAAATTGATGCAACAAAAGTTTGAAATGAGTGCCATGGGAGAATTACAGTTCTTTCTGGGTTTGCAAATCAAACAAAGAGCTGATGGAACTTTCATTCATCAGTCAAAATATACAAAGGATCTTCTGAAAAAGTTTGATTTACAAAACTGTAAGCCCTGTTCTACTCCCATGAGCACCACCACACAACTGGATGCTGATCAGAAAGGTAAAGCGGTTGATGAAACCCTTTACAGATGTATGATTGGTTCCTTGATGTACCTTACAGCTTCTAGACCAGACCTTATGTTTGCAACTTGTGTCTGTGCTAAATTTCAGGCTGCACCTAAAGAATCCCATTTGATTGCAGTCAAAAAAATCTTTAGATACTCGCAAGGAACTCAATCTCTAGCACTTTGGTATTCCACTGGGCACTCTTGCAAATTGGTTGCTTTCTCTGATAGTGACTATGCAGGGTGTAAAGTAACCAGAAAATCAACTTCTGGTGGATGCCAATTTCTAGGCAATTGTTTGGTTTCTTGGCAGAGTAAGAAACAAACTTCAGTTGCTACATCCACTGCTGAAGCAGAGTACATTGCTGCTGCAAGTTGCACATCTCAGGTACTCTGGCTTCAGAATCAATTACTGGATTATGGCATTACAGAGACTAAGACTCCATTACTGATGGACAGTGCTTCAGCTCTTTGTATTGTTAAGAATCCAGTCCAGCATTGTAAGACCAAACACATTGAGATCAGACATCATTAATCATCGATTGTTATGACAAAGGTCTTATTGATCCAAAGTTTGTTCCTAGTACTGATGAGCTTGCAGATATATTTACTAAGCCTTTGGACAATGCAACTTTTCAAAATCTTATGCTAAGGCTTGGTATACTGCAGCTAGAATAAATTGACTAATACTGATACTCTCAGATCATAAGTACTGATGAGTATTAGTATCCAAAAGTCAAAAATAAGTACTGATGAGTTATTTTGTCTTCACTATTTTTAACTACTGAATTGTTAAAAAGACTGAAGACTAAAATACTTAGAAGTACTGAAGTACATTATTTGTTAAAAAGAACTGATGTAGTTACAACTACTGATGTGGATGTAATTATTGATGCTTATTTTCAACAGATAAGTATTGAAGAACAAATTTGTCCAAAAGTACTGATGTGTAATCTTGAGCATAAGTACTGAAGACAAAATTTGTTCACAAGTTTTGAAGAATATTTATTTCAAAAATATCTACTGCATAAATGTTCAGAAGAGCTGATGAATAAATACTCAAAAGAACTGATGACCAATGAAACGTCTGAAAATCAGATAAAGTCTGATGAGTAAATGTTAAGGTCAAAATGAACAACTGAAACCTGTGAATTGACGACAACAACTGATGAGTAACTTTACTCTTCAGTTGTTTGAAACAACTGCTGTTTCATTTCAAAACAACTGAAGCCAAAAACAACTCTTTAGTAGTTTTCAACTAATGATGGCTAACACCAAGTCTTCAGTTGTTTACAACATCTGAAGGTTAAAACCATGTCTTCAGTCGTTTCACACAACTGATGACTAACACCAAAACCTTCAGTTGTTTTCCATCAACCATTTCATAATCTATAAATACCAAACCCTAACATCAGAACTTTTCATTCTCCGAACATTATTATTCAAAATTCTCAAACCTTCCCTCCTGCATTAATGGCGACCATGCAACTCAAACCACGCCATAGCTGTGTAGCCTACCTCACCAAATCAGCCTTCTGGAACAAGTTTGATGACGCCATCGATCTGATGGTTGAATCCCCATACCAAATGGCCTTTCTTTTGAATCCAACCATATACGCCGAATCCCTAAAACAATTCTGGACAAACGTCACCCTCACAACTGGTGAGAATGATGCCGAGATCACTCTCCAGTCGTTTGTCAATCAGAAGAAGTGGTCGTCACTTCTGACATTATTCGGCAAACCCTAAATCTGAATGATGCCACCTTCGTCACCGAATATCCTAAGGGTACAACCGAATTATCATTCGCCCATCATGGATATGAAGGTGACCTAAGTGCTACCACAATCTTGAAGAAGCACTTCCATGACCCTGAACGCCTAATCTTCCACATGGTCAATGTTTGCCTTGCCCCCAAGACCTCCTCATGGGATCAAATGTCTTCCAGGTGGCAGCAGGTATTGTATTCAATCCTTGAATGCCAAAGCTTAAATTTTTCTAAAATTTTATTTTTAGAACTAAAAGATCTAGCATTGAAACCTGTGGCTAGCAGATGGATATTATATCCAAGGTTTCTTATGGCCATTATTGAAAATCGATTAATATCTGATGGCCTTGTTACCCTTGGAGTCCCTGCTGTGGCAGTTTTTCCTGAAGTATACTCCAGGCACAACTCGAACACACAACTTAAAGAGGCTACCAAACTGCTAAAACCCATGCAGCAGGAACCCACCTCCTCATCCTCCATATCCAAAGTCCCCACCAAGCCAAAAACTAAAAAGCCCAAAAAGGCTACTCAGGGAGTTGAGTCCCCTGAGGATGCCCCTGCAGCACCAAGGCAGGAAGAAACTGCTGGTAGTAATCCACCAGTAGTTATACAGACTCCACCAACCACAACCGCTCAGGAATCCTCTCAACAGGATCTTGTAGCAAATATTTCAGGGGATGCCACATTACTGGAACCTCTCTCATTTGAGAAGGTTGCCATTGAAGAGCACCATTCACCCCAGGTGCAATCTGCTTCACACCTATCTCCCACTGAAGCCACCCCACAAAGCCCAACATTTATAATTGCATAAGTGCTGACTCAGATAAACACTCCAACCCCTCCCCAGAACCCTATTACAACTGGGAAAACCTCAGCAGTTGAGGGGGAGGATTCTAGTGTTGCTGATAACCCATAGCATAGGGATTACACAGTTCAATCTCCCCGTGTGGAGGAGGAGATTAAAACTTCTGGTGAGGCTGCCACTTCTCATGCTTCAGCACATGAACAGGCTGAAGTTGGTAACATTTCTAAGACCTCACCAGAGGCAACTGCCGATGAAGGACATAATCCTGAGGTAGGAAGTCCCCAGTACCAAGATCAAAGGGCACATGTGCATACTGATCCACACTCAGAGCATGTTCATCCTGATGCAATCAGGAGGTCAGATGATTCAGCAACCACTGATGATGACTGGGCTTTTTCTTTGATGTTCTAGCCCACAACACCATTCTTGAGGCTGAGGTAAGCAGACTACAAGAACTGCTTGCCAAAATGTCTCAAGAATCAAGTCCATCTTCCCATATTAACCCACAGATGGCACCTTCTTCTGAAGGTCTCCCATACATTGAGCCACTCTCAATAAATCAACCACCAGCCTTTGCTTTTGGCACCATTTCTCAGGGATAAAACCCCTCTGAGCAAATGGTTGCTATCTTTAAATCTTCCCTGCCTCTCATCACTCCCATCATCACTGACATTGTGCATCAAGCCCTTGATGAGAGGCTCTCCTCAAATATACAAACCCTAGTTGATGATGCAGTCATAAAGAGACTTTCTAACATTCAAACCCCTGAACTCAATGCAACCAAAAAGGGGGAGTCTAAGTCAGTGAAAGTAGTTAAGAGAAAGAGAGGTAAAGAGGAGAAGGAGAAAGAACAGAAGGGGGAGAAAGAAAAAGAAAATGAGAAGGAGAAGGAAAAAGAAAAAGATTTTCATGTCACATACAAGAAGAGGAAGGGTAAAAAGACTACTGATGAGAAGAAGTTGGATGAAATGATTAAAGAAGCTGATGAGCAACATAGCAGATCAATGGATAAAATCATTGATCAACTATTCAGATAAGGGTTTGATACTGCTAAGCTTGACACTGAGATTAGGAAGTTGGAGATACAAGAGATTGAGCATCGATAGGCTGGCTATAGTGAGAAGGAGAATGAAAGATTAGAAGCAATGGTCAGGTTCATTTCGAAGTATTTAGGGAGGACAATCCTTGAGGTGAAATCATGGACTAGGGACAGTATTTTGGAGATAACCAACCAAATCTATTCGTCTGAAGTATTTACAAAGGGATTGATCATAGAAGCCCTTGATGAAGTTGGTGCTGGGAAGAGGACTGATCTTGCAAAGTGCTCCAAAGCCACACTTGCAACCAAAATGCTAGAGCAGTCTGTACAATCTCCCACACCAAAACAACCAACATCACAACCCGCAAAACCAACTCCTTTACCCAAGAAACCAACACAAACTGCCGATGATGCACCCAAGAGGAAGAGAAGGGTGTTGAGGCTTCAAGAAGAAGAAGAAGAAGATGATGAGGATGATAGGATGCCCATTTCAACTGTTGTTAAATCAAAAGGGAAGATGCCTGAAGTATTAAAGAATATTGCCAAGAGCCAACCAACAGTGATCACTCCTGCCATCAAGATGCATACTGTCAAAGTAAAGCTTGAAGAAGAAAAAATGCACAAACAACATGATGAGCAGCTATTGAGTATGGTTGATAAAGACTTTCCTCAGACTACGTCAATACAATCTATAAGGAAATATGCTCAGAGGTTGTATGCTCTCAGATTTACCTTTCAATATCAGAAGGAGAGAGTTAGAATTTGGCCTGATCCCAGGGTGAGTCATAGAATTCACAAGAAGAACATTCCAAACAGATACAATGGCCAAGTAAAGAAGATTGTAGATGCAGTGATCATGCTGGCCATTGTAGTGTCACCCTGGGAAATCCTAGAAGACTTCAAGAGAGCCTACGAAGTTAATCTTTCCCCCTAAAAGTTACTAGAAAACAAAATGGTGAAAAAGGGGTTAATTTATAAGAGGCTTGAAGAAGTCAGAAGTAATGAGCTCACTTGAGGTAATCATCCTGATGAGTTTGCTTATAGAGAAATAACAACTGTGGAGCTAAAGAATGGGAAACATGTCAAATATCTGTCTGAGTATTATGGGCCAGAGTTCTTCTTTGAAGGAGAAGTTGAAGAACTCACTTTGGAAGAACAAATTGTCTTCCTGGAGGCCTATGTAAGAGAGTCTTACAGACTCATTGTAGGGAAGTAGGTTTCATGGATGGGGTAACAAATCTGTGTCCAATTCCCAAAGACAGAGTTTCCATCCATCCCCTGCCTATCAGATCTACTGAAACCTATTCCCAGGCCTGTGCTTAAAATGGTCACTTCTGAGCTGATCCAGAAGAAAAAGACAATCTTTTTACCTAATAAGTGGGACTCCAATAAACTTAAAGGTTTTGGCTGCATTGGTTCAGGGGGAGTTTGTTGGATCAAAAGAACCAATGAGCCAGATTAGAAAAACCTTTAAGTCCCACAGACATCATAACAACTGAAGAAGACTACTTCAGCTGAAGAAAATGTCTGAAGACAAGTACTGAAGATAAAGTCTGAAGTCATCAGCTGAAGACAACGGCTGAAGACCAAGTCTTCAGAGGTTGTCACAACAGCTGAAGTAGTACTCTTCAGCAGTTGTGATGGTTTACTTTTCAGTAGTTGTCTTCATCATTTCAGTAGTTTGTAATCAGTAGTTCAGTAGTTTGTTTTAGTAGTAGTAGTATTAGTTAATACTTAGCTTTTATTGTAAGACAGTTAGATGTCACTATCAGGTGACATCTGCTGACGTCACCTTTCCTCTATAAAAGGAAGGTTGACCTAATTTGTAAGCACCGAAGTTTGTGTATGAATGAAAACATTCTCTTTTACATAAAACTTTCTCTTTTTATAACCGTACTGTTTCATTGAATATCCTTTGTGTTCTTGCTTAAATTTCGTCTAATTCTTATACTATTCCGCTGCAAATCATAACCTAATTGATCAAACTAGATCTTAGATCCCTTCAGAACCCGAAGAAAAGCCTGAGCAGGAGCAGTAGAGATGGAAGAGGACAATGATGGATCCGAAGTGATAGACTAAGTTCAATATTTATCTGACTTGGACTACATTGTGTTTTTTTAAACCTATATGGGAAGGGTTGTTTCCCACCTACCTAAAAACTTGAAATTTTGACACTAATTGGATATTTTGTACGATTCCTTAAAATTTATTTACCATGAGTTATTATTTTGCTTAGAAATGTTGTGGTCGTGACAAAATCATTATTTCTTATTACTTACTATAGTTCAATGAGATTAATATGTTGGATGTTACTCATTATCGTATTTGTGAATGTAAAGTGAAATTAGACGAATGTGGAAGAAGACGTAGATGCGATCGTGGACGTGGCGCCGGTGCTGTAAACATGACCCCGACCGAATTAGCCGCGTTAATCAACCCACATGTGCAGGCAGCGATGAACGCTTAAGCAGCCTAATTTGGAGGTAAACGATGACCCTGGTCATCAACTGCGCAAAAATTCCTATATACAGTTAATCCATTTGGTTTGACTAAACCTTTTAAATATTGAATTCAGGACCACCAACATGCACGTACAAGGCGTTCATGGACTGTAAGCCTCACACCTATAGTGGAGCTGAAAGGGTCGTGGGACATGTGTGGTGGTTTGAGAAGACCGAGTCGGTCTTCGCCAAGTGCAATTGTCCGACGGCAGACTAGGTGAAATATGCCACGGGAAAACTAGAGGGTGTGGCGCTATCGTGGTGGAACGCGTAGGTGCAGATGCTTAGATGGCAAATGCTCTACTGTGGGACGAGTTCAAAACATGATGATGGAGGAATATTGTCCCCGTGAAGAAGTCCAAAAGATGGAGGCTGAGTTCTGGCAGTTGAAGATGGAAGGATCTGAGATTGAGGCCTACACTACGAGGTCTCACGAGTTGGCAACACTTTGCCCTGGCATGATCAACCCACCAATTAAGTGAATTGAGATCTATCTGCGTGGGTTGATGCTAGAAATACAAAGTATGGTGACTGCTTCAAACCCTACTGCTCTTCAGTAGGCTCTCCGGCTAGCTCACAAGCTGACGGATCAAGCAGTGGAACATGGAAAGCTACCCAAACGGGGTAATGTGGCAAGCATGCCCAACAACAAGCGTAAGTAGGATAACTCAAGAAACAAGAGCTCATCGTCTAACAGCCAGCCCCAGCAGCATCAATAACAGCAACAACGAAGGAGGTGTGACAACAACTGTAGTTTCAACCAATCATCTTCCTCATATCAGGGACAAGATGGATACATGGGAAAGTATCCCAAGTGCAGCGGATGCAACTAATATCACACTGGCAGGTGCGATAACTTTTGATGCCAGCGTTGTGAGAAGGCTGGACAAGCGACAACGAATTATCGTGGTGAGTTGATGAAGAAGCCCCAGCGGCCCTAAGAAACACCAAAAGGCTATTTTGAATATGGAAAGGAAGGACATAACAAGAGGAATTGTGCTCAGTTGAAGAAAAATAGGAATGGCACTGGGAATAGTGGCAACGACAACAATGGTGGGAACGATGACAACAATGCTGGTAACAATAGAGGAGCCAAAGGGAGAGCTTTTGTCATGGGTTTAGGTGAGGCTCTAAATGACCCTACCACTATTACTGGTAAATTTCCTATTAATGGTTATTCTGCTACTGTACTGTTTGACACTGGAGCTGATAGGAGTTTCATCACTACTAAGTTTAATAATCTCTTAAGTGATATGCCTTCTATGTTAGAATCTAAATATACTGTAGAATTAGCAGATGGTAAGCAAATCTACATTACACACATCCTTAAGGGTTGCAAAATAGAACTTGCTGGTCATACATTCAATATCAATCTTATGCGTGTTCCAGTTTGGAGTTTCGAGAAGCAAGCAGAAGTCATTTGTCATGAAAAGGACATCCGTATTCCTCTCATGGGTGGATAAATTCTCTCGGTTAAAGGCGAGAAGAGTGGTGCTGTAATAGGCATCATATAATTTATGAAAGCGTAGAAGTGGCTAAGCAAGGGTTGCTTAGCCATATTAGCTCTTGTAATAATAAGGAAAAGAGGAAAAGAAGATAGAAAATATTCCGGTGGTTCGTGACATTCCAGAGGTGTTTCAAGAGGATCTGCCGGGACTACCACCTCATCTTCAAGTTGAGTTTCAGATCGATTGGACTCCCGGAGCAGCTTCAATTATGAGAGCACGTTACCTGTTAGCGAACTGTAGGAACTATCTACACAACTTCAAGAGTTGTTAGATACAAAGGTTTATTCAACCGAGCTCATCACAGTGGGGAGCACCTGTTCTCTTTGTTAAGAAGAAGGATGGCACATTTCGAATATCCATCGACTACAAAGAATTGAATAAGGTTACAGTCAAGAATCAATACCCTTGCCTTGTATAGACAATTTGTTTGATTAACTTCAGACATCAAGTTATTATTCCAAGAATGATCCGAGGTCTGGTTATCATCAACTGAGAGTTCAAGAGGAGGACATCTCAAAGACTGCATTTCATACTTGTTATGGTTATCATGAGTTCTTGGTCATGCCATTTGGGTTGACTAATGCACCAGTAGTATTCATGGATCTCATGAATCCCGTGTGAAGGCCCTACCCCGATCAAATTGTAATTGTGCTTATCGATGACATATTAATCTATTCTAGGACCAAGGAGGAACATGAGGAGCACCTACGTCTAATTTTGGAATTACTTAGAAAGGAACAACTGTATGCCAAGTTTTCTAAGTGTGATTTCTAGGTTTGTAAAGTGCAATTCTTGGGTCATATTGTTAATGAGAAGGGAATAGACGTGGATCCTGCAAAGATTAAGGTGATAAAGAATTTGTCGGTTCCCAAGACGCCTAGTGAGATACGATAATTTCTTGGACTGACTGGATATTATCGGTGTTTCATTGAGTAATTTTCTAAGATCGCTCAACCTCTCACAGGTTTGACCCATAAAGAAACAGTGTATAACTAGGTTAAGAATCAAGAAGCCGCTTTGCAGTTGTTGAAACAAAAACTCTGTAGCGCACTGATATTAACATTGCTAGAGGGAAGTGATGACTTCATGGTATACTATGATGCATCTATCCAAGGACTTGGTTGTGTTTTGATGCAATGTGATAAAATAGCCTATGCCTCGAGAAAACTGAAGGTGCATGAAAAGAACTACACTACTCATGATTTGGAACTAGCTACAGTAGTATTTGCCTTGAAGATCTGAAGACATTACTTGTATAGTACCAAATGCACTATTTACTCGATCACAAGAATCTTCAGCATATCTTTGAGCAAAAAGAACTTAACATGAGACAACGACGCTGGGTGGAATTGTTGAACGATTATGACAGTGCTATCAAATATCACCTAGGAAAGGCGAATGTAGTCACTGATGCCTTGAGTAGAAAGGAGATCACTAAGCCCTCACGAGTGCGAGCTTTGTAGCTTACGATTAGCACTCAATTGCCTGAACAAATCAATGAAGCTCAGATAGAAGCTTTGAAAGAGGAGAATGTTCGATCTAAATATTTATGTGGGATGGACAAACAATTTGAAGTGAAAGCTGATGGAATGCGTTACTTAATGTATAGACTTTGGGTCGGCGACAAAGTTTGGAATTTCAGGTCGGCGACAAAGGTTTGTTGAAAGTCTCATTGTGGAAAGGTGTGATTTGATTTGGTAAAAGAGGCAAGCTTAATCTGAGATACGCTGTACCATTTGAGATTCTAGAAAGAATAGGTCTAGTGACGTATCGATTAGACCTGACTAATTCGTTGAGTTCAGTTCACAATGTATTTCCCATCTCAAATCTGAAAAAGTGTTAATCTGACGAGACTTTGGTCGTACAACTCAAGGAGGAGCAAGTAGATGAGAAATTACACTTTGTTGAAGAACTGATTGAGGTAATAGATCGTGAAGTCAAAACCCTTAAGCAAAGCAAGATACCCATAATCAAAATTCATTGGAACTCAAGGCATGGACCAGAATTCACGTAGGAATGTGAGGATTAGATGAAGCTTAAGTATCCTCATTTGTTCGAAATGACAATGACATCCAGCGAAGGTATTGATTGAATTTCGGGAGAAAATTTCTTTTAACATAGGGATGATGTGACAACTCACTAGATTTCATTGTGCCAATGTAGTAAACCAGTGATGTAACACAACCATGTAATGCAATTTTTAGGATGAAAATTCTTTCCACATGGGGATAATGTGACATCCAGTAATTTTCCCTTACCAAACTCCATTAGTCCCGTTAGGTCTTGCATCACGTGTAGTGAGCAAACAATAGTTGTCGTTGAACGTTGGTGACTTAACGCTAATCATCAATGATAATCAGATAATAATTAATTAATTATGTTGATTATTACTTTATGATTATGTGATTTGTGAATTTTATAATATTATTTATGAATTTTACTTTATAATGTGCCAACGTGTTATATTGGATTTGTGTGTTTTGTTGCTAGCTAAAATATATGATTATTATTGTTGAATAACAATATATGAGTTTTGCAATTAGAAGTTTTTAAAAAGTGTTTAAAAGATTAGTTATATAAACTTTAACAAGGAGGGTTACTTTGTAATTACCATAAAACTAAATGTTACCAAAAATCAAAACCATAACCCCCCAAATCCCCTATTGCGGCCGAACCATCACCACCCTCCTCCCTTTGTGATTTTGATTAATAACAAGCACAAACACTCAATTTTGCTTACTCAAATTGATTCCAACATGTAACAAGCGTCAATTCTTGATTACGTGATTAAAGGTTAGATTTTGATTGACTTTTTGTTGTTTTTGATTCATGAAGAACCCTAGTTCAATTAACATGATTAAAATTGAACTTGATGTTGTTTGATGTTAGTATGATGTTAATTGTATTGCATTGACGTTAGTTTACGTGGATTATGCAAGAAATTCATGGATTTGATGTGTTGTCCATACCTTGTTATAAGTAGAAAACTTTTGTGCATGGTGTTTGGGAATTATGATTAATTGATGATGTTTGTCATGTCTAGATGATTGTTATGAACTTGATTAAGTATGAAGTTGATGAATTCATGAATAAATTGGGTGTGTGATGGAATTTGGGTGTTACTTTGCTGAAAGGGAAACTTTATTCATGTAGGTCATTGGATATTATGAATTGGACATGTTCATGATGTTAGGATCATGTTTGAATACTTGTTAATGATGTCTAATGTGGTAGATTGTGTTGATTGAGTTGTATGAATGCTTGATGCATTACTTGGGAAATTTAGTTCTTATGAAATACTACATGATGATGGATTATGTTAGGAGGTTATGGAACTATGTTTGAGGGTTATGATAGATCATGGTGGTGTATGATTTATTAATTAAAATTGTAATTGTAGATTTCTTGAGATTTGTAAGATTTGTATGATAAACTATGATGGTATGATGAGCTTTATAGAATTTAGGGTTTGTAATGTGGCATATGTGAACAACTTGTGTGATAACCATGCTTAGTGAGTTGTTATACTTGATCAAACAAGAATTCAATTAACTTGTCATCAACAGGTCAAACAGGTCGACTAGGTCAAATGAGTCTTGTTTTCCAAAACCTTGGGTCAACGTGTTTATTGAGCACTTAGAGTTGTTAAACTTTCTATGTACACGTACTTATGTACTTGCGTGTTCAAGGTAAGCTTTGACGGGTTGTCTTTGCAGTCATCGTTAGCTCTTTGTTATCGTTCGTTTGCACATTAGGTGAGTTCAATGCCCCGCTTTTATTTTCTATCTTTTTAGGGGAGAAAGCATACTTTGTTTTAAAACGGTCTACTATTATAACATGTGTTTAGTAAGACATTATGTGTTATGCCATAGAAAGCCCTTACACTTTCGGATCGTTAATTAAGGAATCTAGCAGGAACTCTTGGGTAGTACTACTGGGTCTGACAAGCCCCACCCGTACGACGGGAAGTCAAGCGGGTGTAATATTGTCATAAACGACTAACAGCGTCATGACTTGGTATGTCTTGGCTGAAGGCAAAGAGACAAACATAGTCAACTTTGATCATGAAATCACTATTGTTTATTACTAATGAAATTAGACTAGCTATCTATTTCAATACACTTATTTATATTTTACTAACGCTACTGTTTATCATGATTACAAACTCTTGAACTCACCAACCGTCATGTTGACACTTTTAGTATGCTTTTCTCAGGTTGTTGCTAGAAGTTGGCATAGGAGTACGCAAGAGTCTTGCATACTTTGAATAAACATTCATTTGTTTTGACTTATTACATACTTACATAATTTGGTATGGGCGTGTGTTTTGCGCAGTTTACATTTAGCACTTTGTGATTGGAATATTTATAAAATGCGTCCACAAAAGTTTTAAAGTTTTAAACTTTGAATTATTTTAAGTGTTGCATATAGTGTCGTTCTAAGTTAGTGATAATTAGGATCCTGGTTTGTTCACTCGCCTTGCGGTAAAATCACGCACGTGGAGTTTGAGGGTGTAACAATAATACTTGAAGCGGTTGCTTTACAAAATTAATTATTTGCCATACGTTCTTTGGTGTTTCTTATTCAAACAAGGATACCATAGTTGTCAATCGAAATCCATTATTCAATAACTAGATGCATGGAACAACAGTGAGGTGTCCATTTTAGGTTAAGATGACACTACAAACGTGACTACTATCTTGCTACTGGAATTTACCTTGCTTGTTCTATTATTTTAAAATCTTTATGTGGCCAACCGAGAAAAACGAAAGCACTTCAACAAAGTTCAAGAAATTGCAAGAAAAGATTTCAAGAGAGTGTTTGGTGTTTTAAAAGGTAAATGAGGTATACTTTGACGACCTGCATAGGATTTTATACGCAAAAAATTAAGGATTATGAAGTATACATGTCGCATATTACATAATATGATATTAAAACATGACAGAAATGTGATCTCACAATTGCACCATTCAATCCCTCAACTAATGAAATCGTTGATGATAATATCATTTGGGAGTTGTTGGATCAAGATGCACACTTTAGACTTGATATCTTGTGAAACATATTGCAAGTCTATCAAATTTGAATATCCCGAGTGAGTTGAAATTTTCAAACACACACACACACACTCTTTCTCATTTTATGCACTTTTTTACTATTTAATGTTTTTCAGTTTTAATTATGTTATTTATTTAAGGAATTATGTGTAATGTTTTTAAGTTATTTTTAGCTCATTTGAATTTAAAAATGTTTGCATATGTTGTGGTGGAAACAAGAAATATATTATTTGTCATTGTGTTTTACGTTTTGTATCATTTTATATATTCTTTCATTGTTTATAATGTATAAGATTAATTAGTAGTTATTTTAACATTTGGTTTTACATACTAAATATACACAATAGTGTTATTTTTTTATTAATCATTTCAGAGAAACACAATAGTGTTTAAAATTACAATAACAAGCGAAAAGACACAATGAAATGCATTAAACATATAATGACAAACCAAAAATCATATAAGCTAAAAACTTATATTCTTTTACTTATGATATATAATGACTATTTAAAGATAAAAGAGCAATTGTGTTAATGGTGTAAATTTTTATATAAAAATATTTGCATATGAAAGTTATGAACGGTTAAAAAAGTGATGCATGTGGTGGTAAATTTTAAGTTTGATTTTGTTATTTAATAGAAAGTTCAGTTTTAGCTATTTTGATCATCTAATTTTAAATATAATCAATAAGAAGCTTGATTGAGATGAGCTGCAAGACTCCCGGTTATCCCTAGTAATCATAGGCTTGTTTTAAGTTTCATTTGGTTATCTAAATTCTATTCAGGAATGGGCTTTGGGGGGCATAACTAGATTATACATTGGGTAATCCTGCTTAAGTGTGCTTAAAGTATGGCCAGTCATCGAGCTAACCTCAGTAGTGATTGTCATTTTACCAATCGTATTGCTAGTCAAACATCTTAGGACATCTTAATAATCGATAGGAATGAAGTTACAAAATCTTTATAACTAGGATCAGACTAATAACTCAGGTGTGTTGCCATGATTGTTTTACAGTAAAGTATACTCATTATACAAACTTGTAATAACAAGAACACTACAATATGCCATATGTTAATAAGGCTATGAATGGATCCTTATGTATTAAATAGGATATGTTAAGGAGTGGAGGGTCTGCGTAGCTAGGCATTGGGACTTATTAGCAAACACATTCCCATACTCGTGCGACGATCAGGGGGATGTGGTCCATTAGCTGTGGTTGTTATGGGAACCATGTAAGGTGTAAGGTTATACTTGAAAGACTGATGCAACCAAAGCAACTAAAGAGCTTTCAACATGCATGCATGATGTATATAGTAGAAGCTACTTCAAAAGTTTTACACTCCTCATAGAAATGATTCCAAGTGTAAAATGTTTTGAAGCCAAAGACCAAATATTTTTGAAGTCAAAGATAAAGTCCTCCGATGCTTCAAGGACAAAGTCTTTCGAAGCCAAAGACTGAAGGCTTATTTCTTCCGAGGACAGAGAAGACATGCTTTCTCTGATCAACTTTTTCATAAAGCTCACCAACTTTCCACTACCACTCTGAACACTCACCAACTTATCCAAATTGGTGAAAAGGTTCATGCTATTATAAACTGTAAATTATGGTTTGGAGTCTGTAACTTTCTTCTTTGTACCTTTTATCCTTTTGTAATAGATTAGGATGTGCGCTATGACATGTCATAGTCATAATTCAAAAGCCAATCTGCTTTTAACTGTACATTGATCTTGTTGTCTAGATTAGTGTTTCCAGCTGGCTTTCAAAGTATAGCCGGCTGTAGGATGTAGTATAAAGTATCTTAGGTTCTTGTATTTTATCTTATGGTTTGTAACACTTGTAATAGAACTTGAGAGCAATATACGACATTCTTGAAAACTATACTTATCTTGTTCTTGCTCTTGTCCTGTCTCTTACTTACTTGTGTTCTTAGCATTACATACTCAAACCTGGTTTCCTATTTGATCTGTTAAGTGTTCTAAGTCTCTCCTTTTTGTGAAGACTGTTGTGTGACCATCCCTTAACCAATCCTGCAATTGGTATTAGAGCATTTTAGGCTTATGATTGTAAGATCTCACCATCTTAAATCTCTCATTCTTCACAAAACACTTAACAACTCAAATGGCAACATCTAAGTCTGATATGAAAACTGGTACTATGGTAAAGTCCCCACCGATCACTCCTGATGATTTTGATACTTGGTGCCTAATAATGGAAGGCATCATCAAGTCTCAAGACAACAGGTTATAGGAGTCTGTTACCTCAGGACCTTACATTCCATGCACCTCTCCTACTACTACTGCAGGTGGCATGATTTCAAAGGAAGTGGCTGACTATTATAAAGAAGACATGAAGAGAATTGATGTAAATCAGAAGGCCATGACCGCCCTCCAAAGTGCTCTTCCAAATGATATCTACAGAGGTTTCAAGAAGTGCAAAACTGTCAAACAACTATAAGATGCACTGAAGCTGATATATGAAGGGTCTAGTAAAGCTAAAGAGAACAAGAAAGACCTTTTGAAGCAGCATTTTGAGAAATTCACCTTCAAAACAGGTGAAACCATGACTCAACAATACTTCAGGTATGTTAAGATTATGGATACTCTAATGGATGTTGGAGTAACATTGGAGAATAAGAACATTATGAGGAAGTTCATGCCCTCTCCTCCAAGACAATGGACGCACTATTGTGTGGTCATTAAGAGGACTGAAAAGCTCAAGACCCTTACTCTCACTGAGTTGTATGGCATACTCAACGGATACTAGATGGAGATCAACATGCAAAACCCATCTGGTAACTCCAACAATCAACAGAGTTTTGCCCTTCATGTGGTAAATTTTAAGTTTGATTTTGTTATTTAATAGAAAGGTCAGTTTTAGCTATTTTGATCATCTAATTTTTAATATAATCAATAAGAAGCTTGATTGAGATGAGCTGCAAGACTCCCGGTTATCCCTAGTAATCATAGGCTTGTTTTAAGTTTCATTTGGTTATCTAAATTCTATTCAGGAATGGGCTTTGGGGGGCATAACTAGATTATACATTGGGTAATCCTGCTTAAGTGTGCTTAAAGTATGGCCAGTCATCGAGCTAACCTCAGTAGTGATTGTCATTTTACTAATCGTATTGCTAGTCAAACATCTTAGGACATCTTAATAATCGATAGGAATGAAGTTACAAAATCTTTATAACTAGGATCAGACTAATAACTCAGGTGTGTTGCCATGATTGTTTTACAGTAAAGTATACTCATTATACAAACTTGTAATAACAAGAACACTACAATATGCCATATGTTAATAAGGCTATGAATGGATCCTTATGTATTAAATAGGATATGTTAAGGAGTGGAGGGTCTGCGTAGCTAGGCATTGGGACTTATTAGCAAACACATTCCCATACTCGTGCGACGATCAGGGGATGTGGTCCATTAGCTGTGGTTGTTATGGGAACCATGTAAGGTGTAAGGTTATACTTGAAAGACTGATGCAACCAAAGCAACTAAAGAGCTTTCAACATGCATGCATGATGTACATAGTAGAAGCTACTTCAAAAGTTTTACACTCCTCATAGAAATGATTCCAAGTGTAAAATGTTTTGAAGCCAAAGACCAAATATTTTTGAAGTCAAAGATAAAGTCCTCCGATGCTTCAAGGACAAAGTCTTTCGAAGCCAAAGACTGAAGGCTTATTTCTTCCGAGGACAGAGAAGACATGCTTTCTCTGATCAACTTTTTCATAAAGCTCACCAACTTTCCACTACCACTCTGAACACTCACCAACTTATCCAAGTTGGTGAAAAGGTTCATGCTATTATAAACTGTAAATTATGGTTTGGAGTCTGTAACTTTCTTCTTTGTACCTTTTATCCTTTTGTAATAGATTAGGATGTGCGCTATGACATGTCATAGTCATAATTCAAAAGCCAATCTGCTTTTAACTGTACATTGATCTTGTTGTCTAGATTAGTGTTTCCAGTTGGCTTTCAAAGTATAGCCGGCTGTAGGATGTAGTATAAAGTATCTTAGGTTCTTGTATTTTATCTTATGGTTTGTAACACTTGTAATAGAACTTGAGAGCAATATACGACATTCTTGAAAACTATACTTATCTTGTTCTTGCTCTTGTCCTGTCTCTTACTTACTTGTGTTCTTAGCATTACATACTCAAACCTGGTTTCCTATTTGATCTGTTAAGTGTTCTAAGTCTCTCCTTTTTGTGAAGACTGTTGTGTGACCATCCCTTAACCAATCCTGCAATTGGTATTAGAGCATTTTAGGCTTATGATTGTAAGATCTCACCATCTTAAATCTCTCATTCTTCACAAAACACTTAACAACTCAAATGGCAACATCTAAGTCTGATATGAAAACTGGTACTATGGTAAAGTCCCCACCGATCACTCCTGATGATTTTGATACTTGGTGCCTAATAATGGAAGGCATCATCAAGTCTCAAGACAACAGGTTATAGGAGTCTGTTACCTCAGGACCTTACATTCCATGCACCTCTCCTACTACTACTGCAGGTGGCATGATTTCAAAGGAAGTGGCTGACTATTATAAAGAAGACATGAAGAGAATTGATGTAAATCAGAAGGCCATGACCGCCCTCCAAAGTGCTCTTCCAAATGATATCTACAGAGGTTTCAAGAAGTGCAAAACTGTCAAACAACTATAAGATGCACTGAAGCTGATATATGAAGGGTCTAGTAAAGCTAAAGAGAACAAGAAAGACCTTTTGAAGCAGCATTTTGAGAAATTCACCTTCAAAACAGGTGAAACCATGACTCAACAATACTTCAGGTATGTTAAGATTATGGATACTCTAATGGATGTTGGAGTAACATTGGAGAATAAGAACATTATGAGGAAGTTCATGCCCTCTCCTCCAAGACAATGGACGCACTATTGTGTGGTCATTAAGAGGACTGAAAAGCTCAAGACCCTTACTCTCACTGAGTTGTATGGCATACTCAACGGATACTAGATGGAGATCAACATGCAAAACCCATCTGGTAACTCCAACAATCAACAGAGTTTTGCCCTTCATGTGGTAAATTTTAAGTTTGATTTTGTTATTTAATAGAAAGGTCAGTTTTAGCTATTTTGATCATCTAATTTTAATATAATCAATAAGAAGCTTGATTGAGATGAGCTGCAAGACTCCCGGTTATCCCTAGTAATCATAGGCTTGTTTTAAGTTTCATTTGGTTATCTAAATTCTATTCAGGAATGGGCTTTGGGGGGCATAACTAGATTATACATTGGGTAATCCTGCTTAAGTGTGCTTAAAGTATGGCCAGTCATCGAGCTAACCTCAGTAGTGATTGTCATTTTACCAATCGTATTGCTAGTCAAACATCTTAGGACATCTTAATAATCGATAGGAATGAAGTTACAAAATCTTTATAACTAGGATCAGACTAATAACTCAGGTGTGTTGCCATGATTGTTTTACAGTAAAGTATACTCATTATACAAACTTGTAATAACAAGAACACTACAATATGCCATATGTTAATAAGGCTATGAATGGATCCTTATGTATTAAATAGGATATGTTAAGGAGTGGAGGGTCTGCGTAGCTAGGCATTGGGACTTATTAGCAAACACATTCCCATACTCGTGCGACGATCAGGGGGATGTGGTCCATTAGCTGTGGTTGTTATGGGAACCATGTAAGGTGTAAGGTTATACTTGAAAGACTGATGCAACCAAAGCAACTAAAGAGCTTTCAACATGCATGCATGATGTACATAGTAGAAGCTACTTCAAAAGTTTTACACTCCTCATAGAAATGATTCCAAGTGTAAAATGTTTTGAAGCCAAAGACCAAATATTTTTGAAGTCAAAGATAAAGTCCTCCGATGCTTCAAGGACAAAGTCTTTCGAAGCCAAAGACTGAAGGCTTATTTCTTCCGAGGACAGAGAAGACATGCTTTCTCTGATCAACTTTTTCATAAAGCTCACCAACTTTCCACTACCACTCTGAACACTCACCAACTTATCCAAGTTGGTGAAAAGGTTCATGCTATTATAAACTGTAAATTATGGTTTGGAGTCTGTAACTTTCTTCTTTGTACCTTTTATCCTTTTGTAATAGATTAGGATGTGCGCTATGACATGTCATAGTCATAATTCAAAAGCCAATCTGCTTTTAACTGTACATTGATCTTGTTGTCTAGATTAGTGTTTCCAGCTGGCTTTCAAAGTATAGCCGGCTGTAGGATGTAGTATAAAGTATCTTAGGTTCTTGTATTTTATCTTATGGTTTGTAACACTTGTAATAGAACTTGAGAGCAATATACGACATTCTTGAAAACTATACTTATCTTGTTCTTGCTCTTGTCCTGTCTCTTACTTACTTGTGTTCTTAGCATTACATACTCAAACCTGGTTTCCTATTTGATCTGTTAAGTGTTCTAAGTCTCTCCTTTTTGTGAAAACTGTTGTGTGACCATCCCTTAACCAATCCTGCAATTGGTATTAGAGCATTTTAGGCTCATGATTGTAAGATCTCACCATCTTAAATCTCTCATTCTTCACAAAACACTTAACAACTCAAATGACAACATCTAAGTCTGATATGAAAACTGGTACTATGGTAAAGTCCCCACCGATCACTCCTGATGATTTTGATACTTGGTGCCTAATAATGGAAGGCATCATCAAGTCTCAAGACAACAGGTTATAGGAGTCTGTTACCTCAGGACCTTACATTCCATGCACCTCTCCTACTACTACTTGAGGTGGCATGATTTCAAAGGAAGTGGCTGACTATTATAAAGAAGACATGAAGAGAATTGATGTAAATCAGAAGGCCATGACCGCCCTCCAAAGTGCTCTTCCAAATGATATCTACAGAGGTTTCAAGAAGTGCAAAACTGTCAAACAACTATAAGATGCACTGAAGCTGATATATGAAGGGTCTAGTAAAGCTAAAGAGAACAAGAAAGACCTTTTAAAGCAGCATTTTGAGAAATTCACCTTCAAAACAGGTGAAACCATGACTCAACAATACTTCAGGTATGTTAAGATTATGGATACTCTAATGGATGTTGGAGTAACATTGGAGAATAAGAACATTATGAGGAAGTTCATGCCCTCTCCTCCAAGACAATGGACGTACTATTGTGTGGTCATTAAGAGGACTGAAAAGCTCAAGACCCTTACTCTCACTGAGTTGTATGGCATACTCAGCGGATACTAGATGGAGATCAACATGCAAAACCCATCTGGTAACTCCAACAATCAACAGAGTTTTGCCCTTCATGTGGTTGAAAGGGATTGTAGAGAACTACAACATCATCTCATCTCTTACCCAGAGAGCTCAAAAAGGGCCCTTTTATCAAATTAACGGAGACACCAAGGGAGAGCTACATCCAAGGAAGCCTAATCCAAGAGACAAGCTCATCACAAGACTTTGTGTCTACTGATGAAAGCACATGCAACTTCCCCTTCACCCTTAAAGACTTGGACTGTATCCATACGGATGATCTGGAGTACATGGAGATAGTCCAACAGATGGCTCTTCTCACTCATAGAGCCAAGAAATTCTACAAGAAGACAGGGAGGAAGTTTTCTAGTAATATGTCCAGTGGAAAGTTTGGGCTGGACAAAAGCAAAGTGAAGTGTTACAATTGTAGCCAAATGGGACACTTTGCTAGGGAGTGCAAGGCACCAAGGACAAATGGTGGCCAAGCATAACCTAGACCAAGCTACACTGAGGGAGCTCCACATACTAAGAAGCCCAAGCAACAGCTATAGTTGCTGAGAAGAAGGATCATTTGATTGGAGTTTCCAGGTTGAAGATGTATCTCCAAACCAAGCACTGATGGTAGATCATGAATAAGCCAAGGTATTAGAACATCTTTGTACCCCAGAATGCATTCTTAAAGTAAACAGATATAGGTCCTACAACTTAGATATAAGATCTAACCTTGAGTCCTTAAACATCTTAAAAGCTTATTTCAAAAAAGATGAAAATGATTATAAACTCAAAATTGAATATTTAAAGAAAACCCTTTCAACTCTTAAGCCTGAACATAACAACTACAGGACTCAAATCAAAGATCGCATCACTAAGTTAACTGAATGCCATGCTGAGCTTGTGATCAGCAAAGCCAGGGTGGAAAATGTGTTCTTGAAGAAGAGACCTTCAAGAACATAATATCCTTATCCCTGAATGCAAAAATATGTTATCATAACAAGCAGGGATAGGGATGTACTAAGATAGCTCCTCTAAACACTTTTCTATTTGTAAGATCTCCAAGGTGTGGAGCTTGTCAAGATGAGCTTCCCTTTATAGACTCCACTGAAGAAGGGGATGAAGAGGAGATAGTGAAGGATGAATCTGAGAAGAGTAAAAAAGATCATCCTATAAAGGGTCACTATTCTGCTAAGGAAAGGAAGGAACCGGGGATGACAAAGTCTAAGATGAAGAATTTGATCAGAGCAACCAAAGAAGAATAAAGAGGGCTAAAAGGATCAAGGCCACTTTTAACTCGAAGCAGAAACAAGTCTTTATCATTACAAGATTTGAAGTGATAAAGGCTAAGGACTCAACTATGAACTCTAGTACAAGGTGTTATAGTTCTTGTGCAACTCATCCCTACAAAGAAAAGAAGACTAATCAGCTATGTAACACTACTACACAGCCTGAACCATCCAGCTCAAGAGCAAGCCTCACCCTAGAAAGCTTGCTGCAGCATCTGAGAAGATGAAGATGGAGACGGAAAGTGATCAAGATCAGTCTTCTAGTCAAAGGACAACTCTCAGAAGGAAACCAATTGATTGTATCATGTGTGGTAGTACTTCTGATTTTGCTAAGGATTGTGTCTACAATCCCAAAGAACTATCCACATGACTAAGAAGGACTTCTGAGAGAAAGAAGAAGAAGAAAGCTTTGGAAGGAAAATCTTTTCCTTTTGGAAGCTCCAAAGTGGTAATGAAGACAAGTGAAAACTTGCATTCAGAAAAAAACTTGTTCTCGGAAGAAAGGATTGCTTCTGAAGCACTGAAGCTTGCGGCAGTAAAAGCAAGATCTTCCGAAGGCATAGTCTCCAAAACTTCCAAAGTGTTGAAGGTCAAGTCTAATCTTTCAAAGATGGTGTGGAAGATAAAAGAAGACCATATGACTAAACTTATTCATTAGCAACAACAGATGATCTTTAAAGTCTAAACATAGGATCAATCATTGTTGCATTGTCTTCAGTCCATTTTGACAGGCCCAAAACCAATGAGGTTTGGGTTTCCAAATGTAACTAACTTTCTCCTTTTATGTAGGAACAACTAAAGACTAAGAAAAATGTATGGATCATATATAGTGGATGTTCAAGGCACATGACAGGCAATGGCTCTTTGGTTCAAAACTTTTAGAAAATTGATGGAGGGCCAGTTGCTTTTGGATGAGATGTAAGAGGTTACATTACTGGAAGGGGCAGAGTCATAAATGGTGAGCTAAGCATTGAAAAGGTAAACTTTGTTAAGGAGCTTGGGTACAATTTACTAAGTGTATCCCAATTTTATGATCAGAGACATAACATGCTCTTTACTGAGCATGAGTGCATTGTTCTCAATCCCGGGGTGGCCATTCATCAGGAGCATATCCTACTTAGAGTCCCCAGGAAAGGGAACATATACAATATGGAGTTGCAAGAAGCATCTCCCTCAGGAGAAAGTTTCTTGCTTTCTATCTAAAGAAAATAGTGATGAGTCTTTCCTTTGACATAAAATAATATGCCATGTAACTTTAAGAACATGAATAAATTGATTAAGAATGATTTGGTAACTAGAATGGCACAGAAAGAGTCTACAAGTGATGATCACTGTGTTGCATGACTGAAAGGGAAGCAACACAAGGTGTCTCACAAACCAAAGGAAAAGAATTCCATCATACTTCCTTAGACTTATTGTATATGGATCTCTTTATCCCTACCAATGTAATGAGTCTAGGAAGGATCTCATACTGTTTAGTGATCATAGATGACTTCACAAGATTCACTTGGGTCTTTTTTCTTAGAACTAAGGATGGGACTCCTGAGATCTTGAAGAACTTCATACGGAAAACTAAGAATCAATGTGATCACAAGGTCAAGACCATAAGATATGATCAAGGAACTGAATTCAAAAACCAAATCCTATCATATTTTAGGATGAAAAGGGTATCTCAAAAACCACAACACATTTAACATGTCCATTACATACAACATCCATCAATATGATCAATTTCAAGTCCCTAACATACATCACACATAACCAACTAGACATACCATACAACCTACTTAACAGATTCTATCATGTTGGGCGTCCACAACAAGAGTTCTAGCATGATCCTAATGCCATGAACATGTCCAAATCCCAATATCCAAGGTTCATCCGAAATAAAGTTTTCCTTTTGGGAAAGTATATCCCAATATCTACTAAACACCCAATGTATCCATAATTCATCAATAATATACTATTTCAAGTTCATGGCAACATCCTTGTAAAGTGTTTTTAACTTAATAATATGAACATATAAACTAATAGTAACAGTTATATATTTATTTTATAAAAACACAAGACGTACGAGTTAACACACGCGTTTCCACGTTACGCGATAAAATTCATCGTTAACATTTAAATCGCGTAAACACATAAGCATAACACAATAATCATCTAATCCACTAGATTATAATTAATTTAGCATTACTGATTATTATTAGGTCACCAATGTCAAATGACAACTAGTGTGTGCTTACGACGCGTGTATGCAAAACTTAACGGAACTAACGGAGTTTGGTAACGGAAAATTACCGGATGTCACAGAACTTACCTTTAAGTGTGTAAACATGATGATTGACACTTGCTAATCACTTGTAATTTTCAATTGATACCAAAATCAAATTAGGTAGCTTGTTCTTGATCAAAAAATCACAAGGTGTTTGTGTGTGTGTGTGTGAAGGTTTCGGCCGATTAAGGGGGGTTTGGGGGCCAGGGTTCCATTTTTTTGTTTAAATATGGAAAGTAAGTTCCTTTTAACCCCTTTCAACTTTTATAATTGTAAAACTAACTTTTTAAAATTCTTAAATTATTATTAATATTTAAATATTACAACTTAATAAACAAACTAATAACATGCAATACAAATAATAATCACCATCCATAAGCATTTTATAATCCACATTGTCATATGCTAAGGCGTAATTTGTAATTTAAAAGAACAACACTTAACACCTTGATTCACGTAATCGCATTCAAGTTAAATTATTTAAATCAATAATAATTATTTGTTAGGTCACCAACGTTCAACGACAACTAGTATGTGCTCACGACATGGGTATGCAAGACCTAACGGAACTAACGGATTTTGGTAACGGAAAATTACCGGATGTCACATTTTCCCTATGTCGAAAGAATTTTCATCCCGAAAATTACGTTACATGGTTGTGTTGCATCACTTGTCCACTGCATTGGCACAAGAAAATTGGGTGAGTTTCGAATTAGTTGTCACATCATTCCCATGTTGAAAGAAATTTTATACCGAAATTTAATCAATATCTTCACCGGTTGTCGTCGTCATTTCGAACAGATGAGGACACTTAAGCTTCATCTGATCCTCACATTCCCACGTGTATTCCGGGCTACGCCTTGTGTTCTAGCGAACCTTTACAATAGGGATCTTGCTCTACTTCAAGATCTTGACCTCATGATCCATCACCTCAACTGGTTCTTCGACAAAGCGTAATTGCTCATCTACTTGCACGTCCTTGAGTGGTACGACCAAAGTCATATCAGATAAACACTTTTTCATATTAGAGACATGAAATACATTGTGAACTCCACTGAATTAATCACGTAGTTCTAATCGATATGCCAGTGGACCTATTCTTTCTAGAATCTCAACGGTCCAATGTATCTCGGATTAAGCTTGCCTCTTTTGTCGAATCAAATCACACCTTTCCATGGTGAGACTTTTAGGAAACTTTGTCGTCGGCCTGAAACTCCAAAGGTTTATGTCGCTTTCCTGTATAGTTCTTCTGTCGGTCTCGCACTGCAGCCATACAATTTCATATCTGTACAATTTTCTCGGTAGTTTCATGCACCAATTTGTGGCCAGTCAATTGACTATCAGCACCTTCTCCCAAACAAACTGGTGATTTACACTATTGCCCATACCACGCCTCAAATGGTGCCGCCTTAATACTGCTGTGATACCTATTATTGTATGAAAATTCCACTAAAGGTAGATGGACTTCCCAGTTGTTCCCAAAATCTATCACACATGCTCGCAACATATCCTCTAGGGTTTAAATGGGACATTTGCTTTACCCGTCAGTCTGAGGATGGTAGACAGTATTCATGTCTAAGCGTGTACACAAAGATTTCTGTAATGATTGCAAGAAATGGGAAACGATCAAAATAGGTACAATCTGTCTAGATATTACTTCTTTCAAGTAGATCCACGTTAGCTTATCCATTTTATCCATTTCTTGATTGCCAGGAAGTGAGCAGGCATAGTCAGTCTATCCATAACTACCCATATTTTGTAAAATGCACTAGGAGTTCTGGGTAATTTAGTAATAAAATCCATGGGAATCTGCTCCCATTTCCCCACAGGAATATCAGGTTGTTGTAGTAACCCAGATGGCTTCTGATATTCAACCTTCACCTTAGAGTAGGTCAAACACTTGCTCACGTATGTAGCTACATCCACCTTCATATTAGGCCACCAGTAGTGCGCCTTCAAATCATGATACTTCTTGTCAGAACCAGGATGTATAGAATATTTAGACTGTTGTGCCTCACTCATAACTATATCTCTTATATTTCTATAGGAAGGTACCCAAAGTCTATCCATGAAGTAACAGATTCCATCAGCTTTCACCTCGAATTGCTTATCCATCCTGCATAATGATTCAGATTCAACATTCTCTACTTTCAAAGCTTTTGTCTGAGCTTCCTTGAGCTGTTCAAGCAAATGAGTGCTAATAGTAAGTTGTAAAGCTCGCACTCGACTAGGTTTAGCAGTTTCCTTTCTGCTTAAGGTATCAGCAACCACATTTGTCTTTGTCGGGTGGTACTTAATAGCACAATCATAGTCATCTACCCAGCGTCGCTATCTCATATTTAGGTATTTTTGCTTAAAGATATGCTGAAGAATCTTGTGACTGGTGGAAATAGTGCATTTGGTACAGTACAAGTAATGTCTCTAGATCTTCAAGGAAAAAACCATTCCACCCCCCAGCTCCAAGTCATGGGTGGTGTAGTTCTTTTCCTGCACCATCAGTTGTTTCGAGGCATAGACTATCACCTTGTCATATTGCATCAAGACACAACCGCTTCCTTGGATAGAAGCATCAAAGTAAACCGCAAAGTCATCACTTCCTTCTATTAATGCTAATATTGGTGCGCTAACAAAGCTTCTGTTTTAGCAACTGCAAGGTTGTTTCTTGACTCTCTCCCCATCTGAACGTGGTACCTTTATCAGTTAAAGCAGTGAGAGGTTGAGCAATTTTTTAAAATCCCTCAATGAAACATCGATAGTATCCTACCAGTCGAAGGAATTACCGTATCTCACTGGGTGTTTTGGGAACTGACCAATTCTTTATTGCTTCAACCTTCACATGATCTACTTGGATTCCTTTCTCATTAACAATGTGACCTTGGAATTGCACCTCTCGAATCCAGAAGTCACACTTAGAGAACTTAGCGTACAATTATTCTTTCTTAAGCAACTCTAAGATTAAGTGTAGATGCTACTCGTGCTCCTTTTTGGTCTTAGAATAGATCAATATATCATCAATGAACACGATAACAAACTAATCGAGGTAGGGTTTGCACACATGATTCATGAGATCCATGAATACCGCTGGTGCATTAGTCAACCCAAATGGCATGACCAAGAATTCGTAATGACGATAATGACTTCTAAATGTTGTCTCTGAGATGCCTTCCTCTCGAACTATCAACTGATGATAAGAAGACCTCAAAATCAGTATTGGAATAATAACTGGATCCCTGGAGTTTATGCAACAAGTACTCAATACGAGGTAAAGGGTATCGGTTCTTAATCGTGACTTTGTACAACTCTCTGTAGTCAATACACATCCGGAATGTACCATCCTTCTTCTTAACAAAAAGGACAGGGCCTCCCTATGGTGATGAGCTAGGTCGAATAAATCCCTTATCCAATAGCTCCTGAAGCTATGCTGATAATTCCTGTAGCTCATTCGATGCCAATCGATAAGGTGCTATTGCAATTGGAGTTGCTCCTGGAGTCAATTCAATCTTGAATTCCACATAATGATGAGGTGGTAATCCAGGCAGGTCCTCTGGAAACACCACTGGGAAATCACGAACTACTGGGATATCCTCTATCTTCCTCTCTTCTTGTTGTTTGTCGATTACCAGGGCAAATATAGATAGACGATCTTTGCGTAGCAATTTATGCGCTTTCATGAATTATATAATACCTATCACTGCACCACTCCTTTCACCCTTAACCAAAAGGATTTCTCCACCCACCGGAATACGTATAGTTTTCATGTGAATAATGACTTCCACCTACTTCTCGGAAAGCCAATCCATGCCTACGACTACATCGAAACTCCTAAGTGTAACCGGCATAAGATTGATGTTGAAAATATGGATTGATGTTGAAAATATGTCCAGGCAGTTCTATCTTACAACCCTTAAGGATGTGTGTAACGTAAATTTGCTTACCATTAGATAATTCTACCATATACTGGGATTCTAAAGTAGAAGGCATATCACTCAAAAGACTACTAAACTCAGTGAAAATAAAGCTCCTATTGGCTCCAGTAGTAAATAGTATAGTAAGATACCAGCCATTAATAATAACTCCCCCTTGGACCTAGTTCTATCTAATCTTTGACTTCCTTTTTAAAGTCATCAAATCTATTAGCTCGTTCTTCTTTAGAAACACCAACATCGATATTAAGTGCGAAGCATAGACGTATAACATACTGAAACTGAAGTGCTTGCACGATATCCTGCGAGTCAAAAAATAATGGCCACTTGTACAATATGTATACATCAGAAGCGGACAAGTTTGTTAGCCACATAGGGTCAAATACCCTTATCGTCTCTACCTTCCCCTCTCTATCCAAAACTATGACGGCCTCTCCAGTGCGCCAGTCATAATACCACCATTTGAAATGGGGTGCAAAATCTTGTGGCATCTCCCTCAATGGAATACGAGACATAGTACGCGGAGGGTTCCATTTCAGGACTATCTTTGGTCTTCTAGTAATAGGGTTTACCTCAGATCTTCTGATGTACCTCATAGCTTGTTGAGGTTTGAAGTTCACCCATCTGGTAAGATACTATCGTTTCAGCATAGTCTTAAACCAGCCTGACATTTTCTTCGTGTCAGCATCCAGCAGCTTCAGTCATGCCAGCTGGTTGAGCTCAAAACCAGGGAGAGTCTTTAGATCATGTGAGAATCTAAAGTCCTCGATTCCCCTCTCCCTCTTTACTACGTAAACCTTGAGATCCACAAAATAAGCCCATGATATAATCTTCCCTTACACCATCTGATGCTTCTTCACTTTGTAGATCTTGGTGTAGGTACTTGGCTTAGCTGCAGCGCGCTAGGCTCAGATCTCTGAGAAACAAGCCGCCCATTCAGCCTTTCTGATATCTACGTCGGCGTCTGAGGCTGGGGCTTGGCTTGTAGATGCTTCTGCTTCCTTTTCCTTCAGACTCAGCTTCTCCAAAGTATCACTGCCGAGAATACTACCCAGATCGGGAAACGAATATCCCTCTCGGTTAGTATACTCTGGATAATGCTGAGAAGTGACGTCCTCTATCTCTATCTCGTCTATATCGTTCAGCTCCTCATCACTATCCACATCGAAGGTAGGAGCATCCTTCACTATTTCATCTGGATTCAGCTGGAATATTTCAGCAAGTTGCTCATTAGTGAGGTCATGAATTATTTCTCCTTCTTTAGGAGTATAACTCACGGACCTCCTGACGATCCCTTGCAGGTCAAGTATCATTGTCAGTTGAGACTTGATCTGCTGTAAGAGAGAAACATCGTACTCATCTTGCTGAAATGCTGGATCTGCTTGATTTAAACATGTAACACAACAATAGTTAGTATGTAATCAAGATAATCAAACGCTGAATAATAAATATATACAATAATTTCATAATATTATTCAAGTACAAAAGCTGAACAAAGTAAAACATCTAATGTTGTCTTGAATCCTCTCTGCGTCTTCAGCTGATGGTGAGGTAGGTGGGGCAGACGATGAGGCTCCTTGGTCTTGTTTCTTCTTTGTCCTTTGCTCTTGACCAGGAGTAGAGGCAGATGCAATTGCATCTCCTTCATTGTCATCATCATCATCCTCCTTACCTCTTGCCTCACCGTCACCCTCCTCATCATCATCATCACTGTCATCCTCTTCATCATCATCCTCATCATCATCACCATCATCATCTCCTTCCCTAATCTTCAGAGGCTCATCTTGTGATCCTTTAAGCTTGAGCATGATCTTCCTGTTAGCAGCCTCCAACTCCTCCAATCTCTTCACCGATTCCTGTTTGTGCTCGTGGAGTTGGGCGATCTGCTCAGCCTACTGAGAAATCTGCTGAGCTTGAGAAGCATTGAGCTCCTCCAGCTGACGTAGCTTAGCAGATTTCTCCTCATCAGCTGCTAACAGCTTCAGCCCGATCTTGTTAAGTGTTGCAAGCTGTTCCTTCACTCCAATAGGAGGGAGGGATGATCTGGTGGGGAATGTTGAAGGGCCAGCTTGGTGGCTGGCGGTGGTAGTAGTGGCTGAGGTGAATATGGGTGGTGGAGTATGAATGGGTGGAGTGGTATGATGGGTAACTATGGTAGGTGGTGTAGTGGTGGTAGGTGGTGTAGTGGTGGTAGGTGGTGTAGTGGTGGTAGGTGGTGTAGTGGTGGAAGTGGTGGTGGAGGTAGTAATCAGCGTGATCCTCCGTCTCTTTGGCTTCAGCCCATGTGGCTGAGCCATCCTCTTCCTCTGAGTCCTCCTGGACCCTAAGGCTTCCCCTTGCCTATTGGGCTGGTCTGGTGTGTATAGTGGATCTGAAGTAGTCTCCCCAGACCCGCCCGGACGTCCGCCAACCGTCCTAATCCCTCTTTCGGTGGCAACCACCCGGCTGCCCACCGTCCGAGTCAGTGGCTCCTCATTAGACACTTCTACCTCATCAGGCTGGAAGTCCTGATGGAACCCAGCTGTCTATAAATCACCATGTGGAGATGGTAGAGATGTAACATCAGCGGTAGTGGTCTAAGTATGCGATGGACCTGTATCTCCACCATCACCACTATCACCATCATCTGAGTCATCATCAGGAACCGCTATCGGCTCAGTATCCGAATCACTATCGTCGTGGCACCACTTCCTCTTTGTTGGTGCCACATAGTCTTCATGGGCCAGATGCCCAAATAATCTCCTCACCGGGGGCTTCACCTGCTTCCCCCGGTACACCCTCATCCATCCCAGAGTAGTGTCATCCATGACCTCCAGGACCACAGCATCCTCTTTCTCCTCCGGCAGCAAGGGGAGCTTCTGATTTATGATCATCTGTATAAACTGTGGATACATACAAAAGCTTTCCTTCCCCTTCTCCTTGATGTTCTCTACCAGATAGGTGAAGATCATCCTAGAGAAGCTAAATGGATGATTCAGCTCCAATGCAGCGTACGCGTTCTGCATATGGTCTGATAGCTCATCGAATCCAACCTTCTTGGATGTGATACATCTTAGAAGTACATGGGCTAAGTATTTGAACTGGGGGCACAAGTTGCTCTTGTTAAGCATACTTGCGTTAATGTCCGCCGAATACTTAGCCCTCATAAAGCAGCCTCGAACAGTGAGGTGTAAGGCCCCGTTCCCGGGCACCTTACGGTTGGTCCTTCATCGCACATAAACATTTTAAAACGTATATTTACTTTGCAGCGGAATTTAAAACTTTCATTAATAACTAAAACATGTCATTTCATAACATTACAATTCTTGTTTTGATCTCAAAATACAATGACATGTCAAAATATGGATGCCAGCCTCATCAACTGAGTAGACGTCTCGTGCCATCCTCAGCAACACTACCTGTCAACTGGAAACACATCAAAGTCAGCGTTGCTGAGTGAGTTCTAGTTTTTTTTATATTAAAACATACTTTACTTACCATCAAAACCATTCTTACATACTCACGATCATACAACATACATACACGTAGATAATATTATTATTATCTTCATCATTCATCCATTAACTCTAGTTCGTGTACCGTTCATCGTTAACGTTCACGTTCTTCTTAACTCTTTCTTTCGTTCGTACGTTTCCTACTTTCATTCATACATTCGTTACATACGTCCGTACGTACATTACATTCATTCTTACGTTCATTTCATTTATTCGTACGTTCATTACTTTCGTGCATCCTCTATCCTTCACTTCCTTCTAGATCCGGTCACACTTTACCCTCTTCATGGCACACAGCCATGATTACTGAGGTCGAGTGACAAAGATCCCGTTCCATACGTCATCATTATGTTCCTTCCGTTCATTACTTGCATTCGTTCGTTCTTTAGCCTTCATTACGTTCATTATCTTTCATTCATTTCATACTTTCTTTCTTTCACGATTACCTTTCTCATTCAACAACTCACGCGATACTCCCGACTCATGCCCGAAGACTGATACTGTGCCGGGGCCTGCTCACAAGCCCCCGACTCATGTCCGAAGACTGACACAGTACCGGAGCACGCGTTCCGTTCCTCATTCGTCTCATCTCACTCTCTCGCACTACTCCCGACTCATGTCTGAAGACTAATACTGTGCCGGGGCCTGCTCACAAACCCCCGACTCATGTCCGAAGACTGACACAGTATCGGAGCATGCGATCCTCTACTCATCCAACTAGATCCTGTCTCATGCAATACCCCCGACTCATGCTCGAAAGCTGATGCTGTGCCGGGGCCTGCTCACAAACCCCCGACTCATGTCCGAAGACTAACACAGCACCGGGATACGCGACAAAGATCCCGTCGAGTCAATCCCCTGGATTGAACTCCATCCGAGTCTGTTGCAACGCAAAGTTGCTCACCTCACTGTCTCGTCTCATGCAATATCCCCGACTCATGTCCGAAGACTGATACTGTGCCGGGGCTTGACAAACAAACCCCCGACTCATGTCCGTAGACTGACACAGTACCGGGATATGCGACAAAGATCCTCTTTCGAGTCTGTTGCGACACAGAGTCACTCACCTCATACATACACTCATTAGCTTTACGTTCATTCATTCGTTCATTAGTGCATGCACTCATTCGATACGTTCCTCTTTCATTATCTTCCACTTTACGTTACATACTACTTTCAATTCATTTATTAACGTTCAACGCAAAGCCCAGGGAAGACAAACATACAATAAATAAAAGGAACATACACATAATCATAAACATACATCATCACCATACAGGCATCATCACATATTCATAACACACATCTGACATACAATGCAATCACACGTACCGCCAGGCATACCTCACACATAACATCATGTGCGTCATCATCGTCAACTCATCATCATACATTGTCTTACATTATCCATGCCTAACTCATCATCTACAACCCCGAGGGTTCGAGCCTAAGTCCGCACTTTTCGAAAGTCGGATAATACCACGGACATTCGGGCGTATGGACACCCTTCAGTCGTCTGGCCTCCATGCGATAGGCCTTTCATTCGGGTGTCTAGACCTTCGTTCGGGTGGCTAAACCTTCATTCGGGTGTCTAGACCTTCATTCGGGTGACTAAACCTTCATTCAGGTGACTGGACCTTCAGTCTCCCCCCATTCAGGAGACTGGCCTTCAGTCTCCCCCCATTCAGGAGACTGGCCTTCAGTCTCCCCTCATTCAGGAGACTGGCCTTCAGTCTCCCCTCATTCAGGAGACTGGCCTTCAGTCTCCCCTCATTCAGGAGACTGGCTTTCAGTCTCCCCTCATTCATGCGACTGAGCTCCAGTCTCCCCTCATTCAGGAGACTGAGCTCCAGTCTCCCCTCATTCGGGCGACTGAGCTCCAGTATCCCCTCATTCGGGCGACTGAGCTCCAGTCTCCCCTCATTCGGGCGACTGAGCTCCAGTCTCCCCTCATTCGGGCGACTGAGCTCCAGTCTCCCCTCATTCGGGCGACTGAGCTCCAGTCTCCCCTCATTCAGGAGACTGAGCTCCAGTCTCCCCTCATTCGGGCGACTGAGCTCCAGTCTCCCCTCATTCGGGTGACTGAGCTCCAGTCTCCCCTCATTCAGGCTACTGAGCTCTAGTCTCCCCTCATTCGGGCGACTGAACCTATCTCAGTCGCATGTTCTCCATGCGACTGGGCCATGCGATTGGGCTATCATGCGAATGGGTACTCAAACGTGCGATTGAACCTCCTTCCGTACGACTAGACACTATGCGACTGGGCTATATGCGACTAACTCTTAACCGTCCGACTGAACTACTCTGCGATTGAACTTATGCGACCGAAACCCTCAGTCGCATCACCTATCGTGCGATTGAGGCTCAATCGGGCGTCTGAGCCTCAGTCGGGCGATTGGACATCATCTAACACTCACTCGGCTGAATGGCCCTTCAGTCGCATAACCCTAACTGGGCAGCGACTGGAGTTCTTCATACACTGCAGTCGCGAAACCCCCGTCCCCACAGTCACCATAAACCCATTTTCAGCCCAATTCGACCCTCCCAAGCCTTAGGGATTCCTACTAGGACCTCATACAAGCATATACTAGTCCTAATTCATACCATAAACACGTTACTCAAGATTTACCCAAATGGGTCAAACTTACACTATTTCAAAATAGGGTTTATATGTGATTCCAGCCCCAAAATCGTTAGAAAACATGTAAATGAGGGGTCCTAGAACTCACCTTAACAGGTAGAAGTTGATGAGCTTCAATTTAACTTGCTTCTCGACAATCGGTCAGCACTTTCCCTCTTTCTTCTCTGCTCTCTGTCGCCCTCTGCTCCCTCCCCGACTGAAAAATGGGAGGAGAGTAGAGCTGCTCCCCTTTTATACCCACAGCTCAGTCGCGTCTGGTCCAGGGGCGACTGGACCTTCAGTCGCATGAACACCATGCGATTGGACCCCCAGTCGCACGTGTTCCATGCGGCTCGTCTTTCATTCGGGCGGTTGAACTCCAATCGTGCGGTTGAGATTCAATCGGCCAAATAGCATGCGGTTGAACCTCCAGTCGCATAAATCCCAGGCGACTGAGGCTCAGTCGCACAACCTACCAAAAGTCAAACTTTCGGGTGTTACAAGTCCACCCCCCTTAAACGGGTTTCGTCCCCGAAACCTGTTGTTCCTTAAACCCTCACGGGCCATACTGTCCCATTCCTTTTCCAGTCCATCACTTGGAACTCTATTGCTCCACATCGTTTATCAATGTTCGACTTCTGGTCTATCTTGGACTATCACCGTCGGTAACCCATGCATACTGATCAATGTTCATTTGACCAGCACCTGCGACTTCAAACATGCCATGTAGAACACAGTTACTACAATTAAAAGGAACATCACAGTATTCGAGCAAAGGCTCGGCGTCATAATCATTGAGCTTTAGAGCGTCACTGAGAACCTTCAACCTTAATGCTTGAAGAACAAGGCCTTCAACTTGCGTAAAGTTGCTGCTTACCCCAGGCCCTTGTTTGATGTTCCTTATGTATGAATAATGACCCTCTTACGAATCCAACGACTGATGAAAAGACTTTCATTAATCGTGCTATGTGTTGTTCCAATTATAGCTGCACTGAGATCGGTTTCTCTCAGGTTCCTTGCAGGTACACTTTGATTGAAAAGCAAATCGACTACTTTCATGGCCCAAACCAAATTTATCTTTTTCCTTTGCTTCCATTCTACTTCTTTGCTACAACGTCGAAACTATGCGTACGTTATCGTTCGATGAACCAATCACAAACTGAAACTGTCCCACAGACAACAGGTAACACAACTTTCTCAATTGCTTTGCTCAATCTTCTAGGGCACTTGGTAACCTAGTGAATCCATTAATAGCAATCTCTACATCGAATGGCTCGTCGACGTTCCTTCTCCTATCATGCAACTCACAACAGTAGGCAGTAGGAACGAACTACTACTAAGCATGTCGTTCAGTCGGAGTCCGCTCTACCCTCCCCTTGGCTATGGCAAAAGCTGCTGTCTTTACCCTCTGTTCCCCTTCCTCGCATCGGGGCTTCCCGCCTTTGACCCCTTACACTCCCTGCTCAGATGTCCAGTCTCACCGCAATCGCAGCACTTAGTCACGTGGCAATCCCTTGCCCTATGAACTTCCTTCTTACTCTGACAACAGACGTTCAGTCCCTATTTGCACTTCCCTTCGTGATCTCTACTACCCTTCTCGCATTCCTCCCTTTTCTTGTTATCCTCTCGCGATCATTGACCCTCATCACCTTACCTTCTGCCAGCATCCCACCATCACTATCTCGCCTTCCTTTCCCTTCTTAACATAAGCTCGCTCCTCCGCTTCGCCCGATATCGCCATCACCTCCCACTTGTCGTACAACCTTCCCGTAGATTTACCGCTGACCAGAGCGTGCTTGGCCGGGTAGTGATCATGTGCCTACGGATGTCCGCCGGCAAGCCCTTCATATACCTCTTGATTTTCCGTGAGAGAGGTGTACCCTGATCCGGCACCAGCCGTGCCATCTCGTTGAATTTGGTGGGGTACTGGTGATGCGTCATCGTCCCCGCTTCCAACTGCAGGAATTCCCTTTCAACCTTATTCGTCTCACGGTGGGGACAAAGCTCCTCAATCACCAACCCTTTCGACTCTGGCCATCCCATCCTCCCGGTAGCCCGACTACCCTAAGCTTGGACTATGTTGTCCCTTCCCGCACAAAGCAGAGTCGACAAAAGAGTGAGAGGCAACTTCACTTTCTGATCCTCCCGGCACCCGCTGATATTCAGCACGGCTTCCATTTCCCTCACCCACCGGTGAGTAGCAGTAGCGGTGCCGTCACCATCGAAGTCGGAGACTTGCATCGTTTCACCCGAAGGTCTACTCCCTTCCCTGTCTCTCACCATTTCTAACAGTGTTCATCACCTCGGTCACTACAGACGGTAGGATCGTCTGCATGGTCTGGTACACTTCTTCCGCAACCGCCTCTGAGTTTACTCTCGGAATCGTCGTGACCCGATTCCCATAAACAGTTACCGAACTCACGTCAGGCGCTATCCTCGAATCATCTCCTCGCGACACACTATATTTGCCCTCGAAGTCCACCAACCCATCCATTCCAAGAACCAACTCGAAATCACCTAAGATTATCACAAGTAGTCTAACCGGGTATCCATGACCTTCTAACTCCACCTCGTGGTCTCCTATCATCTCAGAAGCCCTGATGGACCTACCTTGACGGTTTCTACATCGAAGCGCTCAGCAATACTCCCGCTCTTAATAGGCAACTTAGCACAGAAAATAATAGAAACAAACACTTTCTAGCCCCGGAACCAAACAACACACAGAAGACAATGTTTGATTACTAAATACGTACCTGTCACGATATCGGGGCCCATCCTAGCCTGTCCCGGCATTACCGTGAAGGCCCTGCGCCCTCTGCCCTTGGCTTCTTGCAATCCATGCTTATGTGACCCCTTCCCCTGCAGTTGTAGCACCGTACCACCCCACACTTTCTGGCCACATGACCACGCTTCCCGCATTTGAAACAGACATTGGTCCCCCATCTACATTCCCCGAGGTGTTCTTTGGCACACTTATCACACTTCCTCGTCCTAGCACCAGACGAAGCTACACTCCGGTCCTCCGTCCTCGCAACCTTTTTGTTGTGGGTGGCCCAGTCATGTCCAACCCGCTTTCTGTGCCAGTTCTTGTCGTCGCTATCTTTCGTGCTCTCTTCAATAGCAGTTGTCTCTTTCACCGCCCTAATTACCTCAGTCACCATGGACGGCAGAATTGCCTGTAAGGCCTGTTGAACTCCCTCAACAACAGCCTCTTTCATGGCGATCCTCAAACTAGTGCCATCATCACTGCCCTCCAGCTGAGGGGCCTTAGGCTCTTCAAGTGCCATTTCAGCCGCCCTAGCCATGCTTCTCGTGACACACGGTTCAGCTCTACGTTCACCACAACCCTTATCTGGCAAAACCTTAGAAGGTTTACCGCTAGCCATCTTTTGACACACACTGAAAGATTCAAACACCAACACAGTCATTCAAGGGATTAGCTCGGTTTATGTTAAGTACAGTAAGTCCCTAATTACAGTGGCCAGTTGTGATTAGCCACTTACTCTACTCTTCGTACCCCGAGCATCACCTATCCTGACTACATTAGTATCTCAGTCTAACAGTACATATAACTCACATCACATGCGCACATAATAACCAGTTAATCTTTAAGAAAAATACCTGATGGCACGCGACTACTCAGATGGCATTCTCATTCTCCCTGTCCCATTCTCAGTTTAAGTTTAGGTTTATTATAAAAAAAATTTACCCATTTTACTTAAACTTTTGCTCTGATACCAACTTGTAAGGCCCCGTTCCCGGGCACCTTACGGTTGGTCCTTCATCGCACATAAAACATTTTAAAACGTATATTTACTTTGCAGCGGAATTTAAAACTTTCATTAATAACTAAAACATGTCATTTCATAACATTACAATTCTTGTTTTGATCTCAAAATACAATGACATGTCAAAATATGGATGCCAGCCTCATCAACTGAGTAGACGTCTCGTGCCATCCTCAGCAACACTACCTGTCAACTGGAAACACATCAAAGTCAGCGTTGCTCAGTGAGTTCTAGTTTTTTTTATATTAAAACATACTTTACTTACCATCAAAACCATTCTTACATACTCACGATCATACAACATACGTACACGTAGATAATATTATTATTATCTTCATCATTCATCCATTAACTCTAGTTCGTGTACCGTTCATCGTTAACGTTCACGTTCTTTCTTAACTCTTTCTTTCGTTCGTACGTTTCCTACTTTCATTCATACATTCGTTACATACGTCCGTACGTACATTACATTCATTCTTACGTTCATTTCATTTATTCGTACGTTCATTACTTTCGTGCATCCTCTATCCTTCACTTCCTTCTAGATCCGGTCACACTTTACCCTCTTCATGGCACACAGCCATGATTACTGAGGTCGAGTGACAAAGATCCCGTTCCATACGTCATCATTATGTTCCTTCCGTTCATTACTTGCATTCGTTCATTCTTTAGCCTTCATTACGTTCATTATCTTTCATTCATTTCATACTTTCTTTCTTTCACGATTACCTTTCTCATTCATCAACTCACGCGATACTCCCGACTCATGCCCGAAGACTGATACTGTGCCGGGGCCTGCTCACAAGCCCCCGACTCATGTCCGAAGACTGACACAGTACCGGAGCACGCGTTCCGTTCCTCATTCGTCTCATCTCACTCTCTCGCACTACTCCCGACTCATGTCTGAAGACTAATACTGTGCCGGGGCCTGCTCACAAACCCCCGACTCATGTCCGAAGACTGACACAGTATCGGCGCATGCGATCCTCTACTCATCCAACTAGATCCTGTCTCATGCAATACCCCCGACTCATGCTCGAAAGCTGATGCTGTGCCGGGGCCTGCTCACAAACCCCCGACTCATGTCCGAAGACTGACACAGCACCGGGATACGCGACAAAGATCCCGTCGAGTCAATCCCCTGGATTGAACTCCATCCGAGTCTGTTGCAACGCAAAGTTGCTCACCTCACTGTCTCGTCTCATGCAATATCCCCGACTCATGTCCGAAGACTGATACTGTGCCGGGGCTTGACAAACAAACCCCGACTCATGTCCGTAGACTGACACAGTACCGGGATATGCGACAAAGATCCTCTTTCGAGTCTGTTGCGACACAGAGTCGCTCACCTCATACATACACTCATTAGCTTTACGTTCATTCATTAGTTCATTAGTGCATGCACTCATTCGATACGTTCCACTTTCATTATCTTCCACTTTACGTTACATACTACTTTCAATTCATTTATTAACGTTCAACGCAAAGCCCAGGGAAGAAAAACATACAATAAATAAAAGGAACATACACATAATCATAAACATACATCATCACCATACAGGCATCATCACATATTCATAACATACATCTGACATACAATGCAATCACACGTACCGCCAGGCATACCTCACACATAACATCATGCGCGTCATCATCGTCAACTCATCATCATACATTGTCTTACATTATCCATGCCCAACTCATCATCTACAACCCCGAGGGTTCGAGCCTAAGTCCGCACTTTTCGAAAGTCGGATAATACCACGGACATTCGGGCGTATGGACACCCTTCAGTCGTCTGGCCTCCATGCGATAGGCCTTTCATTCGGGTGTCTAGACCTTCGTTCGGGTGGCTAAACCTTCATTCGGGTGTCTAGACCTTCATTCGGGTGACTAAACCTTCATTCAGGTGACTGGACCTTCAGTCTCCCCCCATTCAGGAGACTGGCCTTCAGTCTCCCCCCATTCAGGAGACTGGCCTTCAGTCTCCCCTCATTCAGGAGACTGGCCTTCAGTCTCCCCTCATTCAGGAGACTGGCCTTCAGTCTCCCCTCATTCAGGAGACTGGCTTTCAGTCTCCCCTCATTCATGCGACTGAGCTCCAGTCTCCCCTCATTCAGGAGACTGAGCTCCAGTCTCCCCTCATTCGGGCGACTGAGCTCCAGTTTCCCCTCATTCGGGTGACTGAGCTCCAGTCTCCCCTCATTCGGGCGACTGAGCTCCAGTCTCCCCTCATTCGGGCGACTGAGCTCCAGTCTCCCCTCATTCGGGCGACTGAGCTCCAGTCTCCCCTCATTCAGGAGACTGAGCTCCAGTCTCCCCTCATTCGGGCGACTGAGCTCCAATCTCCCCTCATTCGGGTGACTGAGCTCCAGTCTCCCCTCATTCAGGCGACTGAGCTCCAGTCTCCCCTCATTCGGGCGACTGAACCTATCTCAGTCGCATGTTCTCCATGCGACTGGGCCATGCGATTGGGCTATCATGCGAATGGGTACTCAAACGTGCGATTGAACCTCCTTCCGTACGACTAGACACTATGCGACTGGGCTATATGCGACTAACTCTTAACCGTCCGACTGAACTACTCTGCGATTGAACTTATGCAACCGAAACCCTCAGTCGCATCACCTATCGTGCGATTGAGGCTCAATCGGGCGTCTGAGCCTCAGTCGGGCGATTGGACATCATCTAACACTCACTCGGCTGAATGGCCCTTCAGTCGCATAACCCTAACTGGGCAGCGACTGGAGTTCTTCATACACTGCAGTCGCGAAACCCCCGTCCCCACAGTCACCATAAACCCATTTTCAGCCCAATTCGACCCTCCCAAGCCTTAGGGATTCCTACTAGGACCTCATACAAGCATATACTAGTCCTAATTCATACCATAAACACGTTACTCAAGATTTACCCAAATGGGTCAAACTTACACTATTTCAAAAATAGGGTTTATATGTGATTCCAGCCCCAAAATCGTTAGAAAACATGTAAATGAGGGGTCCTAGAACTCACCTTAACAGGTAGAAGTTGATGAGCTTCGATTTAACTTGCTTCTCGATAATCGGTCAGCACTTTCCCTCTTTCTTCTCTGCTCTCTGTCGCCCTCTGCTCCCTCCCCGACTGAAAAATGGGAGGAGAGTGGAGCTGCTCCCCTTTTATACCCACAGCTCAGTCGCGTCTGGTCCAGGGGCGACTGGACCTTCAGTCGCATGAACACCATGCGATTGGACCCCCAGTCGCACGTGTTCCATGCGGCTCGTCTTTCATTCGGGCGGTTGAACTCCAATCGTGCGGTTGAGATTCAATCGGCCAAATAGCATGCGTCTTTGGCACACTTATCACACTTCCTCGTCCTAGCACCAGACGAAGCTACACTCCGGTCCTCCGTCCTCGCAACCTTTTTGTTGTGGGTGGCCCAGTCATGTCCAACCCGCTTTCTGTGCCAGTTCTTGTCGTCGCTATCTTTCGTGCTCTCTTCAATAGCAGTTGTCTCTTTCACCGCCCTAACTACCTCAGTCACCATGGACGGCAGAATTGCCTGTAAGGCCTGTTGAACTCCCTCAACAACAGCCTCTTTCATGGCGATCCTCAAACTAGTGCCATCATCACTGCCCTCCAGCTGAGGGGCCTTAGGCTCTTCAAGTGCCATTTCAGCCGCCCTAGCCATGCTTCTCGTGACACACGGTTCAGCTCTACGTTCACCACAACCCTTATCTGGCAAAACCTTAGAAGGTTTACCGCTAGCCATCTTTTGACACACACTGAAAGATTCAAACACCAACACAGTCATTCAAGGGATTAGCTCGGTTTATGTTAAGTACAGTAAGTCCCTAATTACAGTGGCCAGTTGTGATTAGCCACTTACTCTACTCTTCGTACCCCGAGCATCACCTATCCTGACTACATTAGTATCTCAGTCTAACAGTACATATAACTCACATCACATGCGCACATAATAACCAGTTAATCTTTAAGAAAAATACCTGATGGCACGCGACTACTCAGATGGCATTCTCATTCTCCCTGTCCCATTCTCAGTTTAAGTTTAGGTTTATTATAAAAAAAATTTACCCATTTTACTTAAACTTTTGCTCTGATACCAACTTGTAAGGCCCCGTTCCCGGGCACCTTACGGTTGGTCCTTCATCGCACATAAAACATTCTAAAACGTATATTACTTTGCAGCGGAATTTAAAACTTTCATTAATAACTAAAACATGTCATTTCATAACATTACAATTCTTGTTTTGATCTCAAAATACAATGACATGTCAAAATATGGATGCCAGCCTCATCAACTGAGTAGACGTCTCGTGCCATCCTCAGCAACACTACCTGTCAACTGGAAACACATCAAAGTCAGCGTTGCTGAGTGAGTTCTAGTTTTTTTTATATTAAAACATACTTTACTTACCATCAAAACCATTCTTACATACTCACGATCATACAACATACGTACACGTAGATAATATTATTATTATCTTCATCATTCATCCATTAACTCTAGTTCGTGTACCGTTCATCGTTAACGTTCACGTTCTTTCTTAACTCTTTCTTTCGTTCGTACATTTCGTACTTTCATTCATACATTCGTTACATACGTCCGTACGTACATTACATTCATTCTTACGTTCATTTCATTTATTCGTACGTTCATTACTTTCGTGCATCCTCTATCCTTCACTTCCTTCTAGATCCGGTCACACTTTACCCTCTTCATGGCACACAGCCATGATTACTGAGGTCGAGTGACAAAGATCCCGTTCCATACGTCATCATTATGTTCCTTCCGTTCATTACTTGCATTCGTTCATTCTTTAGCCTTCATTACGTTCATTATCTTTCATTCATTTCATACTTTCTTTCTTTCACGATTACCTTTCTCATTCATCAACTCACGCGATACTCCCGACTCATGCCCGAAGACTGATACTGTGCCGGGGCCTGCTCACAAGCCCCCGACTCATGTCCGAAGACTGACACAGTATCGGAGCACGCGTTCCGTTCCTCATTCGTCTCATCTCACTCTCTCGCACTACTCCCGACTCATGTCTGAAGACTAATACTGTGCCGGGGCCTGCTCACAAACCCCCGACTCATGTCCGAAGACTGACACAGTATCGGAGCATGCGATCCTCTACTCATCCAACTAGATCCTGTCTCATGCAATACCCCCGACTCATGCTCGAAAGCTGATGCTGTGCCGGGGCCTGCTCACAAACCCCCGACTCATGTCCGAAGACTGACACAGCACCGGGATACGCGACAAAGATCCCGTCGAGTCAATCCCCTGGATTGAACTCCATCCGAGTCTGTTGCAACGCAAAGTTGCTCACCTCACTGTCTCGTCTCATGCAATATCCCCGACTCATGTCCGAAGACTGATACTGTGCCGGGGCTTGACAAACAAACCCCCGACTCATGTCCGTAGACTGACACAGTACCGGGATATGCGACAAAGATCCTCTTTCGAGTCTGTTGCGACACAGAGTCGCTCACCTCATACATACACTCATTAGCTTTACGTTCATTCATTCGTTCATTAGTGCATGCACTCATTCGATACGTTCCTCTTTCATTATCTTCCACTTTACGTTACATACTACTTTCAATTCATTTATTAACGTTCAACGCAAAGCCCAGGGAAGAAAAACATACAATAAATAAAAGGAACATACACATAATCATAAACATACATCATCACCATACAGGCATCATCACATATTCATAACATACATCTGACATACAATGCAATCACACGTACCGCCAGGCATACCTCACACATAACATCATGCGCGTCATCATCGTCAACTCATCATCATACATTGTCTTACATTATCCATGCCCAACTCATCATCTACAACCCCGAGGGTTCGAGCCTAAGTCCGCACTTTTCGAAAGTCGGATAATACCACGGACATTCGGGCGTATGGACACCCTTCAGTCGTCTGGCCTCCATGCGATAGGCCTTTCATTCGGGTGTCTAGACCTTCGTTCGGGTGGCTAAACCTTCATTCGGGTGTCTAGACCTTCATTCGGGTGACTAAACCTTCATTCAGGTGACTGGACCTTCAGTCTCCCCCCATTCAGGAGACTGGCCTTCAGTCTCCCCCCATTCAGGAGACTGGCCTTCAGTCTCCCCTCATTCAGGAGACTGGCCTTCAGTCTCCCCTCATTCAGGAGACTGGCCTTCAGTCTCCCCTCATTCAGGAGACTGGCTTTCAGTCTCCCCTCATTCATGCGACTGAGCTCCAGTCTCCCCTCATTCAGGAGACTGAGCTCCAGTCTCCCCTCATTCGGGCGACTGAGCTCCAGTCTCCCCTCATTCGGGTGACTGAGCTCCAGTCTCCCCTCATTCGGGCGACTGAGCTCCAGTCTCCCCTCATTCGGGCGACTGAGCTCCAGTCTCCCCTCATTCGGGCGACTGAGCTCCAGTCTCCCCTCATTCAGGAGACTGAGCTCCAGTCTCCCCTCATTCGGGCGACTGAGCTCCAATCTCCCCTCATTCGGGTGACTGAGCTCCAGTCTCCCCTCATTCAGGCGACTGAGCTCCAGTCTCCCCTCATTCGGGCGACTGAACCTATCTCAGTCGCATGTTCTCCATGCGACTGGGCCATGCGATTGGGCTATCATGCGAATGGGTACTCAAACGTGCGATTGAACCTCCTTCCGTACGACTAGACACTATGCGACTGGGCTATATGCGACTAACTCTTAACCGTCCGACTGAACTACTCTGCGATTGAACTTATGCGACCGAAACCCTCAGTCGCATCACCTATCGTGCGATTGAGGCTCAATCGGGCGTCTGAGCCTCAGTCGGGCGATTGGACATCATCTAACACTCACTCGGCTGAATGGCCCTTCAGTCGCATAACCCTAACTGGGCAGCGACTGGAGTTCTTCATACACTGCAGTCGCGAAACCCCCGTCCCCACAGTCACCATAAACCCATTTTCAGCCCAATTCGACCCTCCCAAGCCTTAGGGATTCCTACTAGGACCTCATACAAGCATATACTAGTCCTAATTCATACCATAAACACGTTACTCAAGATTTACCCAAATGGGTCAAACTTACACTATTTCAAAAATAGGGTTTATATGTGATTCCAGCCCCAAAATCGTTAGAAAACATGTAAATGAGGGGTCCTAGAACTCACCTTAACAGGTAGAAGTTGATGAGCTTCGATTTAACTTGCTTCTCGATAATCGGTCAGCACTTTCCCTCTTTCTTCTCTGCTCTCTGTCGCCCTCTGCTCCCTCCCCGACTGAAAAATGGGAGGAGAGTGGAGCTGCTCCCCTTTTATACCCACAGCTCAGTCGCGTCTGGTCCAGGGGCGACTGGACCTTCAGTCGCATGAACACCATGCGATTGGACCCCCAGTCGCACGTGTTCCATGCGGCTCGTCTTTCATTCGGGCGGTTGAACTCCAATCGTGCGGTTGAGATTCAATCGGCCAAATAGCATGCGGTTGAACCTCCAGTCGCATAAATCCCAGGCGACTGAGGCTCAGTCACACAACCTACCAAAAGTCAAACTTTCGGGTGTTACATGAGGGGATGTAATCGGGTGGGGCAATCAGAATCATCCCCTAACTCCAGCACCGTCCTGATTTCCTCCTCTGTAATCTGGATTGCCTCCCCAAATATAGAACTCCTGATAGTATGGGGCTCGGTGGACCTATCTACAGTAGCGCCTTCACAAAACGCCTGTTTTATGGATCTGTAAGGTGTGCATGGCGTAGAGATCGCTCGGAAAATCCTTGAGCATCGTAAGAATGTGATGATGCCAACAAACTCCGTAGCGTTGCGGGAAGAGAGATCGAGATGAGCACATACGTTGTGCTTAGTGCTCATCGGCCACCGACTAGCCATCTGTGACACAAAGTAATAAACATTAGTACGTGTCAAAGAATACCAGACTTGTTTCATGAACTTGAAAATTTTGTTCAGTTATGTGACTGAGTTGAGTGACTGAGATCTAGTCATGCGACTGAACAGTGCGACTGAGATCTAATCGTGCGATTGAGTTCATACGTACGATTGAGTCATGCGACTGGACTTAGTCGTATGTTCATACATGCGTTTACCTCAGTTGTGCGATTGAGCTCAGACGCATGGTTTAGTCGTGCGATTGAACCATCCGTCCGTCTCAGTCGTGCGACTGAGCCATTTGCCTCGCTCGGTCGTCTGACTGAAGTTCATCAGTGTGTCCAATCGCATGTCCGATAGTTTGTTTATTCAAATTCGATTTTTGAGCAATACTTGATGTTAAACGTTGAGGATTGGCTCATTATGTTCGCAGAAGACCGACAAAACCCCTAATAAATTTCATTTGATAAAAAAAAGTTAGTTTTCGTGGTTTATTTGTCATATTTGGTTCGGTTTTAAATTAGGTCATTGATTTGCTCATTTTGACGTTGTAGTAACCGATTAATCAGCCAACTAATGTCGCCTAGTACCTATAGAGTAGAAACAAATGTCAGAACGTGTCAAAAAGCAGGTTTAAGAAGATCAAACGAAATTCTGGCAGTATGTGTGTGTATCGTGCGTCTAAGGGGTGATTTGGGAGAATGAAGCGACTAAGACCAACTCCCCCTCTATTTATACTAGCGCCCTTCAGTCGTGCGACTGAACCTAGTCGCATGATTGATTCTTGCGACTGAGCTTCAATCGTACGATACGCCCATTTGGTCATCTCCAATTGTACGATTGAGGTTCATTCGTGCGACTGTCACAGTCGGTCACCTCCAATCGTACGATTGGGCTCATTCGTATGGTCCATTTGTATGACTGATCCATACTCATGGTCTAGTCATGCGAATGGGTCATACTTGTGAAATTTTGCCTTTTTGACCCTTTGACACTTAGCCCCTTGAAACAATAGATAAAACATTTGATCATTTGATCATCTTAGACATGACCAATTTAAGATTAAAAACCTTTTGATCACCTCAGATATGATCCATTTATCCACCTGATCACCTTAGAGTGACCCAGTTATCCACCTGATCATCTCAGACATGATCCATTTATCCACCTGATCATCTCAGACAAGATCCTTTTACCTTTTTAGAAACAATTTATTTAAGATTAACGTTAAGTTCATTTTGTGACATTCACAGCAATGAATAACATAGTGAAGTCCGACATAGACACACTTTTCAAATAACTTGAAAGACTAACTTAAGTAACCAAATAAATAGGTTTTTGTGATTTTGTTAGGATAGGGTAGAGTAGCCTGTTAGCATTAACATAATTACTAAGACAGATTCATATGGAATCAGACAGGCATAGACTGAATTACTTGAAACTTTTAAATATATACTGAAATGGAAACTAACATATTTACATATCACAGTTTCTCATTCATCTGAGACTTCTAAGTTCTAAATGGGAATCATGCTTGATCTGATATGTAACACACCTTGATTTTGAACATCAGGTGGTACAGCCACGACGATTGTCAGTATACTTATCCACTTAAATCCATACACTGACTTTTGACACATATTGGTGATGTATTAGGTTATATTATTTCAACCAACATTAGTGGATCCCAAGCTTATATGGTAATCAACATTCTTCAGGAGACTTTTAAGCGGTACACGGGTATTTTGACAAGAAGAGACTATTCATAGATCTTTCAAAGAGAAGCCAAGCCTCAGGTCAGTGCCATCGCACAGCAGAGAGGCGGCAAACAACAATGAATTCTAGAATATCTAGGTTATGCTTATCCTCAGGTCAGTGCCATCACACAGCAGAGAGGCACACAACCTATCTTCTTGTTAGAGCACCTTTAAAATTTTCTTTTGCATATAACGCACCAACAACATAGGTTATCAGCTTGATTACGTTTATTTTCATTTTCGTGCTTTGCTCTTTTTGTGGTCATCCGCACACTTTTAGTGGCGTTTATTTGCTCGTCATCCCTTATTGGAAATAATTGATTGTGTTAACCAGTAATAAGATGGGAACCCACAGTCGGTTGAACAGATTAGTTTAAATTGAGTTCACCAATGATGTCTACTAGTCTATTGTGTTGAATCTACCGACACATCGTATAATGTACTAGCACCTCCCTAGATCGACTTTCTCTGTGTAATTACAGTTACAAACAAGCGTACTATAATTTTCCCAATTTGTTAGACTTAGAATTCTCTGACTAATATTTTCTGTGATTTAATTAAAATAAAATTGCAAAAATTGAAAATCTTTTTGGTGTTCCAAGTAACTTGACGCCTGTGTACTATCACCTTCCATAGTGTTGAATCACATTATTATCTTTGTTGTTTTGCCTTTTTTAGCTTATCTGCCCTCCCCTCTTTTTTTTAAGTAAATAACTACTGAAAGTAAACTAATCTCCCCCTAAAATTCTAAAACAAAAAATCTTTTTGTGTTTTTGGATTTTTATAACACAAGGAAATGAAAACAAATAGAAATACAATAAAATTAAAAGTTAAAAAGTGTCGGACTAAGCATCTGTGTTTTCTGAAATGATGTCACTTTTCTTTTTTACGGCGTTGACCTCTAACAGATAGAAAAATCTGGGTTTATCAAACGGTTTGGTGTAGAGGTCGGCACGTTGAAAATCCGTGTTTATTTTAATCACATCAATTAATTGTTTTTCATAGCAATCGTGTATGAAATGATACTTTATGCCGATGTGTTTTGTTTTAGGGTGTTGAACAGGATTTTTAGTTACAACTATGGCAGCAGAGTTATCAACATATATAGGGGTGTTAGAAAATTACAAACCGTAGTCCCGCATTTGCTGTTGGATCCAGATGATCTGAGAGCAGCAACTTACAGCAGCTACATATTCAACTTCACAAGTTGATAAGGCAACCGAGGTCTGCTTCTTGCATTGCCAGGTGACTAAAAATCTTCCAAAGAACTAGCACCCTGCTGATGTTGACTTGAAGTTCATCTTGCAGCCGTCGTAGTCTGAATCACTATATGCAGTTAGCTTAAAGTCATCATCATGAGGATACCACAACCCCAGTGTTGGAGTACCCTTCAGATAACGAAAAATCCTTTTCACCCCAATTAGATGATTTACTTTCGACTTGGCTTGATATCTGGAGCATAAACATGTGGCATACATGATATCTGGAAGCGAGGCAGTGAGATACATGAGAGATCCGATCATCCCACGATACATAGTGGCATCCACCAAATCCCCATTCTCACGGATTTCCCCATAAAGGAACGCACTCTTTACATCTATTTGATAGACTTTGATCTTCATATACGATGCATAGGCTAGGAAGATGAAGATTGCTTCCATTCTAGCCACGGGTGCAAACACTTCATTATAGTCGACTCCCTCGACTTGTCTGAAGCCTTGAACAACCAGACGTGCCTTGTTTCTGATAACAACACCTTGGTCATACTTCTTGTAGCGTAGCACCCATTTGGTGCCAATCACTTTCACACCTTTGGGCCTGTCAACGAGTGTCCACACTCCAAGCTTCTTGAACTGTAGTAGCTCCTCCTGCATAGCGTTGACCCAGGCCTCATCCTTAAGGGCATCGCTTACGTGTTTGGGCTCGACTTGAGAAACAAAACATTTGAAAGCCCCATCATTTACGTAGCCCTTTTTCCATAATTGCAGCATAATCAGCAGAATATAACTGATTTCTTGTCTGCACGCCGAAGTGAAGATCCCCAATGATAGTCTCCGGGGATGATTCACACTGATCCTAGTCATAGGTGTCGTAGGTACGACAACTTCAGTATCAAGATTTGTTGTGACAGGTTCAGTATCCGGATTCCCTGATGCATGTTCAGTAGCTGATGAGCTTCCTTCTTGATTAACATTATGCTCAATGCCTGTCTCAGCTGGTTCTACATCATCTGATGACTCAACACTCTCGTCCTGAGCAGCTATTGATGATCTCGAAGCACCACTGGCTGGTGTCATATTGTTGATATCCCGATTTGGTGTATTTAAAACATCGTACATCATCTAAGCAGCAATCTCTTCATCTGAATCTATCTGAGGAAGCATCGTAGTCGAAGAATGATGACGGACCTTTTCCAGCAGGGGGGATGGTGAATCGTTGCACATCGACAATGCACCATACTTCTATCTGACCTGTTGAGTTGTTGTAAACTCGTTTGTCTGGTATGTTGTATCCAGGAAAGATCCCCTGATCTGCTTTTTCGCTGAACTTGCCCTCCGGAGTTTTCTTCAGTAACGTGCATGGAGCTCCGAATGGTTCCAGATACTCCAGGTTAGGTTTGCGTTTCTGAAGCAACTCATAGCAAGTCTTCCCATGCCGCTTGACTACTAATACACGATTAAGCGTGTAGCAAGCATTGGCAACAACTTCATTCCAGAACTGTACTGGCAGTTTTGAATCTGCCAACATAGTCCTTGAAGTCTCGATCAAGCTCCTATTCTGGCGTTCAGCAACTCCATTCATCTGTGGCGTGTGTGCAGAGGTGAACTGGTGAACAATTCCTTTTTCCTTGCAGAAAGCATCCATCCACTGATTTTTGAATTCAGTTCCATTATCTGAACGGACCTTCCTAACCTTCAGATTGTAGAGGGACTCCAGTGTAGTGACGAGCACCTTGAATGATTTGAATGTTTCTGACTTAGCTTTCAGAAACATCCCCCAGGAGAAACGTGAGTAGTCATCCGTGACGACAAAACAGTACCAGTCTCCGGCGATACTCTTCGTGCTGACAAGACCGAATAGATTCATAACTGTAGCTCCAGGGGCATCTTGATAGAGTTAACGTGCTTGGTCTTATGAGACTTCCTGGTCTGCTTTCCCTTCTTGCATGAGACACAGAAATCTGGAAGTTTGAAGTTCTTTATAGTAACTCCCTCAACTAAGTTGTTATGAATCAGATGATTCATCTTCCTGTGATTTATGTGTCCCATTCTCCTGTGCCATGAGATGGACTCCTTCTCAGTTGCTTTTGATAAAAAGCACTGAACAGTCTACTCACTAGTAGAAGCATTTGACATGTCCATGACGTACAAATCGTTGTTCCGTGATGCTGACATTAAGACCCGCTCCTCTGGAATCTCCATCTCCTTCTTCAGAATGTAACACTTCCGATTGTCAAACATCACTTTGAAGCCCTTGTCACATATCTAAGAAACTGAAAGCAAATTGTTTTCCAATTGTTGAACAAAATTTACTTTATCAAACTTTACCAGTCCATTACCTACTTCTCCTTGTGCGGTAATGTATCCTCCTTTGTTTCCAGCAAAAGAAACATGTCCCCCTTTAATTTGTTTGACAATGAAAAGAGAGACTGATTTCCCGTCATGTGCCTGGATGCTACGCTATCTACTATCCATGTGTTGGTAGAAGCACTATAGCGGACAACCTGCACATAATAGAAAATAATTAGTTAAGGAGGGGGACCCAAGCCTTGAATGGCTTGGGTTTCCTAGAGGCATCACACATCACAAACTCAACCCACTGACCTCTAGCACTTGGGGAAACCTCATCCTTCAGCTTATCAACGCTATCAGACACATTAGATGTTTTAGCTTTCCACAGACCATCCTTGTGTAAGGATTGTTTGTGGTAAACTGATGACTGATTTACTGTTTGAACTTTAGGTTTGTTTTCAAAAACAGGTGTCACCTCAGCATCATAGACTTGCCAGTGACTTGTCTATCTTGTCTGTGGTGTTTAGACCTAACAGGAGTTTTAGATCTCTGTTTTGAAGAAACCTGTTTAACATCTTGATCTAGTTCAACTTTAATCCTAGGTGTCTTATAGCGAGGACAGTTCGAAGAGATGTGACCTCTTTGTCCACAAGTATAACATGATCTCCTCTCAACAGGACTAGGAGATCTCTTGTGGGGTGGGGAGTACACTTCAGGTATGGGCTTTTTGGTCTCAACCTTTTGATTTTCACATTCTTTGACAAATTTTACTTGTTTAACATTATGATTACTTTGTCTTTTAAGATGATTGAGATCTTGCTTAACTGGTTTAGACAGAGTGGTTTTTGAAGTCTTATGTTGTGTGACAGCAAATCTTGAACCTGACCAAAGAGATGCTTGAACATCCTCTTCCACCATGGACTCAATGATGGTTTTATCCTTTGTGCCTGAAGATGATGTCTTCTGATCAGCAACCGGAGAAGCAAGTTTTACTACAGAGTCCGGATCACTAACCAGAGGAGTAGTCACCACATGGTCCTTGATGGGATTATTATTAACAGGTCTCTGTTTGGTGTTCTGGAGGATCTCATGTGGTGGAGGCAAAACTTTATATCCCAGCCCTTCCCCGTTGTTTCTTTCTTTAACCAAGTTTTTCAAAATGTGAGAGGAACTAGCTAAACTATGTATTTTTGCTTTAAAAACTCATTTTCAACTTGTAAAATAGCTCTGTCCTTTTTAGTTTCCTCAATTGTTTTTAAGTAAAACTTTATGTCATTCTCTTGGTTAAAAGCAACAACCTCAGTCTCTTTTAATTGTTTTCTCAACAAGTCAATTTTCTCCTTAAAACTTCTTTCATTTTGCTTTAATACTCTATTAGCCTCTGTGCAAAGTTTTAAGTCATTTACTAAGTTATCATTATGTTCTAATAACCTAGCAAATTTCAGATCAATGCTTTCCCTAAACTTATTACATTCAACACATGCATGTTTATCAAAGAGAACGTCTTTTGATTCTACCTGTGCAGATGTAGAAGTGCCAGCCATGAAAGTAGCCTGGGGTTCCTGGTGTGCTGCAGATTCTGCATTTAGTTCATCCTCCACAAGTTGATCAAAAGCAACCATAGTCTCATCCACATCAGTAGCATCAAGCTCAACTGAGTTCTCCCCCTCACTCACTGAGTCTTCGTTTAGATCTTCAACCGATGCAATGTTAGCTTCACCATCAGATAAGAAACGGAAAGACCAATCTTGTCCTTCATCACCCTGTGCTACCATTGCTTTGGAGTCATGGCTGGTTGACGTTGCCTTTTGAGTCTTGTCCTTATCCTGCCTGTTAAATGATGAGAACGGGTTGCCATTTCCTGTCTTATTGGGTTTGGCTCACTCCCGCTTGAAATGGCCTTTTTCACCGCAGTTGAAACAGGTGACTTTTGACTTGTCGAATCCAAACGTTGTATCCTATGTAGCTACGAGGTTCTGTCCCGTCTTTTTAACGAACTTCTTTCCTCTACGCATAGCACTAGCGAGAGCCCACATTATATCCATCCGTTCAAGCTCTGTTTCATCAACCTGTTCATAATCTTCATCTGCTAGATGGCAATTTCCAATCTTTCCAGCAACTAACCCATCATAAGAATGTACCACAACAGCTAGTAGATCCATATGCTCCTTAGCAACTTCAACAGTTATGTTGCCCAAATTCTCTGTAGTTAACTTCGTCGATTGAATTTCTGGAGCATTAAATTGGACGCTTGATGATCCACCTGAGTCACAACTTGAGGAAGTAGTTGGAATGCTTGCAGATGCGTTAGACATGAAAACAGTCTGCAAAGGCGCACTCGAAGACGTTGTAGTAGGAGTCATATTGTAGAGAGAAGGATTTTGAGTGTAGTTACCCTTCTTAGACTTGTACTTATTTCTAACCTCTTCCTCCCTTAACTTCAGAATAAAGTCATTTATGTCCAAAGTCTCCAACACAGCATTATGTCTTAAAGTGGAAACAAATGAATCCCACTTATCAGGTAACCCATCAATCAAGCTTGACACCTTGTCTTCCATGGATGTTTTAACCCCGTGAGTATGCAGTTCACTCATTAAATGATAGAAGCGGTCGATCACATCATCCAAACTTTCATTCCCAATAGATGAGAAGTTATGAAATTCCTTCTTCAACGCTTTAGCCTTTAGAGACTTAAGCGTAGCATTTCCTTCATAACGTTTCTCAAGAGCTGACCATAACTTCTTGCACTGCGTGTGCTCTGAGAACTGATGGAAAATGTCCTTTGGGATGGAATGTGTCAACAATGTGTAGGCCTTCTTCTCAGCATTGTACGCAGTCTTTTGTGCCTCAGTCAAGCCACTTAGAGTCAATGGAACACCATCAGCTCCAACGGGAATAGTGTAGCCAGTCTCAATAGTGTTCCAGAGGTTTGTGTCTACTCCATTTAGATGAATTTCAAACCGTTGCTTCCATTGAGGATAATCGTCAAGAGACAGAAGCTTTGGTGGTTTGTTATGATTCCCGATCTCATTCTCCAAAAGTAATAGATTTTAGATCCTGGAGTCCTTCCCTGCTGAGAGTGCAAAGTTCTGTGTTTCCATATTGAATTAGTCTTAAAACTTGAAAACCAACTGTGTATGCGACTTGGGATGCGACTAGGGTGCGACTGAGACTCAACTGGGCGATTGAGCTTAGTCGTGCGACTGAGCAGACGACTAGGACAGTTGTACGAATGAATAGACCAACTGGGCCAATTGTGCGATTGAACAAGCGACTGGGCCAATCGTGCGATTGAGCTGAGCGAATGGAGTTCAGTCGTGCGATTGAGTTAATCGTGTGACTGAGACTGCTGACTTCGAAATTTTTCAAACTTTTCACGCAATTCGACCCAAAAACACAATTTTGAAAACCCTAGTAGGCTGAAACTCGAAAAAGACTAACTTTTGAACACATGCACTTGTAAAAACTGGATTTTTATGCAGAAAGGACGGATCTTTTGATTAAAAATGTTGACTTTTGCAAAAACGCGATTGAATCCATGAAGAATCAAGAGCCAAAGCTCTGATACCACTTGTTAGGACCGTGTACGGACGGAGTACTAACTGATTCAACGTGAAACCAGATCAAATAGTGCGGAATCCTATTTGATTGGCGATCCAATCAGGGAGAACGTTAATCCGATCAAAACTAACGACAAGAATATGTTAAGAATTGATTAGAATCGATCAGAAATGTTCTATGAAGTTGGAAGGGACTCTCTCGACGAATAGGAACGGCTAGGGTTGACAATTCTCAAAGTCTTACGTTTTTCCACGAATTAAGTGGTATTTATAGGTTACAGCTTGTGACATCCGTCACCTCAAGGTCCGTCATTTAACGTGAAATTTCGTTAACTATCTTAGAGCGTTCATTTTTCATCTTCATGGATTATTCGTGAGGACATCATGTTTGATTTGTTTTCCGTTTCAGTGGTGTTATCAATATTTGCAATCATATCATCCAAAAACGCTCACCAATATCACAACCGATATCACTAATTATCTTATGTTATATAATATAAACATCATTAACAACAACATATTCAAGATATAAACAACATTAAACACATCCTTATAATTAGTATAACGCGCGTATTTACGTCATTTTCAACCGAAACAAGTTTGGGGACTCGGGGGCTAAGTGCAGGGACTAAACTTGACATTTGCCAAACTAGGGCTAGGTATAAATACCCCACATCAGCCCTAGCCTTCACATTCTGCTTCTTCTTCTTCACTCTCCTCTTCTTCACTCTTCTACTTCATCTTGGCACCGAACCGCCCCGTTTTCGTCTCGTTTTCGTCGGTTGAACCTCGACTACAGCCTAGACAACATGTTTCAAGCAGGTAGACGACCTTGGTCGCCCGTTTCTTGCTCGATTTCACTTCTGCGTTTTCTAGGGTTTCGGGTGCTCGGGATTCAAGCCGAGCACAAGAGGTCGTGGGGTGCGTGTGTAGCCTTTTGAGTATGCTTCTTACTTAGACATGTTAGATGAGTGTTTCTGGAGGTTCTTGATGTGTGAAACTCGATCCCGGAGCAGCTGGACGCTGCTCTACATTTCAGCAGTCGCGAACTTACTGTTCAGGCAACTGGGTCTTTCAGGCGACTGAGTCGTGCAACTGAGTGAGTCATGCGACTGAGTCCATGCGTCTGTGTCTATCGTGCGACTGAGTCCATGCGTATGTGCGCGTTGTGCGATTGAATGCATGCGATTGAGAGTGTGTGCGATTGAGTCAATGCGGATGAATGTGTGCGACTGTGTGTATCGCGCGACTGAAGGTCCAGTCGCACGAATGAGAGTTCAGTCGTATGAATGAAGCTGATTCGCACGACTGAAGGCTGAATCGTGCGAATGGAAGGTTGAGTCGCATGACTGAAAGTTGATTCGTGCAAATGGAGTGTCCAGTCGTGCGTCTGGTCTTTTCGTGCAAATGGAATCATTGTGTGTGAAGTCAGTATTCCTATGTGTGGTGTTTGTTGTCGTGTGATGTTAAGGTAACATCGACACGGTTGCCATTGCTAACGACGGTCTTTAAGATTAACACTACTGGACTATTTAATGTTATATCAAAATCCAATCAACTTAACATTTTGCAATTAGTAACAAATGATTTATAACACAAGTACTTAACAAACACTTCTCTGAAAACAATAACACTTTTACACAAATATCATCTACAATGGCAACGCTTCCAGTACTCGGATCTACATAAGATCTATCGTGTGTGTTTGCGTGCAAGTGTTAACCACGACCGAACCGAAACTGCCCGAACCTATTGAACATCATCTTATGCTTTATGCTCGTTATTAATGCTTGTCAGTAACTATCAATAGGTGTTGACTGTTCATAGCATTCTACTGTTGGGAATATTCATCATTCGTGTTTATCATATATTTAGTGAGTTTCGTAGCCCTATTTACGCTTATATAACTTTTAAACATTTTCAAACTTGGGGGAAAAGAATGCTCGCTTACTTAACACATTTTCAAGCATCTTCCTTAGTGGAAGTCTGCTGCAACTCTTATGGTTAACTTATCTTACTTATCTTGTTGAATGGTGCTGTTATGACTCTTGACTCTATGCTATGTCGCTACCTTGTATATTACTTGGTGGTTTTACATTACTATGCGTTATCACTTGATGTTATGTGTTGCATGATGTTACTTGTGAAGGCTATTGACCATGGATGCTCTCGGCGGTGTGGTTCTTCTTTGTGGGTCTACTTTGTGGTTCTTCTTTGCCGAGCATCCATTACAACCATTAGTTCCGGTAATGGGACCTAAGGATTGGTTTGGTTGTGATCTATACGTATGCGCTTCGTGGATCTTGCTACGTCATGTGAAACTTGTTTTTCAATACAACCTTTAGTTCCTGTAATGGGACCTAAGGATTGGTTTGGTTGTAACCTACACGTATGCGCTTTGCGGATCTTGCTACGTCATGTAAACTTGTTATACAATGGAAAATCTTTCAATACAACCCTTAATCCTGGTAATGGGACCTAAGGATTGGTTTGGTTGTAAACTATACGTATGCGCTTTGTGGATCTTGCTACGTCATTTTAAAATATTTACGCTTTGGGAATGCTTTCTTTACAACCATCAATTCCCGTGTGGAACCGATGTTTAGGTTTGGCTGTAGCTATCTATATCTTGCAAAACCGCTTACACATAAGTGTAATCGCGGTAACTCTTATTAAACTAACATGTTGTTTTCATCTTAACATATTTTTATTACTTAAAACCTACGAAGCTCACCAAAAATTATGTTGACCGTTTTGAGCATCTCTTTTCAGGTGATCAAGGTAATTGAAGTTCTAGGAGTGCTGCCTTTTAGTGGAGACCCTAGGAAGCATTTTTGAGACTGAACATACATGATGAACAATTCTTTTGTACTTTGTTGCAGTCAACTAAACAATTAACATTCTTTTGGACACTTGTTCCCGGGTTGTGGGAATATACACTACAAACTATCATCCATGTTTATGTGATCATTTTATGTTGTGCTTATGGCTATGCTGTCGTGAACATTGACTGAACGCGACACAAGTCTCCATTTGTGTTCGCGTGTCGTCATGACACGCTTGTCATCATAATTATATTGCTACTCTATTGTAAACCATGTGTTACGACGATCCCGTCTAGCTCGCATCCCCGTGTTTTCGCTACCAGTGGGGGTGTGACACAGCTCTCATTCGTACGACTGAGCCATGCATATGGCTCAGTCGTGCGATTGAGTCGTACGATTGATTCATTCGTACGACTGAGTCAGTCTTATGACTCAATCGTGCGATTGACTCAATCACCTGGTTCAGTCATGCGACTGGCCCATTCGCATGGTCCAGTCGTGCAACTGAATCATAAGACTTAGTTAAACATATTCATGTACCTTTAATGATACAGAACTATGTCTAACAACTGTAAACCTGTATAACATGTTCATTTAAGCGTGTAACAATCAATCATATTAATAGATATAACATTCAACAACCAATAAACATTCAAAGAAGAGTTTTTCATTTCATATATCAAACATTACATAAGTGTTACAAAATGAAAGTCAATTGCATTTAAGCTCACTAGAACTAGAACTTGGGACATGTGTACCATCAAGAAATTTACCAGTAACAATAGTAGGATCGTTTAGAGCCTCACCTGAACCGATGAGAAAGTCTGTCCTATTGGCTCCATCATTGTTTCTACCACTACCACTATTGTTGTTGTTGTTATTGTTGTTTCCATTGCTCCCAACACCATTTCCATTATTTTTCAACTAAGGGTAGCTCCTCTTGTAATGCCCTTCTTTTGCACACTCAAAGCAGCCTTTTGGTGTTTCTTGTGTTTGTTGTGGCTTCTTTATCAACTCACCACGGCAGTGTTTGGTCGCGTGTCCTATCTTCCCACATCTCTGACACTTTAAATTATCACACCTGCCTTTATGATAGTAGTTGCATCGTTTACATTTAGGATACTTCCCCACTTATCCACTTTGTCCTTGAGATGAGGAACATGACTGATTAAAGCTATGGTTATTGTCAAACCTACTCTTCTGCTGTTGTTGACCTTAACTCTTTCTCAGGATACCACCACCTGCACTCTCTCCTAATGGAAGTGCAGATCTTTCTACAACACTCTTCTGGCTATAATCCACCCTACCTAGTCCCTGAAAGCCCTCACTGAAATACATATTCGAGAAAGACCTGGTGCTGGTGCTGTTGGGGCTAGTTGTTTGATGATGAGATCTTATTGGATAAGTTATCCCACTTACGCTTGTTATCGGACACGCTTGCCACCACGCCTCGTTTAGGTAATTTACCTGCTCCACTTCTTGGTCGGTCAGCTTGTGAGCTAACCGTATAGCCTGCTGGATGGTAGTGGGGTTGGAGGCAGTAACCATGCTCTAATTTTCAAGAACCGGACCAAGTAGATATAGCTCGATCCTCTTATGTATCGGGTTCACCATCCCGGGGCACAATGTCCCCAGCTCATGAGACCTAGTGGTATACGCCTCAATCTCGGATCCTTGCATTCTCAGCTGCCACAGCTCAGCTTCCAACTTTTGTACCTCATCACCAGGGCAATACTCCTCAGTCATCATCATTTAAAACTCTTCCCAGGGTAGGACCTTATCCATCACCTGACCCAGCTTCTACACCTGGGCATTCTACCAGGAGAGTGTTGTGCCTTCGAGGCTTCCCGTAGCGTACTTTCACTTGATCGGCTAGTGGACAGTTGCATTTACCAAAGACTGATTCAGTCTTCTTAAACCACCACACCAATCCCACATCCCCTTCAGCTCCACTGTAGGTATGGGGCTTGCAATCCATAAAGGATTTATAGGTACGGGGTGAGGATCATGTGCCAGCAAACCAAAGTATTTAGCTTAACAGCTTAAACAAGCAACTAGAGTATTTATCAAGCCACTTGTATCACCTGCTAGCTGTGCGGCTTGTAGACCAGCCACTGCTACCTGCACATGCTCGTTTATCAAGGCAGCTAGTTCCGTGGGGGTCATGTTGACTGCTCCCGTGCCACATCCGCGTTCGGCGTCTTGTCCTCGGCCACGTCCACATCCTCTCCCACATCCGTTCATATTTCACTTTACATTCATAAATACAATAATAAGTAACATCCAACATACTGAAGTATGGTAAATAATAAGAAATAATGAATTTGTCACAACCATAACATTTATAACCAAAATAATAACTCATGATAAACAAATTTTAAGAATTCTCACACAATATCCAACCAGTGTCAAAATTTTCAGTTTTTTAGTTGGGTGGGAAACAACCCTTCCCACATAGGTTTAAAAGAAAAACACTATGGAGTCCAAGTCATATGAATGTGAATATCAATCTAATACATCAGATCTATCGCTATCTCCTTCCATCTCTATAGGTTCTTCTTCTTCTGGGGCTTCCTCTGGCTCTTCCTCGGGTTCCTCTTTAGGTTCTTCCTCGGGTTCTGTGGCACTATGCATCACGACGAACTGGGCTTCTAGCTCACCAAGTCTTACCCCATAGTCATGGACAGTGTCATCCCTAGCATCTGAGCGGTGGATCGCCTGAGCCATACTATCAGCTAAGGAGTGTTGATGGTTATAGCACTTTGATTATAGCTCCTTCAGTTCTACCACCATCATCTTAGTCCCCCGTAGCCCATGTCGTAGAGCACCAAACGCCTCATTCAGCTCGTTAGTGCGTCATTTCTCCGTGTCTAGAGCAACAACCAAGGCCTCAATTACCTGCTAGTAGAACGTGGTATCGAATGAATAGTAGGTGCAGGTAACTCAGAAGTAGATCTAGTCCTCAGTCTAGTAGATGGTAGTTCAGGAACACGCTCCCTATAAAGCATACGGTTTACATACGTAGGATAGTAACTCCAATCCCGTGGAGCGTCGCGCTCAGGTGGTGCAAATGGTTGATCCCAGTCTATCTCCACGGAAGGATAAGGAAGTCAGGGCTGCTTAGGTCCTCTCTCGGGTACAGGAGGAGGGGAATCGGAACGTGCATGCCTTTTATCTAAAGCCCATGAAGACGATTCCATGCTGCAGTGTACGTGATGTGTATGCCAATGAGTACAAAGTAAAGGACAAGTAACAAGTAACTAACAAACTATGTGGTTATAGACTAGTATGTTTGCAACCTAGTTCCCTATAACCAATGGCTCTGATACCAATTTGCCACACCCATAATTTCTACATGCGGGGTTCTACCACAAGATGTGTGAGCAAACCAGGATCCAAGTCATTAGTTACTCAGAACAATGCTATATGAAACATTTAACTCAGAACAGAGTTTAAAACTTTAAAACTATGCGGAAGCATTTTATAAATTAGTTAAACCTGAAGTACTAGAAATGTAACATTGGAAAAACACGCGCCAAACTATGTATAAAACCATAATGTAAAGTAAACCCAAAATGTAACAGATCATGTTTTCAAATGCATGCTCAACCCGTAAGTGCTCCTAAGGTAGCTGTTAACCTCGACCTGAGAATAGCATACTAAAAGAGTCAATAAAATGGTTGGTGAGTTAAAGAATTTACATTTAACATAATCAATAATAGTTGTAAAACATAAGGAGTGCATTGAAATATATAGTTGGTCTATATTCATAAGTAACAACCATAGTGATTTCGTGATCGAAGCTGACAATGTGTTTCGTTTGTTTGCCTCCCGTCACAACATACCAAGTTGTGACAATGTTTGTGTTTAGGATAATATTTCACCCATTTGACCTCAAATCACACAGGGGGGCTTGTCAGGCCCAGCAGTACTACCCAGCACTTCCCGCTAGTTACAAATATTATCGATCCAAAAGTGTGAGGGCTTTCAAGGTATATCAAACCATGTTACACTATACACAACTTACAATAATAATGCGTTTGTAAACAAGTATGCTATCTCCTACAAAAGAGTGTGTATAAAAATTGGGGCATGAACTCACTTGATACGCAAACTAACAATAACAATAGCTAATGATGTATGGAAGACCCGTCAAAGGTTACCTAGAACACGCAAGTACATAAGTATGTGTACACAAAGAGTTCAAACCCTAAGTGCTCATTAAACACGTTGACTCAAGGTTTTGGAAAATAAGACTCATATGACCTAGTTTACCCGTTTGACCCATTGGTGACATGTTAATTAAATTCCTGTTTGATTAAATATAACAATTCATCACACAGGGTTATCACACAAGTTGTTCATGTATGCCACATCATAACCCAGCTCACCATACCATCATAGTTTATCATACAACTCATATAATCTCAAGAAGTACACAATTACCTTTTTTAATAAATCATACACCACCATGATCTATCATAATTCCAAACATAGTACTATAATCTTCTAACATAACCCGTTATCATGTATATTCCATAAGAACCTAAATTTCCCAAGTAATGCATCAAGCATCCTTACAACTCAATTAACACAATATACTATATTAGTCATCATCAACAAGCATTCTAACATGATCCTAACATCATGAACATGCCTAATTCATAATATCCAATGATCTATATAGATAAAGTTTCCCTTTCGGGAAAGTAACGCCCAAAATCCATCTAATGCGCAACTCATTCACAAATTCATCAACTTTATACCTAATCAACTTTATAGAGATCATAATCACCCATTTAACATCAACAATTCATCAAAACATGAATTCTTATCAAGAAAAGTTTCCAATTTTGGCAATATATTAACTAGACGCAAAACCATGGATTTCTTGCATAATCTACATAGATTAACATTCATATAACATAAGTAACATCATATCATCATCAAAAAATCATGAATTTCAACTATTAATTTTGAATTAGGGTTTATCATGAATCGAAAACCATAAAAACTTGATAGGAACTTACCTTTAAATGCGTAAACATGATGATTGACACTTGCTAATCACTTGTAATGTTCAATTGATACAAAATCGAATTAGTTAACTTGTTCTTGAAGAAAAAAATCATAAGGTGTGTGTGTGTCTATGTGTGTGTGAAGGTTTCGGCCGATTAGGGGGGTTTGGGGGCTAGGGTTCCATTTTTTATTTAAATATGGTAATTAATTTCCTTTTAGCCCCTTTCACCTTTCATAAATTGTAAAACTAACTTTCTAACACTTTTAAATCATTATTCACATTTTAATATTACAACTTAATAAACCAACTAATAATATGCAAGACAAATAATAATCTCCATCCATAAGCATTTTATAATCCACATAGTCACATGCTAAGGTGTAATTTGTAATTTAAAAGAACAACACTTAACACCTTGATTCATGTAATCACATAATAATTATCAAAATTATTATTATTCAAGTTTAAATTACTTAAACCAATATCAATTATTTGTTAGGTCACTAGCATTCAACGAAAACTAGTGTGTGCTCACGACACGTGTATGCAAGACCTAACGGAACTAACAGAGTTTGGTAACAGAAAATTACCAGATGTTACAAAGTGTGCTGATGTGGTGGGTGACACTTCATTGCTAGATCTAAGCTTCACGAATTTAGATTTGTCCAATCAACTTGTTGTGATCCTTTAACTCAGGATCCACAAGTCACACCCTACCATAAACATCATTGGAGATATTGACACAGGGGTAAGAACAAGAGGACAAACCCATGACAAATTGTTTGTCTATACTCTTTTTTGTTATCTCAGATAGAGCCAAAGAGGTTGATTAGGCTTTGAAGGATGGAAGTTGGATTGAAGCAATGCAGGAGGAGTTGCTTAAATGCAAAAGGCAAAAGGTTTGGAACCTATGTCCTCTTCCTCAAGGGGAGACCATAATAGGAACCAAATGGGTATTTAGGAATAAGAAGGATGATAGATGACTTGTCACCAAGAGCAAGGCTAGACTAGTTTTTCAAGGGTACACTTAAGAAGAGGGGTTAGACTACACAGATGTTTTGCTCCAGTGGCAAGACTTGAAGCTGTTAGGATATTCTTTTCTTTTGTTGCATCCACTGATTTCAAAGTCTACCAACTTGATGTCAAGTGTGCATTTCTATATGGGGTGATAGATGAGGAGGTTTATGTAAAACAACCACCTCGTTTTGCAGATGCATATCATCCTGATTATGTCTGCAAGCTTGATAAGCTCTTTATGGGCTGGACCAAGCTCCAAGGAAGTGGTATGAGACACTATTCAGTATCTCTATCAGCACGGCTACAAGAGAGGTACTATAAATGGAACACTTTATCAAAGGAACATGGAATGACTTAATGCTGGTCCATGTTTATATAGATGACATTATCTTTGGGTCAACCAATCCAAAGCTCTGTAAAGACTTTGAGATGCTGATAAAGAATAGTTTTAAAATGAGTGCCATGGGGGAACTTAATTTCTTTCAAAGAATTCATTTGAAGCAAGTTGATAATGGCATCTTCATAAGTCAGTCAAAGTATGTGCAAGATATACTTACAAGATTCAACATACTTAATGTAATGTTTCAAAGACGCCCATAGATAGAAACCACTCCCTTGGACCTAATCTTGAGTGGGAGTATGTAGATGAACATCTCTATAGAGCTATGATTGGGTCTCTTATGTATCTAATAGCCAGCAGGCCTGATATCATGTTTACTACATGTGTTTGTGCTATCAAGCAAACCCCAAGATGCCATACCTGGTTGTTATCAAGAGGATTCTTAGATATCTCAGAGGTGCTCCTAAGTTAGGCCTTTGGTATCCAAAGAATTCCGACTTCAATCTGTATGCCTATACAAATAGTGACTATGGTGGCTGTAATATGACTAAGTGAACGGGAAGCAATAAATCTTGTGAGCTGGAGTTTGTAGGCTAAGTGAACGGGGAGAAACGGCTGATTGATGGTGGCTGCAATATGAATACAAAGTCTACATCTGGGAGATGTTAATTCCTTTGTGGAAGATAGTCTCAGGTAATGCAAGAAACAATCCTGTGTGTCTGCATCAACTGCTGAAGCAGAATACATTGTTGATGCTAGTTGATGTGCTCAAGTACTTTGGATTTAGAATCAGATGCTGGACTATAGATTCAACTTCAAGGAGACTCCAATCCACAGAGACAATAACAGGCTATCTCTATCACATAGAATCCTATGCAGCACTCAAGGACAAACACATCAACATCAGGTATCATTTAATTAGAGATAACTTTGAAAAAGGATTGATAAAACTAGTCAAAGTTAATACAAATGAACAATATGTTGATCTATTCACAAAGGCTTTTGATGAACAGAGATTTAAATATCTTGTATCTGCTATTGGGATGATTGACTTTGAATATATTTTCTTAAAACTTAATTCAAGACTATTTCTAAAACACGTGTGTCCTAAGTTGTTTAAACTATCACCTACATAAGCCAAGTTTACTTTGGAAGACACTTTTTCAAATGATATTCCTTAGAATTCTAAAAATTTTAAGCATCTTTTCTTTCGGAAGACATTAATATTGTCTTCAGAAGAATATTAAGTTTTCAAATAAAATAATTACTTATAAGAAATTTACCTACAGAAGAAATTTTGATATATATTCTGAAGAAAAAATATGCTTCTAAGTAATTATTCTTCCAAAAGCAATTAAGTCTCGGAAGATTTAATCCCTTAAGAATAAAACTTCCAAGTTTTAATCTCTTTCGAAAACAAATATGTCTAAGAAGAGAAAATATCTAAGTATTTTTCTTCCGAAGCAAATTTCCATAAAGCTCAAGAATATCTTCCAAGTCCAAATTGGCTTTGAAAGTTTTTATAAACTTCTGAAGACAAAATACATTCGGAAGATTTTCGACTTCCAAGAAAGCTACCTTTTTGTTCACTTTTTTCAGAGGTGGGACCGACATTTGGATTTTTAAGTTTATACTAACATTCACTTTGTCTCAAATCCATTTTATATATATACACCCAACGGTTCCCCTCTTTCACTATCATTTTCATCTGCAAATTGTCTAACCTAAATCCACTAATAAACCGCTTTTGTTCTTATTTTCCTTCACCTCGAAGCTACCCCAAAATGGCCAACCTTACACGCAGAAACCAACCAGATATTTCCAACCACTGGCACAGGCAACACAATCAGGTTGCTCTATTGAACTATAAGAATGTAATGCCCGAAAATTTTGTCAATTAAAAGAAAAGAAAAGAATTGAGAAAAATAAGATAAAAGTATCTTGAAAGGATTAAAAGAGGCCAAAGTGGAGGGGCTAAAGTGTAAAAAGGAAAAAATATTATTATTATGTTTAAAGTGGGAATGGCCGCCCATATCAGCCTTTCACATCTGCTTTTGTCGACCAAAAGAAGAGAAGAAGAAGAAGATTAGAGTGTTCTTCGGTTCTAGAGAGAAGTAGCTGATTTTGGTTTTGGTAAGTTAATTTTTTCATAATTCGTTCGGTTTTTATAGGTTTTTGACCATGAAATCGAATTCTACATGTTCTTATGTGTGAATATGTGTTCAGGTTATGTGTTCTTGGTTTTATAGGTGTTATAACTCTGTAAAAAAAGCCTGAATTCGAAGAAGTGGTTTCAAGGCTGTAAAAGGTGAGTTTCTAGACCCTGGTTTTTACTTGTTTTAAACTTCTTTGGGGCTGAAAATGCATGTAAAATGTTTTAAAATGTTTATATATGTGTTACCCGTATGTATAAGTGTAAGGATGTTAGTGTTTTATGGTTGTTTAGGTGACATTGATGCTTAGATGGGCAAATATAAGTTAAGAACACATTAGAATTTAGTTTGGGACTAAAAATGACTAAATAACATGCTAGAATAGGTGGTCATGCACCCAAATAGGGCTCATGCACCTAGAAGTAAACTTTGAAAGTCTAAGTAAGATGATGCGCCCAAACAGTACCCTCATACACCCAAACAATAGCTCATGCGCCTAAATTATGCCTTAGAAATACTAAGTGCATGTTCATGCGCCTGAACAGTAGTTCATGCGCTTGAACAGTAGTTCATACGCCTGAACAGTAGTTCATGCGCCTGAACAGTAGTTCATGCGCCTAAATAGTTGCCCAGATGCCTAAGTATTTGCCCAGACGCCTAAGTGTTGGGGTCATGCGCACCAATAGTGCCCATGCGCCCACTTTTACTCAGGTGCCTAAGTGTGGGCCCATGCGCCAGAATATTTCATGCACCCAGGAGTTTGTGAAAACAACTAAGTGTAGGGCCATGCATCCAAATACTTTTGATGCGCCAAAGCAGGGCTCATGCAACTGCATAGTACCCATTGCGCCTGGACACTTAGGAAATTTATGAAATTTTTGGAAAATCAGATTTTTAGGGTTTTGACCCTAGTTTGACTTAAGGCTTATATGTGCCTATTTTATGCATGGTTATGCTATGTTCTTATATTCCTTATATATATTGATATGTGGCTTTACGTTGTGTGTTTATGATTGTAAACGTAAAGTATTATCATTAAAAAAAGATAAGATTAATGATAATGAAAGTGGAACATAACGAACGAATGAAAGAAAATGCTTGCAAGGAGAATGAAAGGAGGATCACAACTCATTGAGAGTTGTTAGCTCAACTGTGTGGATTATAGCGTGTGATCTTGGCTAACCCTTAAGGGTTCACACACAGGGGGATCAGTCTTGGTGACTGATCCATAGTACGAAATAGGATCCTTGTCACTTTACCCCGGAAATGACATGGCTTTGTGCCAGGATAAGAAGTGTCTTTGTGCCTGGAAATGAAGTGGCTATGTTCCTGAAATGGTGGCTGCGGGCCTTGATGGGGTAAAGTTTTGACAGGATCTAGAAACAATGAAAGATAATGATAAAGTATGAAACGAACGAATACGTGTGATAATGAATGATGAATAAGGTTACACCTTGCTGTATGTATGATGAAGGATCACGTACGAAAGTAAAGAAAGTATTTTAATGAAAAGAGTATTTTCATATATGAACTGTATAAAGTATTGTAACACTTTAAAAGTAGGACTCACTCAGCAACACTGACTTTTATGCATTTTCAGTTGGCAGTAATGATTGCTGAGGATGGCACACAGGGAGGCTACTCGGCAGGGCAAGACTGGCATCCATTCACTCATATTATTATTGTTGTTTAGTAATGCAATTAAATGATGCTTTTTGACTTAACAATGTTATTTTGCTTAACAACAATAGTTATTAATAATAACAGACGCCTTTTGTTAATAAATTCCGCTGCAATGTTTTATGAAATATATATATTATTATGTATGTTTAGTGCTATGATTAACCAACTGTGAGGTTCCCGGGGACGGGGCCTTACAAGTTTGTATCAGAGCCAAAGTTTAAGAGAATTGGGTAAATATTTTCAAAACCTAAGCTTAAACTGAAAATAGGACGAAAGGAGGGATGCCAGTCCGAGTAGCTATGTGTCATCAGGTAATTCTTTTCTTAAAGCTAACGAGTATTATGTGAGTGTGCTATTTGATTTACGTGCCCTTAGGTGATTTAGATACTAATGTAGTCGGTATAGGAAATGCTTGGGGTGTGAAGAGTAAAGTAACTGGTTAATCACAACTGGCCACAATAATTAGGGATTTACCGTGTTAGTGTTTGAATCTTATAGTGTTTAGAGATGGCTGGAGGTAGATCTTCTAAGGCTTCTAGAGATGGAGCACGTTGGTGGATGTGGTACTGAGCCGCGTGTCATAAAGAACAAGGCTAGGACTGCTAAAATGACACGTGAAGAGCCCGAGATCCATCACCAGGAAGGTGGTGATGAGAGTGCAAACTTGAGGGCCTCGGTGAAAGAGGCAGTAGTAGAGGAGGTTCATCAAGTCATGCAGACGATTCTACCACCTGTAGTGACCGAAGTGATTAAGGCTGTGAGGGAGGACAAAAGGAAGGAAAAGAGGAGGAACACTGGAGGAGAAGGAGGAGAACAACCGGAGACTGAGACGGTTGTCTCGAGTGAGGAGGAAGAGGAAGAAGTTGTGCAGGAAACTGCACGAGGTTGTAACTATAGGGCATTTCAAAGATGCAAACCCCTGACTTTTGATGGCAATGGAGATGTTGCAGCTGCCCACCGCTGGGTATGGTAGATGGAAGCGGGGTTGGAAATTAGTGAGTGTTGCGAGGACCAAAAAGTAAAGTTCGCCACTCACTCGTTTGTTGACTCGGCATTGTGTTGGTGGGACAACATTGTCTAGGCTGAGGGTAGCATGGCCATTGGCATATGAGGTGGTCAAAAATAAAGAAGCTAGTGATTGAGGAGTTTTGTCCTCATAGGGAGTTAGACAAGATTGAGAGGGAGTTCCTACAGCTGGAGGCGGAAACTATGACGCACCAACAGTATACTACCAAATTCAACAAAATGGCGAGGCTGGTACCGGATCAAGTTATGCCGGTGTCGAGGAAGATCAAGAAGTATGTGAAGATCAAGTTACTTGGGAACGAAGAGTTGTGGTAAATGCGGAAGGGAGCATACGTGGGAGTGTAAGCAGGGATTAAACGACTGTTTCAAGTGTGGAAAGCCCGGTCATGTGGCGAAGATGTGTGGGGTTATATGGTGTTATAACTGTGGCTAGGAAGGCCATGTGAGTAGAGATTGCAAGAAGCCACGGGCCAAGGGTTCAGGGATGAAGAAGAAGCCGGAAGAAGAAGGACAGAGGCCAAGTGCTAAAGCCTTCACGATGACCCGGGAGGAGGCAAGAGTGGACCCTGATGTCGCGTCAGGTATGTTTTTAGTAAATCAAATTTGTGCCTCTGTATTATTTGATTCCAGTGCTAGTAGGAGTTTCATTTCTACTGCTTTCTATGCTAAATTGTCTGTTAGTAGTAGAGGTATCGACAAGTCATTTGATGTAGAAACTGCTATTGGTAAGTCCATTAGAATCTCTGATGTGATAGAAGATCGTGACATAGAACTAGAAGGCCATAGGTTTTCTGCTAAGCTGTTTGTGATGCTCCTAGGCGGATTTGATGTAATAGTATGGATGGATTGGTTAGCGAGCTATGAGGCGAATATTGTGTGTCAAAAGAAGATGATTCAATTAGTAGCGCCCGATGGAAGTTCGATGACGATCTACAGTGATCGCGTCACTACAGTTCCAAGGGTGATTTTGATGGCGGTGGCAAGGAAGTACATGAGATAAGGATGTAGTGCCTACCTGGCCTACGTGAGAGATGTGGATGTGTCAGTACCACAAAGTCTGACGTGTCGGTTATGCTTGACTTTCCGCACGCGTTTCCAGAAGATTTACCAGGAGTGCCACTGGATCGAAAGATTGAGTTTCAGATTGATCTGATACCCCGTGCTCAACCCGTTACCAAAGCACCGTATCGATTAGCTTCTACCGAGATGAAGGAACTAATGGTTCACAACTGCAGGAGTTAATGTATAAAGGATTCATTCGAACGAGCATCTTTCCTTGAGGTGCTCCGGTCTTGTTTGTTAAGAAGAAGGCTGGTAGTATATGGATGTGCATCGACACCGAGAGCTGAACAAGCAGACGGTAAAGAATCGGTACCCGTTACGGAGGATTGATGACTTGTTTGATCAACTCAAAGATGCAAGTTGGTTCTCGAGGATAGATCTACGATCTGGTTACCATCAGTTGAAGGTGAAGGAGCAGGATATTCCTAAGACACCTTTTTGTACATGTTATGGACACTACGAGTTCCTCGTTAAGTCTTTTGGATTAACTAACGCGCCAGCTGCCTTTATGGATTTGATGAATCGAGTGTGTCGGCCGATGTTAGATAAATTAGTGATTGTTTTTATTGATAATATCTTGATTTATTCGAGAATGAGGAAGAACATGCCGGTCACATACGCGAAGTGTTAGAGATACTTAGAAGAGAGAAGTTATATGCTAAATTCTCTAAGTGTGCTTTTTGATTATGCGAAGTTCAATTTTTTGGTCACATGGTGAATGCAGAAGGGATCATGGTGGACCCAGCGAAGGTTGAGGCAGTGATGCAATGGAACCCTCCAAAGACACCATTCGAGATTTGGAGTTTCTAGGGATTGGCGGGCTACTACAGAAGATTTATACAAGAGTTTTCCAAGATAGCCTCACCTTTGACTAAATTCACTTGGAAGGATGTGAAGTTTGTGTCGAGTCGGGGACAGGAATGTGCTTTTGAGGAGTTAAAGATGAGATTGACTCAAACTCCTATTTTGACATTACCTAAAGGGAGTGAAGAGTTAGTGGTATATTTGGATGCTTCTTATTCGGGACTAGGTTGCGTGTTGCAATGTGGAAGGGTAATAGCCTACGCATCTCGACAGTTAAAACCCATGAAGTCAATTATCCCACCCATGATTTGGAGTTAGCGGTTGTGATCTTTGCGTTGAAGATTTGGAGACACTACTTATACAGGGCGAAGTGCATAATCTTCACGGATCACAAGATCTTAAAGTATTTATTTGGGCAAAAGGATCTTAACATGAGGCAGAGGAGGTGGTTAGAGCTCATCAAAGATTATGACTGTGAGATCCATCATCATTCGGGTAAGTCCAATTTTGTAGCCGATACCCTTAGCCGAAAGGAGAGACCTGAGCCAATTCGAGTGAAGGCGTTATCAGTTAGTGATGACCTAAGATGTGAGGACGCAAGTCAAAGGATTTCAAGATGAGGCGCTAAAAGAAGACAGCCTTAACTCTGAACGAATGAGAGGTCTAGTCGCGGAGTTAGGAGAGCATACCCATGGAGTGAGAACCTGTTTGGGAGGATGTGGATCCCTTGTTACAGAGATATGTGGGGGATGATTATGGACGAAGCTCATAAAACTCGACACTCGATTCATCCTGGTGCCACAAAGATGTATCAAGACATTAAGAAAGATTACTGGTGGCCGGAAATAAAGCGTGATGTAGTGGAGTATGTGAGTAAGTGCCTTACTTGTTTGCAAGTGAAGGCAGAACATCAAAAACCATACGGGAAGATCCAACCATTGGATATACCCTAATAGAAGTGAGAGCACATTACCATGGGCTTCATCATGAAGTTACCCCGCATGGAGAAGGGGTACGATACCATTTGGGTGATTGTTGATCGTCTGACCAAGAGTGCTCACTTCCTACTGATCCGCAAGACGTATTCATCCGAGAGGTTGGCGGATCTGTTCATTAAGGAGATTGTAGCTCATCATGGTGTACTAGTGTCTATCGTGTCGGATTATGACACCCGGTTCACATCGATGTTTTGGAAGAGATTCCATGATGCGATTGGGACGAGGCAACACATTAGTATGGCTTACCATCCTCAGACAGATGGTCAGTCTGAGAGGATGATTCTTACGCTTGAGGATATGCTCCGAGCATGCGTGATCGATTTTAGAGGAAGTTGGGATGATCACTTACCGTTAGAAGAATTCTCATACAACAACAGTTATCACGCCAGTATTAGTATGCCACCATATGAGATGCTATATGGTAGGAGGTGTAGGACGCCCGTATGTTGGGGTGACATCGGGCAGAAAGAGTTGGGAAGCCTTGAGGTGATCTAGGCTACAACTGAAAAGTTAGAAAATATCAGAGTCTTTATGAAGGCGGCAAAAGATAGGCAAAATTCGTATGCAGACAAGAGGCGTAGGCCGATTGAATTCAAGGTGGCTGATAGCGTTATGCTAAAGGTTTCACCTTGGAACGGAATTATTCGGATTCAAAAGCAAGGTAAACTGAGCCCGAGGTATATAGAACCTTTCCGAATCATAGCACGAGTAGGAGAGGTGTCCTATCGGTTAGAATTGTCTGATGAGTTAAGTGGAATTCACCCGACATTTATTGTATCTCATCTGAGAAAGTGCTTAGCTGACAAAGATGCGATTGTACCACTGGAGGATATCGAGATGGATGAGCTGCTCAATTATGTAGAGCAACCAGTGGCAATCGTCGATCGGAAAGAGAAAAGATTGAGGAATAAAGTGGTTCCACTTGAGCACAGGAAGGGTTCGGAGTCTACGTGGGAGACTGAACAAGAGATGAGACAGCATTACCCACAGTTATTCAATGAATGACAGGTTTCGGGGATGGCCGCCCATATCACCCTTTCACATCTCCTTTTGTCGACCAAAAGAAGAGAAGAAGAAGAAGATCAGAGTGTTCTTCGGTCCTAGAGAGAGAAGTAGCTGATTTTGGTATTGGTAAGTGAATTTTGCATAATTGGTTTGGTTTTTATAGGGTTTTGACCATGAATCCGAATTCTACATGTTCTTATGTGTGAAGATGTGTTCGGGTTATGTGTTCTTGGTGTTTAGGTGTTAGAACTCTTTAAAAAAAGCCTGAATTCGAAGAAGTGGTTTCAAGGATGTAAAAGGTGAGTTTCTAGACCGTGATTTTTACTTGTTTTAAACTTCTTAGGGGCGGAAAATGCATGTAAAACGTTTTAAAATGTTTATATATGTGTTACCCGTATGCATAAGTGTAAGTATGTTAGTGTTTTATGGTTGTTTAGGTGACATTGATGCTTGGAAGGGTAAATATAAGTTAAGAACACATTAGAATTTAGTTTGGGACTGAAAGTGACTAAATAACATGCTAGAATAGGAGGTCATGCACCCAAATAGGACTCATGAACCTGGAAAGTAAACTTAGAAAGTTTAAGTAAGATGATGTGCCCAAACAGTACATTCATACGCCCAAACAGTAGCTCATGCGCCTAAATAAAGCCTTAGAAATACTAAGTGTATGTTCATGCGCCTGAACAGTGTTCATGCACCTAAGTAGTTGCCTAGATGCCTAAGTGTTGGGGTCATGCGCCCCAATAGTGCCAATGCATCCACTTTTACTCAGGCGCCTAAGTGTAGGCACATGAGCCTGAATAGTTCATGCGCCCAGGAGTTAGTGAAAACAGCTAAGTGTAGGGCCATGCGCCCAAATAGTTCTGATGCGCCAAAGCAGGGATCATGCGCCTGCATAGTGCCCATGCGCCTGGACACTTAGAAAATTTTCTGAAATTTTTGGAAAATCATATTTTTAGCGTTTTGACCCTAGTTTGACTTAAGGCTTATATGTGCCTATTTTATGCATGGTTATGCTCTGTTCTTATGTTCCTAATATATTGATATGTGACTTTACGTGGTGTCTTTATGATTATAAACGCAAAGTATTATCATTAAAGAACGAAATAAGATTAATGATAATGAAAGTGAAACATAAAGAACGAATGAAAGAAAAGGCTTACAAGCAGAATGAAAAGAGGATCACAACTCATTGAGGGTTGTTAGCTCAACTGTGTGGAGTATAGCGTGTGATCTTGGCTAACCCTTAAGGGTTCACACACAGGGGGATCAGTCTTGGTGACTGATCCATAGTACAAAACGAGATCCTTGTCACTTTACCCCAGAAATGATATTGCTTTGTGCCAGGATAAGAAGTGGCTTTGTGCCAGGAAATGAAGTGGCTTTGCGCTAGGAAATGAAGTGGCTTTGTGCGCGGAATGGTGGCTGCGGGTCACGATGGGGGTAAAGTTTTGACAGGATCTAGAAATAGTGAAAATAATGATAAAATATTAAACGAATGAATACGTGCGATAATGAACGATGAATAAGGTTACACCTTGCTGTATGTATGATGAATGATCACGTACGAAAGTAAAGAAAGTATTTTAATGAAAAGAGTATTCTCATATATGAACTGTATAAAGTATTGTAACAGTTTAAAACTAGAACTCAATCAGTAACGCTGACATTTATGCATTTTTAGTTGGCAGGTAATGATTGCTGAGGATGGCATAAGGGGAGGCTACTCGGCAGGGCAAGACTGGCATCCTTTCACGCATATTATTATTGTTGATTTGTAATGCAATTAAGTTACGCTTTTGTAACTTAATAATGTTGTATTGCTTAACAACAATTTTTATTAATAATAATGGATGGCTTTTTCTTAACAACTTATATATATTGTTATGCATGCTTAGTGCTATGATTGACTAACTGTGAGGTTCCTTGGGACGGGGCCTTATAGAGAAAGATCCTGGTTACTCAGAGGCTTACTTCTTTCTCACTCTGTCAAACTACTTCCCCTCCCTCACCATAGATCCTCCGCTCTATGAGGATTAATTATTAGAGTTTTAGAGGACCTTCCGAGAGGTCACCATGGATGGGGAGAAGACACAGTCTTCCAGATTGCAGGGGAGGACAATCTTCATCACCCCAGCCTCCAGAAACACACATCTAAGGCTAGATGATAAAGAAAGTGATTTGTCCTTCCCCAAGTCTGCTCTCAACCAATCCTTTGGACAGATGGGCTATGAAGGTGACTTCTCTGTAAAAACCTTCAGGAAAGGGAAGGTCTCCTCCTAGCAGAAGTACCTCCTCCATGTAGTCATCCACAGCTTATCTAACAAGTATGGAGGATGGGGCCAGATTCCTAAAGACCTTTTCTATATTGTCCATAGGATGGTTCAGGGGGTCAAGTTTAGGTATTCATAATTTTTATATACTAATTTACTTGCAAGCTTGGTCTCCTTAGAATATTACATGTTCCCTAGATATGTCTAGCACATTCTTAACTGTGAACTGGGCTCATAGTTGAGGGGAACATGTAATGTTCTAAAATTGGGACAGATGAAGCCTGACATCTTGAAGACTATGAGAAAGCCTACTGTGAGCTTCTCAGGGGTAGAAACAGCCCTTTGTCCTAAAAATGTCAGAGCTCATTGCTTAAGGTGACAACCTGGCAGCACCAGCTAGTGTTAAACCCACACCTTCTACTTCTCAACAACCCACACAACCACAAATAACAATCACCTACCATAGAAAATCCAAACGAACCCCCGCACAAGCTGCTTAGCTTGTGCAATCCCCATATCACCACCGACGTAGGAAGAAGTGGACACTGGAGCTCCCACTTCCCCTAAGGAGCAAACGTCTCCCTGTTAGGACGACGATGTACTAACTGATCTACATGTATACTGAATCAAATAGTGCAAATCCTATTTGATTGGCGATCCAATCAGTGAGAACGCACGTAGAAACAATTGTAGATTGAATCTAATGTTAAGAACGATTGGTAATCGATCTAGTGCGATCTATGAACTTGGAACATGTTCTGAGAGGTCTCTGGACGGCTAGGGTACGTATGTATGCGAAGTGTTACGTTTTTCCACGATTTAAGTGGTATTTATAGGTTAGTATTTCTCATTCGGGCGATTGAACCACAAGTATGGTTCAGTCGTGCGATTGAGCCATGCGGTTGATCCATTCGCACGACTGAGTGTTCAGTCGTGCGACTGAGTCAATCTTATGTTACAATCATATGACTGATCCAGTCTCCTGGTTCAGTCATGCGACTAAGACATTCGCATGAAGTTGTTCATGCGTATGGTCCATTAGCATGGTCCATTCGCATGAGAACTTCATATACTTCACAAACCTATATAGTTAGTTCAATATGTGTTATCATACAATAAACAATGAAACATTAAACATTATAAGCATCGGCCACACATTGTATTTCATTTATATACATTCAATAACACATATTCATTCAATCAAGAGTCTTTCATTACAAATATCAAACGATTACATCAGTGTAACAAAATGAAAGTCATTTACATTTAAGCACACTAGAACTAGAACTAGGGACATGTGTACCAACAAACTCCCCCTTGGACCTAGTTCTACCTATTCTTTGACTTGCTTTGTAAACTTTGCATGTCTCTTGACTCTTTCTTCCTCTGAAACCCCAGCATGAATATCAAGTGCGAAACATAAGCGTATAACATGTAGAAACTGAAGTGCTTGCACGATATCCTGCGTATCAAAAAATAGGGGCCACTTGTACAGCGTATATATATCAGCTGCTGACAAGTTTATGAGCCACATTGGGTCAAACACCCTTACTGTCTCCAACGTCCCCTCTCTATCCAAAACAATGACGGCTTCTCCTGTACGCCAGTCATAATACCACCATTTAAAATGGGGTGTAAAGTCTTGTGGCATCTCCTCAAAGGTATACGTGACATCGTGCACGGAGGTCGCTATTTCAAGACAAGTGTCGGCCTTCCAGTAATGGGATTAACTTCAGACCTTTTGATATACCTTGTCGGTTGCTGAGGTCTGAAGTTAACCCTCCTGGTGCAGTACTCTCTTTTCACCGCAGCCTCGAACCAGCCTGACATCTTCTTCGAGCCGGCATATAGCAGCTTTTGGCGTGCCAGCTGGTTGAGCTCAAAACCAGGAAAAGTCTTTAGATCATGTGGAAATCTAAAGTACTATATTCCCCTCTCCCTCTTCATCGCATACACACTTAGATCCTCAAAGTATGCCCACGTTATTATCTTCCCTGACACCTTAAGATGCTTCTTCACTTTGTAGAGCTTGGTGTAGGTACTTGGCTTTGGTGCAGCGCGCTGGGCTCGGATCTCTACAGAACAAGCCGCCCATTCAGCCTTTCTGATGTCCACATCAGCGTCCGAGGCTTGGGCTTCACTTGTTGATGTTCCTGCTTCCTTTTCCATTTGATTCAGCTTTTCCAATGTATCACTGCCGACAGTACTTCCCAAATCGGGAACCACATTTCCCTCTCGGTCAGTGTACTCCGGATAACGTTGGGCTGTAACGTCCTCAATTTCTATTTCATCCACGTCGTTAAGCTCATCGTCACTCGCCATATCGAAGGTTGGAGCATCCTTGACAATCTCTTTCTGGGTTCAACCGGAACATCTCAGCAAGTTGCTCATCAGTAAGGTCGTGAATTATTTCTCCTTCTTCGGGAGTATAACTCACAGATCTCCTGACAATCCCTTGCAAATCAAGTATCATAGTTAATTGAGACTTGATTTGCTGTAGGGGAGCAACATCGAATTCGTCTTGCTGAGATGTTTGATCTGCCTGAATTAAACATGAAAACACATCAATAGTTAGTAAGTAATCAAGACAATCAAACATTGAATAACAATATATAAACATTAATTACATAACATTAATACATGATTTCAAGTACAAAGCGTTCATAAATACATAAACATCTAATCTTTACTTTTGTCCTTGATCATGTCAGGAGCTTCTTCAGTCGAAGAAGAGGGTGGTGTAGAGGATGAGGCTCTCTGGTCTTGATACTTTTTGCTCCGCCTCTCACTTTCCTCTTGGGCACCCAAAGCAGATGGATCCCTTCTTCTTCATCATCTCCTCCATCTGCATCATCACCTCCCTCTGTATCTTCACCTTCATCATCACCATCATCATCATCATCATCACTATCGTCACCATCACCATCATCACCATCTCCATCTCCGATCTTCAGAGGCTCATCCTTTGAGCCCTTGAGCTTGAGCAGGATGGTCCTCTTGGCATCCTCCAACTCCTCAATCTTCTTAGAAGATAACACGTTCTGCTCCTTGAGTTGGGTAATCTCTTGACTCTAAGCAGCCATCTGCTGAGCCTGGTACTCTATTAGTTGGGCCTGCTATGAGATCTGATGTGCTTGGACAGAGTTTTGATCCACAAGCTGTCTGATTTGTGCAGCTCTTTCCTCATCAGTTGCTAACAGCTTCAGCACCATTCTGTTGAGTGCTGACAGTTGTTCCTCTACCCCAATGGGGGCAGGATGAGGTGGAAGCACAAGAAGGATTCGGAGTCTACGTGGGAGACTGAACAAGAGATGAGACAGCATTACCCACAGTTATTCAAAGAATGACAGGTTTTGGAGATGAAACCTCTTAAAAGATGTGAGAAAAAGAAAATAAAAGTATCTTGAAAGGAATGAAAAGAGGACAAAGTGGAGGGGCTAAAGTGCAAAAAGGATAAAATATTATTATTATTATGTTTAAAGTGGGAATGGCCGCCCATATGTCCCTTTCACATCTGCTTTTGTCAACCAAAAGAAGAGAAGAAGAAGAAGATCAGAGTGTTCTTTGGTTCTAGAGAGAGAAGTTGCTGATTTTGGTCTTGGTAAGTGAATTTTTGCATAATTGGTTCGGTTTTTATAGGTTTTTAACCATGAAACCGAATTCTACATGTTCTTATGTGTGAATATGTGTTCGGGTTATGTGTTCTTGGTGTTTAGGTGTTAGAACTCTTTAAAGAAAGCCTGAATTCGAAGAAGTGGTTTCAAGGATGTAAAAGGTGAGTTTCTAGACCATGATTTTTACTTGTTTTAAACTTCTTAGGGGCTGAAAATGCATGTAAAACTTTTTAAAATGTTTATATATGTGTTACCCATATGTATAAGTGTAAGTATGTTAGTGTTTTATGGTTGTTTAGGTGACATTGATGCTTAGAAGGGTAAATATAAGTTAAGAACACATTAGAATTTAGTTTGGGACTGAAAATGACTAAATAACATGCTAGAATAGGCGGTCATGCACCCAAATAGGACTCATGCACTTGGAAAGTAAACTTAGAAAGCCTAAGTAAGATGATGTGCCCAAACAGTACCTTCATACACCCAAACAGTAGCTCATGCGCATAAATAAAGCCTTAGAAATACTAAGTGCATGTTCATGCTCCTGAACAGTAGTTCATGCACCTAAGTAGTTGCCTAGATGCCTAAGTGTTGGGGTTATGCGCCCTAATAGTGCCCATGCGTCCACTTTTACTCAGGCGCCTAAGTGTAGGCACATGCGCCTGAATAGTTCATGCGCCCAGGAGTTAGTGAAAATAGCTAAGTGTAAGGCCATGCGCCCAAATAGTTCTGATGCGCCTAAGCAGGGCTCATGCGCCTGTGTAATGCCCGGAAATTTGATTGGAGTGTCATGCGACTGTAGTGTCCAGTCACATGGAGCTCACACGACTGGGGGTCCAATCGCATGGAGCTCAGGCGACTGAAGGTCCAGTCGCACGGTGTTTGGGCGACTGAAGTGCCCATACGCCTGGAGTTCGGGCGACTGAACTGTAGCGTTAAGGGAGAGGGCAGCCATCTCCCCCTCCCCACACTTGCAAAACTCAGCCAAAAAGAAGAGAAGAGAGAAAGAAGAGAGAAAGAAGAGAAAAAGAGAGAAAAGTGGTGATTCGGGCTCGAAACTCATCGAGTAACTAGTCCAAACGAAGCTCTTCATCTTCTTCTTGTTTGTGTGAGTTCTAGGACCCCGTTTTTGAAATGTGTATGTTTGACCCATTTGGGTGTGATTGTGTATAACGTGTTTAGAGTGCGATTTTGGACCTGAATGTGCTTGTATGTTGTCATAGTATGTTCCCTAAGGTTTAGGAGGGTTGATTTGGGCTTAGAATGAGTTTAGAAGGGTTTGAAGGCCGAATGTCACGGCTGCAGTTCGGGATGAACTCCAGTCGCTGCCCAGTTAGGGCTAGGCGACTGAAGGGCCAATCGGACGACTGAGGGACGACTGAGACTCAATCGCACGATTGAGGTTCAATCGCACAACTGGAGGTCCAGTCGCATGACAGGTCATGCGACTGAGAGCCCAGTCGCATAGATGCTTTATCGCCTATGTGCTCAATCGACGACTGAGAGTCCAGTCGCATAGGTGCTCATCCGCATTGAGTTCATTCGCATGATGTCCAATCGCCTAGTATTCATTCGCACGATTTAGAGTCCATTCGGACGATTGAATGTTCATTCGCATAGGTGCCCAATCGCATGATGTCCAGTCGCATGGAGGCCATGCGACTGAAGCATGCCAAATCGCCCAAATAGGGTTGTTGTGTACGAGGAGAGTTGTAGTCCAATTACTGGCCTTCGGGAAAAGAGTAAGGGTAAGTAATGATGTGATAGCTCCCGTAGGCACATGTGTGATAACTGTCGAGGCTTAGAAGTTACGTTGGGCATGATAACGATAGTATTGCACGTATATTCATGATGTGTGTATGTTAAGTGTGATATTGCCAGGATAGATGGCGATGACTGATGACTTGTAAATGTCGATGCTCCTTGTATAGATGTATATTCATCTTTCCGTATGTATGTTAAGTATGATGTAGCCCTATATAATGCTGATGACTGATGACTTGTAAAGGTCGATGTTCCTTGTTTCGATACGTGTTTATCTTTCCATGACTTTATTTGTTATGATTAACGAATGAAACGAAAGTAATATGTAACGTAAAGCGAAAGATAATAAAAGATGAACGTAACGAATGAATGCATGCATTAACGAATGAATGAATGAAAGTAAGAAAAGGATTGCAAGCAAATGTATGGAGGTGCACACCCATTGAAGGTGTTAGCTCAACAGTGTGCGGGTTAGCTACCCCGAAGGATGCACACTGTGGTCCAATCTTTGTGATTGATTATATGTATGGGATCCTTGCCACTTACCCTAGGTGACTGGATCAGCTTCATGCATAATGTTCGTGATTTAACTACCACATGTCCAGCACCAGCACTCGTGCACAATGTTCGGGGTATAGCGCATGGTATTGATCCAGAATGATAGAGGAAAGATAAGTGGTGCGTGTACTTGCCCTAGGTGACTGGATTAGCTTTTTGCACAATGTTCGTGATTAATTACCACAGGTCTGGCACCAGCAGTAGTGCATAATGTTTGGGGTATTGTACATGTCACCGGAAGTAATGAACGTAACGTACGTACGAATGAATGTATTGAACGTATGAATGAACTTAACGTACGTACGAATGAATGTAATGAACGTATGAATGAACGTAACGTACGTACGAATGAATATAATGAACGTATGATTGAACTTAATGAACGCACGAATGAATATAATGAATGTATGAATAAAAGTAAGAAACATGCAAATGAAAGAAAGAGTTTATGAATGAACATGAACGAAAGTAACGAATGAATGTGAAAGTCAACAATGTACGGTGAATGAACGAAAGCTAATGAATGAATGATGAAGATAAAAATGATATTATGTGTACATGTATTGTGTGACCGCATGTATGTAAAGAACGGTTTAATGAAATAAAAGTATGTTTTATTATAAAACTAGAAGTCACTCAGCAACACTGACTTTTTATGTGTTTCTAGTTGACAGGTAGTGTTGCTGAGGATGGTACGAGGCGGCTACTCAGCTCTTTTGGGATAGCATTCTTTTGGTTAATGGTTTCCAATGTAATACAATAGGATATACTTTGTAATGGGCAAATGTATTACGTTGCATGCATTTGACAAACAAAATGATGTTTGTAGAGGATTCGGATAAACGGGATTACTTAAGGAATCCTCTTAAAAGAAAGATGATGTTTTTAATGTTTCCGCTGCAACGACCTCTATGTAATGTAATGTAATAAAAATTATATGTTTTATGTGCAATGAATGACCAACTGTGAGGTGCTCGGGAACGGGGCCTTACAAGTTGGTATCAGAGCCAAAGTTTAAGTGAAATGGGAAAATTTTCAAAAATAAACCTTAACTTAAACTGAAAATGGGACGGAAAGGGATGGAATGCTAATCTGAGTAGCTGCGTGCCATCAGGTATTTTCTTAAAGTTAACCGGTATGATATGCGCATGTTATGTGGATTACGTGTTGCTGTTAGAATTAGATACTGATGTAGTGAGGACAGGTAATGCTCGGGGTACGAAGAGTAAAGTAAGTGGCTAATCACAACTGGCCACTATAATTAGGGACTTACTATACTTGACATAAACTGAGCTATTCCCTTGAATGACCGTGTTGGTGTTTGAATCTTTCAGTGGGTGATAGATGATGGTTGGAGGTAGATCATCCAAAGCTTCATGGGGTGGACGTGGTGGCGGACGTGGTGCTAAACCACGGGCCACAAGAGGAAGACCTAGGGTGGAGAAGGTGGTTCCTGAAGAACCCGAGACCCCTCATCCAGAGGGTGTAGATGAGAGCGCCAATTTGAGAGCCTCGGTAAAAGAGGCAGTGGTTGAAGAGGTGCATCAGGTCATGCAGACGATCTTACCATCTGTGGTGACCAAAGTGATAAAGGCTGTCCGGGAAGGAGAAAGAAAAGAGAGGAATAGGTCCTCAAGAAAGACAGGAGCAACCAGAGCCAGAAACGGTTCTTTCTGATGATGAAGAGGAAGAGGAGGAGGAGCCTGTGCATAAGTCAGCATGAGGTGCAAACCCCCTACTTTTGACGGTAATGGCACTGCTGCTGCTGCTCACCGATGGGTGAGAGAAATGGAGGCTGTCCTCGATATCAGCGAGTGTCGGGATGACCAAAAAGTGAAGTTCGCTACCCACTCTTTCACGGATCCGGCTCTATGCTAGTGGGACAACATAGTCCAAGCCGAGGGTAGCTGGGCCATTGGAAGAATGAAGTGGTCCGAGAGGAAAAGGTTGGTGATCGAAGAGTTCTGTCCTCATCAAAGATGGATAAAGTTGAGAGAGAGTTCCTGCAGCTGGAGTTGGGGACGATGACCCACCAACAGTACACCACAAAGTTCAACAAAATGGCACGTCTGGTGCCGGACCAGGTGACACCTCTGTCATGAAAGATCAAGAGGTATATTCAGGGTTTGCCGGCGGATATTCGCAGGCATATGATCACCGCCCGACCGAGCACTTTTAGGTCGGCGGTGGACTTGGCAAGAAGGTTGTATGATGAACGGACTGTGGTGGTGGTGGCTGAAGGTAGAAGGAAGGGTGGTGGTGACAGGAATTGGAATGGAAAGAGGTTTGGTTGGGGTAATGCCTCGACGAGCAACAAGAAGGCACGGGTGTATGACCGTCGTGTAGCCACACCGGGTACGGGACAGAAAAGGTGTGGTAAATGTGGGAAGGAGCATAGCGGGGAGTGTAGACTGGGGTTGAACGTCTGTTTCAAGTGTGGAAACCCTGGTCATTTGGCTAGAGAGTGTAGGGGCATGAGGTGCTTCAACTGTGGGGAAAATGGTCATATAAGTAAAGACTGTAAGAAGCCGAGAGCCGAGAGTTCTGGGATAAAGAAGACGGGAAGTGTAGGACTGAGGGCGAGTGCCAGGGCGTTCACGATGACACAGGAGGAGGCTAGGACGGACCCTGATGTTGTGTCCGGTACGTTTCTGGTGAACCAAACTTTAGCCTCTGTATTATTTGATTCGGGTGCCAGTAGGAGTTTTATTTCTGCTGCTTTCTGTGCCAAACTGCCTGTTAGTAGTAGATGTGATGACGTACCGTTTGATGTAGAAACTACGATAGGTAGGTCTACCAGAATTTCCGAGGTGATAGAAGGTTGTGATGTGGAATTAGAGGGCCACAAATTTCTGGTTAGACCATTTGTGATGACCTTAGGTGGTTTTAATTTGGTGCTTGGGATGGATTGGTTGGCGGACTTCGAGGCGAATATAATGTGTTGAAAGAAGATGATTCGTTTGATAGTGCCTGACGGGAGTTCGGTAACTGTTTATAGGGATCGGGTCACGATGATCCCGAAGGTGATCTCAATGGCGGTGGCGGGAAAATGTATGAGGCGGGGATGTAGCGCTACTTATGCTATGTAAAGGATGTGGAAACGCCAACACCACAACTATCCGATGTTCCGGTTGTGTGTGACTTTCCAGACGTGTTTCCCGAAGACTTATCGGGTGTGCCACCTGACCGAGAGATTGAGTTTCAGATTGATCTGATACCAGGCGCCCAGCCTGTTGCCAAAGCACCGTATCGATTGGCTCCGACGGAAATGAAAGAGTTGATGGGGCAGTTGCAAGAGCTGCTAGATAAGGGGTTCATTAGACCCAGTATCTCACCTTGGGGTGCTCCGGTTCTGTTTGTAAAGAAGAAAGACGGTAGCATGAGGATGTGTATCGACTACCGTGAACTGAACAAGTTGACAGTGAAGAATCGATACCCCTTGCCGAGAATCAATGATTTGTTTAATCAACTTCAGGGTGCCAGTTGGTTCTCAAGGATAGATCTTCGATCGGGCTACCATCAACTAAAGGTGAAAGAGCAGGATATCCCTAAGACAACTTTTCGCACGCGCTATGGTCACTACGAGTTTCTTGTCATGCCTTTTGGTTTGACCAATGCGCCAGCTGCTTTTATGGATCTGATGAACAGAGTGTGTCGGCCGATGTTAGATAAATCAGTGATTGTGTTTATTGACGATATCCTAATTTATTCGAAGAGCAAGGTGGAGCATGCCGGTCACGTTCGGGAAGTGTTAGAGACGTTGAGAAGGGAGAAACTGTATGCCAAGTTCTCCAAGTGCACGTTCTGGTTGCGCGAAGTTCAATTCTTGGGTCACGTGGTGAATTCGGAGGGGATTATGGTTGATCCGAAAAAGGTGGAAGAAGTGATGCAATGGAAGTCTCCAAAGACACCATCCGAGATCTGTAGTTTCTTGGGTTTGGCGGGCTATTACAGGAGATTCATTCAAGACTTCTCCAAAATCGCTTCTCCACTAACCAAGTTGACCTGGAAAGATGTAATGTTTGTATGGGGTCAAGCTCAAGAGAAGTCATTCGAAGAATTGAAGGCGAGGTTGACCCAAGCTCCTGTATTGTCATTACCCGATGGAAGCGAAGATCTGGTGGTTTATTCTGATGCTTCCTATTCAGGATTGGGGTGCGTGTTAATGCAGAGGGGAAAATTTATAGCCTATGCATCCCGACAGTTGAAAGTTCATGAGGTTAACTTTCCTACTCATGACTTGGAGCTAGCAGCTGTGGTCTTTGCATTAAAGATTTGGAGGCACTATCTCTACGGGACGAAGTGCACCATTTTCACTGACCACAAGAGCTTGAAGTACTTCTTCGAGCAGAAGGATTTGAATATGAGGCAAAGGCGATGGTTGGAGCTTATAAAGGATTATGATTGTGAGATCCATTACCATCCGGGCAAAGCCAATGTGGTGGCAGATGCCCTTAGCCGAAAGGAGAGGCCCAAGCCGATTCGGATGAAGGCGTACCAGCTGATTATGACCTCGGATGTGATGAAGCAAGTCAAAGAGTTTCAAGATGAGGCACTGAACGAAGATCATCTTAACTCCAAAAGAATGAGAGGTCTAGTCGCAGAGTTGGGTGAAAACACATTGGATGTTAGAACCCGGTTTGGACGTTTGTGGATCCCTCGTCTTGGGGATCTATGAGTAAAGATTATGTATGAAGCTCACAAGACTTGATACTCTATTCATACCGGTTCTACAAAGATGTATCAAGACATGAAGAAGGATTATTGGTGGCGGGTATGAAGCATGACGTGGTGGAGTATGTGAGTAAGTGTCTTACTTGTTTGCAAGTGAAGGCCGAGCACCAGAAGCCGTATGGAAAGATTCAACCCTTGGATATACCGGAATGGAAGTGGGAGCACATCACCATGGATTTCATTACGAAGTTGTCGCATACTCCGAAAGGGTATGGTGCCATATGGATGGTTGTTGACCGCTTGACGAAGAGTGCTCACTTCCTACCGATGCGCGAGACTTATTCATCCGAGAAGTTGGCCGATCTTTTCATCAAGGAGATTGTGACTCGTCATGGTGTACCAGTGTCAATTGTGTCTGATCGCGACACCCGGTTTACATCCAAATTTTGGAAGAAATTCCACGATGCGATGGGGACGAGGTTACATATTAGCACGGCTTATCATCCCCAAACTAATGGTCAATCGGAAAGGACCATTCATATATTTGAGGACATGCTTCAGGCATGTGTGATTGATTTTGGGGGAAGTTAGGATGACCACTTGTCGTTAGCAGAATTCTCATACAATAACAGCTATCATGCCAGCATTGGCATGCCACCCTATGAGATGCTATACGGTAGGAGATGCAGGACACCCGCTTGTTGGGGTGATATTGGTCAGAAGGAATTGGGGAGCGTCGAAGTGATCGAGGCTACGACTGAAAAGATCGAAAACATCAAGGCCTACATGAAGGCAGCCAAAAACAGACAAAAGTCGTATGCTGATAAACGACGCAGACCGATTGAGTTCCAGGTGGGTGACCGGGTTATGTTGAAGGTCTCACCTTGGAAGGGTATCATACAGTTCAGAAGGCGGGGCAAGTTGAGCCCGAGGTATATAGGCCCTTTCTGAATCATTGCTCAAGTAGGAGATGTGGCCTACAGATTGGAGTTACCAGATGAGTTGAGTGGAATTCACCCGACATTCCACGTATCTCATCTAAGGAAGTGTTTGGCAAATGAGGATATGATTGTCCCACTAGAGGATATCGAGCTAGACGAACGGATCAATTATGTGGAGCAACCAGTGGCGATCATCGATCGAAAGGAGAAGAGGCTGAGAAATAAAGTGGTTCCTCTTATGCGTGTACAGTGGCAGCACAGGAAGGGATCCGAGTCAACGTAGGAAACCGAAGAAGAAATGAGACAGCATTACCCACGTTTGTTTGAGGAATAAAAGGTTTTGGGGATGAAACCTCAATAAGGGGGTGGACTTGTAACGCCCGGAAATTTGATTGGAGTGTCATGCGACTGGAGTGTCCAGTGGCATGGAGCTCACACGACTGCGGGTCCAATCGCATGGAGCTCAGGCGACTGAAGGTCCACTCGCATGATGTTTGGGCGACCGAAGTGCCCATACGCCTGGAGTTCGGGCGACTGAACTGTAGCTTTAAGGGAGAGGGAAGCCATCTCCCCCTCCCCACACTTGCAAAACTCAACCAAAAAGAAGAGAAGAGAGAAAGAAGAGAGAAAGAAGAGAAAAAGAGAGAAAAGTGGTGATTCGGGCTCGAAACTCATCGAGTAACTAGTCCAAACGAAGCTCTTCATCTTCTTCTCGTTTGTGTGAGTTCTAGGACCCCTCATTTACTTGTTTTCAACTGATTTTGGGGCTGGAACACAAATAAACCCGTTTTTGAAAAGTGTATGTTTGACCCATTTGGGTGTGATTGTGTATAACGTGTTTAGAGTGCAATTTTGGACCTGAATGTGCTTGTATGTTGTCATAGTATGTTTCCCTAAGGTTTAGGAGGGTTGATTTGGGCTTAGAATGAGTTTAGAAGGGTTTGAAGGCCGAATGTCGCGGCTGCAGTTCGGGATGAACTGCAGTCGCTACCCAGTTAGGGCTAGGCGACTGAAGGGCCAATCGGCCGACTGAGGGACGACTGAGACTCAATCGCATGACTGAGGTTCAATCGCACGACTGTAGGTGCAGTCGCATGACAGGTCATGCGACTGAGAGCCCAGTCGCATAGATGCTCTGTCGCCTATGTGCTCAATCGCACGACTGAGAGTCCAGTCGTATAGGTGCTCATCCGCATTGAGTTCATTCGCATGATGTCCAATCGCCTTGTATTCATTCGCACGATTTAGAGTCCATTCGCACGATTGAATGTTCATTCGCATAGGTGCCCAATCGCATGATGTCCAGACGTGTGGAGGCCATGCGACTGAAGCATGCCCAATCGCCCAAATAGGGTTGTTGTGTATGAGGAGAGATGTAGTCCAATTACTGGCCTTCAGGAAAAGAGTAAGGGTAAGTAATGATGTGATAGCTCTCGTAGGCACATGTGTGATAACTGTCGAGGCGTAGAAGTTACATTGGGCACGATAACGATAGTATTGCACGTATATGCATGATGTATGTATGTTAAGTATGATGTTGCAATGATAGATGGTGATGACTGATGACTTCTAAATGTCGATGCTCCTTGTATCGATGTATGTTCATCTTTCTGTATGTATGTTAAGTATGATGTAGCCCTATATAATGTTGATGACTGATGACTTGTAAAGGTCGATGTTCCTTGTTTCGATACGTGTTTATCTTTCCGTGACTTTACGTGTTATGATTAACGAATAAAACGAAAGTAATATGTAACGTAAAGCGAAAGATAATAAAAGAGTAACGTAATGAATGAATGCATGCATTAACGAACGAATGAATGAAAGTAAGAAAAGGCTTGCAAGCAAATGTATGGAGGTGCACACCCAGTGAAGGTGTTAGCTCAACAGTGTGCGGGTTAGCTACACCGAAGGATGCACACTGGGGTCCAATCTTTGTGATTGACCATATGTATGGGATCCTTGCTGCTTACCCTAGGTGACTGGATCAGCTTCGTGCACAATGTTCGTGATTTAATTACCACGGGTCCAGCACCAACACTCGTGCACAATGTTCGGGGTATAGCGCATGGCATTGATCCAGAATGATAGAGGAAAGATAAGTGGTACGTGTACTTGCCCTAGGTGACTGGATCAGCTTCGTGCACAATGTTCGTGATTAATTACCACAGGTCCAGCACCAGCAGTAGTGCACAATGTTTAGGGTATTGTACATGTCATCGGAAGTAATGAACGTAACGTACGTACGAATGAATGTAATGAACGTATGAATGAACGTAACGTACCTACGGATGAATGTAATGAATGTATGAATGAACGTAACGCACGTACAAATGAATGTAATGAACGTATGAATGAATGTAATGAATGCACGAATGAATGTAATGAATGTATGAATAAAAGTAAGAGACATGCGAATGAAAGAAAGAGTTTATGAATAAACATGAACGAAAGTAACGAATGAATGTGAAAGTCAACAATGTACGGTGAATGAACGAAAGCTAATGAATGAATGATGAAGATAAAAACGATATTATATGTACGTGTATTGTGTGACCGCATGTATGTAAAGAACGGTTTAACGAAACAAAGTATGTTTTATTATAAAACTAGAACTCACTCAGCAACGCTGACTTTTTATGTGTTTCCAGTTGACAGGTAGTGTTGCTGAGGATGGTACGAGGCGGCTACTCAGCTCTTTTGGGATGGCATTCTTTTGTTTAATGTTTTGCAATGTAATACGATAGGATATACTTTGTAATGGGCAAATGTATTACGTTGCATGCATTTAACAAACAAAATGATGTTTGTAGAGGATTCGAATAAACGGGATTACTTAAGGAAACCACTTAAAAGAAAGATGATGTTTTCAATGTTTCTGCTGCAACGACCTCTATGTAATGTAATGTAATAAAAATTATATGTTTTATGTGCAATGAATGACCAACTGTGAGGTGCCCAGGAACGGGGCCTTACAGCCTGCATAGTGCCCATGCGCCTGGACACTTAAAAAATTTTCTGAAATTTTTGAAAAATCATATTTTTAGGGTTTTGACCCTAGTTTGACTTAAGGCTTATATGTGCCTATTTTATGCATGGTTATGCTCTGTTCTTATGTTCCTAATATATTGATATGTGACTTTACGTGGTGTCTTTATGATTATAAACGTGAAGTATTATCATTAAAGAAAGAGATAAGATTAATGATAATGAAAGTGGAACATAAAGAACGAATGAAAGAAAAGCCTTACAAGCAGAATGAAAAGAGGATCACAACTCATTGAGAGTTGTTAGCTCAACTGTGTGGATTATAGCGTGTGATCTTGGCTAACCCTTAAGGGTTCACACACAGGGGGATCAGTCTTGGTGACTGATCCATAGTACGACACGGGATCCTTGTCACTTTACCCCAGAAATGATATTGCTTTGTGCTAGGATAGGAAGTGGCTTTGTGCCAGGAAATGAAGTGGCTTTGTGCCAGGAAATAAAGTGGCTTTGTGCCCGGAATGGTGGCCATGGGCCATGATGGGGGTAAAGTTTTGACAGGATCTAGAAACAGTGAAAAATAATGATAAAATATGAAACGAATGAATACGTGCGATAATGAATGATGAATAAGGTTACACCTTGTTGTATGTATGATGAATGATCACGTACGAAAGCAAAGAAAGTATTTTAATGAAAAGAGTATTTTCATATATGAACTGTATAAAGTATTGTAACACTTTAAAAACTAGAACTCACTCATTAACGCTGACTTTTATTCATTTTTAGTTGGCAGGTAATGATTGCTGAGGATGGCACAAGGGGAGGCTACTCGGCAGGGCAAGACTGGCATCCATTCACGCATATTATTATTGTTGATTTGTAATGCAATTAAATTATGCTTTTGTAACTTAATAATGTTGTATTTCTTAACAACAATTGTTATTAATAATAATGGATGGCTTTTTCTTAACAACTTATATATATTATTATGTATGCTTAGTGCTATAATTGACCAACTGTGAGGTTCCTGGGGACGGGGCCTTATAGAGAAAGATCCTGGTTACTTAGAGGTTTGCTGCTTTCTCACTCTTTCAAACTACTTCTCCTCCCTCACCATAGATCCTCCACTCTATGAGGATTAATTATTGGAGTTTTAGAGGAACTGCCAAGAGGTCACCACGGATGGGGAGAAGGCACAGTCTTCCAGAGTGCAGGGGAGGACAATCTTCATCACCCCAGCCTCCATAAACACACATCTAAGGCTAGATGATAAAGAAACTGATTTGTCCTTCCCCAAGTCTGCTCTCAACCAATCCTTTGGACAGATGGGCTATGAAGGTGACTTCTCTGTAAAAACCTTCAGGAAAGGGAAGGTCTCCTCCTAGTAGAAGTACCTCCTCCATGTAGTCATCCACAGCTTATCTAACAAGCATGGAGGATGGGGCCAGATTCCTAAAGACCTTTTCTATATTGTCCATAGAATGGTTCAAGGGGTCAAGTTCAGGTATTCATAATTTGTATATACTAATTTACTTGCAAGCTTGGTCTCCTTAGAATATTACATGTTCCCTAGATATATCTAGCACATCCTTAACTGTGAACTGGGCTCATAGTTGAGGGGAACATGTAATGTTCTAAAATTGGGACAGATGAATCCCGACATCTTGAACACTATGAGAAAGCCTAATGTGCGCTTCTCAGGGGTAGAAACATCCCTTGTCCCAAAAATGTTAGAGCTCATTGCTTAAGGTGACAACCTAGCAGCACCAGCTAGTGTTGAACCCACACCTTCTACTTCTCAACAACCCACACAACCACAAATAACAATCACCTACCATAGAAAATCCAAACAAACACCTGCACAAGCTACTTAGCTTGTGCAGGCCCCCATATCACCACTGACGTAGGAAGAAGTGGACACTGGAGCTCCCACTTCCCCTGAGGAGCAAACCAATCCCTGTTAGGATGACGATGTACTAACTGATCTACGTGTATACCGAATCAAATAGTGTGGAATCCTATTTGATTGGCGATCCAATATGTGAGAACGCACGTAGAAACAATTATAGATTGAATCTAACGTTAAGAACGATTGGTAATCGATCTAGTGCGATCTATGAACTTAGAACAGGTTCTGAGAGGTCTCTGGACGGCTAGGGTACGTATGTATGCGAAGTGTTATGTTTTTCCATGATTTAAGTGGTATTTATAGGTTAGTGTTTCTCATTCGGGTGACTGAACCACAAGTGTGGTTCAGTCGTGCGATTGAGCCATGCGGTTGATCCATTTGCATGACTGAGTGTTCAGTCGTGCGACTGAGCCAATCTTATGTTACAATCATACGACTGATCCACTCTCCTGCTTCAGTCATGCGACTGAGTCATTCGCATGAAGTTGTTCATGCGTATGGTCCATTAGCATGGTCCATTGGAATGAGAACTTCATATACTTCACAAACCTATATAGTTAGTTCAATATGTGTTATCATAAAATAAACGATGAAACATTAAACATTATAAGCATCAGCCACACATTGTATTTCATTTATATACATTCAATAACACATATTCATTCAATCAAGAGTCTTTCATTACAAATATCAAACGATTACATCAGTGTAACAAAATGAAAGTCATTTACATTTAAGCATACTAGAACTAGAACTAGGGACATGTGTACCAACAAACTCCCCCTTGGACTTAGTTCTACCTATTCTTTGACTTTCTTTGTAAACTCTGCATGTCTCTTGACTCTTTCTTCCTTTGAAACCCCAGCATGAATATCAAGTGCGAAGCATAAGCTTATAACATGTTGAAACTGAAGTGCTTGCACGATATCCTGTGTATCAAAAAATAGTGGCCACTTGTACAGCGTATATATATCAGCTGTTGACAATTTTGTGAGCCACATTGGGTCAAACACCATTACTGTCTCCAACGTCCCCTCTCTATCCATAACAATGACGGCTTCTCCTGTACGCCAGTCATAATACCACCATTTAAAATGGGGTGTAAAGTCTTGTGGTATCTCCTTAAAGGTAGACGTGACATCGTGCGCGGAGGTCGCCATTTCAAGACAACTGTCGGCCTTCCAGTAGTGGGATACTTTTTGGGCACCCGAAGCAGATGGATCCCCTTCTTCTTCATCATCTCCTCCATCTGCATCATCACCCCCCTCTGTATCTTCACCTTCATCATCATCACCATCATCATCATCATCACTATCGCCATCATCACCATCATCACCATCTCCCTCTCCGATCTTCAGAGGCTCATCCTTTGAGCCCTTGAGCTTGAGCAGGATGGTCCTCTTGGCATCCTCCAACTCCTTAATCTTCTTAGAATATAACACGTTCTGCTCCTTAAGTTGGGTAATCTCTTGACTCTGAACAGCCACCTGCTGAGCCTGGTACTCTATTAGTTGGGCCTGCTGTGTGATCTGTTGTGCTTGGGCAGAGTTTTGATCCACTAGCTGTCTGATTTGTGCAGCTCTTTCCTCATCAGCTGCCAACAGCTTCGGCACCATTCTATTGAGTGCTGACACCTGTTCCTCTACCCTAATAGGGACAGAGATGATCCTGTAGTGAATGATTGGTGGGATGATCCATCTTGGTGGATAGTGGTGGTAGTGGTGGCTGTGGTGAATATGGGAGGTGGTATATGAGTGGATGGAGACGGGTGAGCTGTAGTGGTGGTGGAAGTAGTGTAGATGGGTGGTGCAATGGGTGTGGTAGTGATGGTGGGTGAGGTGGTAGGAGTGGTGGTGGTAGTTGGGGTAGTGGGTGAGTGAGTGGTGGTGGTAGATATTGTGGCAGTAGTGGTGGAGGTAGAAATCAGCGTGAACCTTCGTCTTTTTGGCTTCATCCTATGGGGCTGAGCCATCCTCTTTTTCCTCGAGGCCTGGGGTATAAGTAGGATCTGTAGTAGTCTCCCCAGACGTAGCTTGGCGTCCTCCAGCCACCTCCACTCCATGTTCGGTGGTAACCACCCTGCTTCCACCCTTCTCGTTAACGGCTCATCATCACTCTCCTCCTCCTCACCAAGTCTGAAATCTTGATGGAACCCAGCTATGTCAGCTTCTCCCTGCGTGGATGGTGGAGGTGTAACATCTGCGGTGGTGGCCCTAGATGTAGTGGGGCCCATGTCTCCACTATCTCCACTGTCATCATCATCCGAGTCATCAGTTGGAAGAGCAATTTACTCAACATCTGAGTCACTCTCCTCATGGCGCCACTTTCGCCTAGCCGGCGCCATGTAATCAGCCTGAGCCAGATGCCCAAAGAGTCTCTTCACAGGAGGCTTGACTTGCTTCCCCCGGCAGACCTTCATGCGTCCCAAGGTTGTGTCGTCCATCACCTCGAGTGTCACCGCATCTTGGCTCTCCTTAGGCAGAGAGGGCAGCTTCTCATCAATAATCAGCTGAAGAAACCTAGGGTACATGCAAAAACCTTCTTTTCCTTTAGCCTCCAGATTCTCTATCAGATAAGAAAAGATCATACTGGAGAAACTGAAGGGGTGGTTCAGAACCAGGGCCACGAAGGCATTCTGAATCTGGTCTGAAAGGTCATCAAACCCACCCCTTCTTGACGCCATCCACTTCAGTATCACATGCACCAAGTACTTAAACTGGGGACAGAGGTTGCTTTTGTTAAGCACCCTAGCATTGATGTCCCCAGAGTACTTTATCTTGAGGAAGCACCCTCTCACCGTTAGAGGGTGTAGCCTGGTCGAGAGATCTGCATCATCACCCACATTGAGTACTCGTTGAATTTCCTCAGCAGTCACCTTGATAGCCTGCCCAAAGATAGTGCTCCTAATGCAGTAGGGCTCCTGAGATCGGTCAACCGATGCCCCCTCCCAGAAGGCCTGCTGTATAGACCAGTAGGGGGTGCACGGTGTAGAGATAGCTCTGTGGATCCGGGATCTCTGAAGGAAGGCTATGATCCCAGCAAACTTGGCACCGTTCCGAGTTGTGGCGTCTAGATGAGCACAAATGTTGTGCTTGGTGTTTATGGTCCACCTATCAGCCATCAATCTGTAACACACGGAGCATACACGTTAGATCATCACGTACAAAAAATCAGTTCAAATAAACCTGGTTGAGCTCAGTCTGGTTCAATCATGCGATTGAGCCATGCGACTGAGTTCAGTCGGTTGACCTATCATGCGACTGAATACATTCGGGTGATTGAATCATGCGACTAAGTTCAATCGGATGACTGAGCCTGCGATTGGTTCAGTCGGCCGACTGAGCTCACTCGTATCAGTCATTCGGCCGATTGGCTCAAACTTCTAACTCAGTCCTGCGATTGTAGTTCATCCGGTGTCCAGTCGCATGACCCACTGTTCGGTCGACTGAAATTTAAATTTTGACCAATTCTTAAGACTAGACGTTGTGTTTTGGTTCATAAGACTCGTAATCAATAGACTAATAACCTAATAACTTTGATTTCAACATTTTACTTAGTTAAGTTAAGTTATTTGTCCTATTTCAGTCTCGGGTGTATTTAGGGCCAAATCTCTAGATTTTGGAGTCACATCGATGGTATTTTTGCAAGATTACACAGCATTATACATGTATAACCACTAAAGAACGTCAGAAGATCGAAATACACAGGTAAATTTGGTCTGGAGAAATTTTGGCAGAGTAACGGTAGGCTATGCGATTTTAGGGCAATTGGGGTTGATGAGTTTATGCGATCAACTATGGCTCTATTTATACTGAATCGGATTTCAACCGGGCGACTGGACCCATTCGCTTTGTTCATTTGGGCGATTGGACCTCAGTCGTGCGATTGGTTCAGTAAAAAATGTTTTTGTGTTTTTGGATTTTTAAGATAGGAAATTAAAATAAAAGAAAATAAAAGAAAACTAAACGGGTTTCGGACTAGGCAATCTCATCTTCTGGAATTACTTCACTTTTCTTTTTGACGTCGTTGACCTATAACAGATATAAAAATCTTGGTTCATCAAAAGCTTTCGTGTAGAGGTCAGCGCGTTGAAAATCCGTATTAATTTTAACAACATCGATTAAATTTTTTTCAAAATAATCACGTATAAAGTGATATTTAATTCCGATGTGTTTGGTTTTAGGATGTTGGACTGGATTTTTAGTTACAGCTATAGTAGCAGAATTATCAACATAAATAGGAGTGTTAGAGAATTTCAAACCGTAGTCCCGCATTTACTGTTAAATCTAGATGATTTGTGAACAGCAGCTTGCTGTAGCAACGTATTCAGCTTCACAAGTTGACAGAGCAACCGATGTCTGCTTCTTACACTGCCACGTGACTAACCTTCTCCCAAAGAATTGACACCCTGCTGAAGTGGACTTGTAGTTCATTTTGCAGCTGCCATAATCCGAATCGCTATATGGTGTAAGCTCAAAGTCATTGTCATAAGGATACCACAACCCAAGTGTTGGTGTACCCTTTAGATAACGGAATATCCTTTTGACCCCTATCAGATGGTTAACCTTTGGCTTCGCCTGATATCTTGAACATAGACATGTTGCATACATGATACCAGGTCTTGATGCAGTGAGGTACATGAGAGATCCAATCATTCCTCGGTACATGGTGGCAATGACCAGATCACCATTCTCGTCGGGTGCTACATCATGGTTTGTAGCAAATGGAGTTCCAACTGCGGAAGCATTCTCCATGTCAAACCGACTGAGAATATCTCCTACATACTTGGTCTGATGTAGAAATATTCCCTTTGGTGTCTGATCCACCTGTAACCCGACAAAGAACTTCATCTCTCCCATGTCACTCATTTCAAACTCAGCCTTCATTACTGCTTCAAACTCTTTACATAAATCCTCGTTCTTGGAACCGAAGATTATGTCATCAACATAAATCTGAACAAGCAGCAGATCACCATCCTTTTCTTTGATGAACAATGTGCAGTCAATTACACCTCTGCGAAATCCGTGTTTCACAAGGTGAGTCGAGAGTTTCTCATACCAGGCTCTGGGAGCTTGATGAATCCCGTATAAAGCCTTGTCGAGTTTGTAATCTCTGTCCCGATGATATGGATCCTCAAATCCCTCGGGTTGACTGATGTACACTGTCTCTCTCATTTCACCATGAAGAAATGCACTCTTCACATCCAGTTGATAGACTTTGATCTTCATGTAAGAGGCATAGGCTAGGAAGATATGGATGGCTTCCATTCTTGCCACAGGTGCAAATACTTCATTGTAATCTATTCCCTCGACTTGTCGAAATCCTTGAACTACAAGCCGAGCCTTGTTCCTGATAATGATACCTTGATCATCTTTCTTACACTTCAAGACCCATTTGGTACCAATGACTTTAGCACCTTTAGGTCTATCAACTAGTGTCCATACACCTAACTTCTTAAACTGAAGAAGTTCTTCTTGCATGGCACTCACCCATGCCATACCATTCAGCGCTTCACTGACGTATTTTGGCTCAAACTGGGACACAAAGCAACGATATGCACCATCGTGAAGGTATCCTTTTTCCATTACCGTTGCATAATCAGCTGAATATAGCTGATTTCTTGTCTGAACTCCAGATCAGACATCCCCAATGACATTGTCCAGAGGATGATAGACACTTAGGCGTGATCCAGGAGTGGTGGGAACAACTAGCTCAGAACCAAAATTATGGACATTTGGTTCTCTATCTGAGGCAGTAGGAGTTTGAGGTTCCAGAGACGCTGAGGCATCATTGTCAGATGCTTGTGGACTTGCAGGAATGGGAACCTGTTCCTTCTCATTGTACTGGTCATTCTCCACAGTTTTATCGTCAGATGAGGAGTCACTTAACTCGAGTGCTCCCCCTGAATGGTTAGACGATTCACCTTGTGAACCAGATGAAGTGACGTCTTGTGATGGTGTATTTAAGACCTCAACCATCATTTTGGTTGCCAAGTCATCATCAGAGGTGGTGAGAGGGATGTTGAAGGACTTGAAGAAGCCATCATAGTCAAAAAGAAAGCGGGTCCTTTTCTAGCAGGTGTGGTGGTGTATCTCTGAACGTCCACGTTGCACCACACTTCTACTTGACCCGTTGAGTTGTTGTAAACTCTCTTATTCGGTATGTTGTACCCTAGAAAGATTCCTTTGTCAGCCTTCTCACTGAACTTTCCCTCCTGATTTTTCTTCAGTAGTGTGCACGGTGCACCAAACGGTTCGAGATACTCTAGATTTGGTTTACGTCGTTGAAGTAACTCGATTTAACGTGTAACATGCATTGGCAACTGCCTTATTCCAGAATTGGATAGGCAGCTTCGAGTCTGCTAGCATTGTCCGTGCTGTCTCTATTAAGCTGCGATTCTTTCTCTCAGCAACGCCCTTCATCTGAGGATTGTAGGCGGATGTGAACCGGTGCACAATTCCCTTTTCTTTACAGAAAGCCTCCATTCATTGATTCTTGAACTCGGTTCCGTTGTCTGAGCGGACTTGTCTTACCTTCAGCTTGTAGAGAGACTCCAGTGTAGTTACTAACTCTTTGAATGACTTAAATGTTTCTGATTTTGATTTTAGAAACATCACCCAAGAGAATCTTGAGTAGTCATCTGTAACTACATAGCAGTACAAGTCGTCTGCGATGCTTCTTGTACTGACTGGACCAAACAGATCCATGTGAAGAAGTTCAAGATGAAGTTTGATGGAATGAACTTTCTTTTCCTTATAAGAATTCTTCATCTGTTTGCCTTTCTTGCATGCCACAAAGAAATCCGAAAGTTGGAAGTTTTTGACATTAACTTCTCTCACTAGATCATTCTGGATCAATTGATTCATCTTCCGTGGATTAATATGTCCCATTCTCCGATACCAGGAGATGGAGTCCTTCTCAGTAGCCTTTGACAAGAAGCACTGAACTTGATGATATGATATGGAGGCCTTTGATAGATCCAAGACATAAAGATCATTATATCTAGAGGCAGATATTAAGACTTGGTCCTCCGGGATAACATAGTCCTTTTTCAGGGCATAGTACTTCTTCTTATCAAATGCTACTTTAAACCCTTTATCACAAATTTAGGATACCAAAAGTAAGTTATTTTGAAGTTGTTGAACATAGTTTACTTGTCAAACTTTACTTTCTGATTTCCCACTTCCCCTTGAGCTGTGATATACCCTCCATTGTTTCCAGCAAATGAAACATGGCCTCCTTTTATTTGTTTGACGTTTGATAGGAATGCCCCGTTCCCCATCATGTGCCTGGATGCTCCACTATCGATAATCCACATGTTGGTTTCAGCACTATAGAGAACACCCTGCACATTCAATTAAAAACATTAGTTCAGGTTAGGGACCCAAGCCTTTACTGGCTTGGGAGACCCAGAGGCATCACACATCATAATTCCACCCATTGACCTTTTGAGGGTGGGGGACAATCTATGGTCTTCTTGTTCTCATTATCAGATTCATGGACAGATTTCTCTTTCCATAAGCCAGTCTTATGTAAGGTCTGTTTGTGATAAACAGACGACTGGTTGATAGATTGAACTTTAGGTTCACTGACTCTTTTTGGTGGAGTCATGGATCTTCTTTTGGAAGAGCTCACTTTAGTGTCATAAAGTTCTACCTTCTTCTTTGGCGTCTGATAATAAGGACAATAAGACGCAATATGTCTATACTTTCCACAGTTGTAACATGATCTGCTTTCAACTTGACGATTTAAATGTTTCTGTGGAGAAGTATGGGACACCCGTGTGACATTGTTTTGTTTGGGTTTTGACATTTCTTGCTTACATGTTTTATATGATTTAACAAAATTAATTGTTTGAACATTTGTAACATCTTTTACCTTTTGTTTCTCTGGACTTAGACCTGAATCACGAGAGTGGTTAACTTGTTTGGTCCTATTGGGTTCAGAATTAGACTTGGTTGACCCAGACTTAACTTTAACCTTTTTCAAATTGTTTGTCCAGATTGACACAGGGCATTTTACCTTGTGATTTTGAAGTGGCCTCCTTTAGTTTAGTGCCAGATTCAATAGGTTTACATGTGGAATCTGGGTCACTTACTAGAGGAGTGGACACCACATGATCCTTGATTGGGTTATTATTTATTGGTTTACTTTTTGCATTCATCAAGGTCTCAGGTGGTGGTGGAACCACTTTATATCCCACACCCTCCCCATTGTTACGTTCTCTCACTAAGTGTTGGACAATGTGAGAGGAACTTGTCCAATTATGCAGTTTTTGTTTTAGTGAATTTATTTCTACTTCTAAAACTGCCTTCTGTTTCTTAGTGTCTTCTAGGGAGTTTAGATAGTACCTAATGTCATTTGCTTGGTTAAAGGCTACTACTTCTGTTTCCTTAAGCTGTTTGTTCAAAAGGTCTATCTTTTCTTTGTAACTGTGCTCATTTTGTTTCAAAACTCTATTGGCTTCTGTGCATAGTTGTAAGTCCTTTACTAAGCTATCATTGTGATCTAATAACCTAGCTCAATGCTTTCCCTAAATTTATTACAATCAGAACAAGCATGATTATTGAAAGTTGAGAAGTGGTACTCACCTGAGAAGGAGTGGTTGAATCAGCCATCAAAGCAGAGTCTGACGTTTCTGGTTCTGGTGATTCTGGACTTGTTGAACTTGTCCCTTCTTCAGGTAGATGATCAATCGTAGTTGCAGATTCTTCAATGTTTGACATGGCGAGCTCAACTGCAATATCACCCTCACTTGCTGAGTCGTCATCTAAGTCCTCGACACTAGCAATGTTGGATTCTCCCGAAGACACAAACCGAAAGCTCCAATCTTGTCCTTCGTCATCATGAGCAGTCAAGGATTTAGGATCCTTGCTTGACGAAGTAGGACTAACTGTGGGTTTATCCTGACGATTGAAGGATGAGAAAGGATTCCCATTTCCTGTCTTTTTAGGCTTCACACACTCACGTTTAAAGTGCCCCTTTTCCCCACAATTGAAGCAGGTAACCTTGGACTTGTCAAAACCGAAAGTTGTGTCCTTAGTAGCAACCAAGTTCTGTCCAGTTTTCTTGACAAACTTCTTAGCTCTCCGAACAGCACTTGCTAAGGCCCACATTATATCCATCCTTTCCAGCTCTGTCTCGTCCACCTGCTCGTAGTCCTCATCTGCTAGATGGCAGTTCCCTATTTTCCCAGCAACTAGCCTGTCATAGGAATGGACGACAGCTGCTAAGAGATCCATGTGTTCCTTTGCTACCTCAACTGTCATATTTTCGAGATTCTCGGTCTTCAGTTTTGTAGCATTGGCTTCAGATGCTATGTATTGGGTACCAGACGACCTAACGTGTCAGATCCTGAAGAAATTGCTTGAGATGGACCAGCTGAACTCGACACAAAAGCCGTTTGTAGTGGAGCTCCAGACGTTTTGGCTTGTGGAGTTAAGTTGTATAGGGCTGGATTCTGATCATATGAAGACTTTTGGGCTCTGTATTTCATCCTTAATTCTTCTTCTCTCAACTTCAGAATGAAATCATTGACGTATAACTTCGTGAGCATATCATTCTATCTCAGGTTGGAGACAAAAGAAACCCATTTCTCTGGCAAACCATCAGCAAAGTTCGACATTTTGTCTTCCATAGACGTTTTCACTCCATGAGTGTGCAACTCACTCATCAAGTGGTAGAACCGATCAATTACATCGTCCAAGCTCTCCTTTCACATTGACGAGAAGTTGTCAAACTCCTTCTTTAATGCTTTAGCCTTTAGAGCTTTTAACGATGCATTACCGTCATAACTCTTTTCCAATGCATCCCACATCTTCTTTTCTTGCTTGTTCTCAGAAAATTAATGGAGAATCTCCTTCGGAATTGACTGAGTGAGCAATGCATAGACTTTCTTCTCAGCATTGTACTTAACCTTTTGTCCATCAGTCATGCCCCCAACTGTAAGTTTGACACCGTCTGCACCTATAGTCATACTATACCCTGTCTCTATTGACTCCCACAGATTGGGATCTACACCATTCAAGTAAATCTCAAATCTTTGCTTCCACTATGGATAATCATCTAACATGATTAGCTTAGGTGGCTTGTTAAGATTCCCCACTTCATTTTCCAGAAGCAACAGATTATGGGTCCTAGAATCTCTGCCTGCTATGAACGCTGAATATTGATCCTCCATTACTATCAACTTTAACTTTAGAACAAAACTTTTTCTGCTTGTGCGAATGAATGTGTGCGATTGGACAGCTCATGCGATTGAACAATATGAATGGCTCAAACGTGCGAATGAACCAATGCGGATGAATCAATCGTGCGAATGGACAGGTGCGGATGAACAATGCGACTAGACAGTTCAATCGTACGAATGAAGGTACGAATGAGTCCAATCATGCGTATGGGGGATACGTATGAACTCAGTCGTGCGATTGAGTCAATCGGGCGACTGAAGCTGCTGGATTTTGAAAATTCGAAGGTTTAAGGTATTTTGGACGCAAAAACACAAATTTTCACTAACCCTAATTGTCGTATGCCAGGAAAAGTTAACTTTACGAACTGGAGACGTCTAAAACCCCGTTTGACACAAAAGGATTGTGTTTTTTAGTGAAAAACAAATTTTTATATCAAGAACGATTGAATCACACGTAAATCAAGAGCCAAAGCTCTGATACCACTTGTTAGGACCGTGTACTGGATGATGTACTAACTGATCAACGTGTATACCGAATCAAATAGTGCCGAATCCTATTTGACAGGCGATCCAACTAGTGAGAACGCACGTAGAAACAATTGTAGATTGAATCTAAACGTTAAGAACGACTGGTAATCGACTATGAACTTGGAACAGGTTCTGAGAGGTCTCTGGACGGCTAGGGTACGTATGTATGAGAAGGTTATGTTTTTCCACGATTTAAGTGGTATTTATAGGTTAGTGTTTCTCATTCGAGCGACTAAACCACAAGTATGGTTCAGTCGTGCGATTGAGCCATCACTCAGTCATGCGACTGAGCCAATCTTATGTTACAATCATACGACTGATCCAGTCTCCTGGTTCAGTCGTGCGACTGAGTCATTCGCATGAAGTGGTTCATGCGTATGGTCCATTAGCATGGTCCATTCGCATGAGAACTTCATATAGTTCACAAACCTATATAGTTAGTTCAATATGTGTTATCATACAATAAACAATGAAACATTAAATATTATAAGCATCAACCACACATTGTATTTCATTTATATACATTCAATAACACATATTCATTCAATCAAGAGTCTTTCATTACAAATATCAAACGATTACATCAGTGTAACAAAATGAAAGTCATTTACATTTAAGGATACTAGAACTAGAACTAGGGACATGTGTACCAACACTCCATCTCACCAATTATCAGTGCTGAGGTTCCTCATGCTCGGCCTGATGAGCTTACAACCCCAACATCCTTAAGCCTTCACTCAAAGTCTTAAAACTCTCATGAACAACCTTCAAGAGAAAGTTACCATTCTGAGCCTCTAGATCTAAACCAACCCCATTCCCAACCTAGAATTCTATAATGATGAAGACATGGGCTTCGGTGAGTACCATGAGTCTCTCTTCTCCACCCCTGCTCAAGGATAGATGAGTACTCATCCCTCTACCATGTCTAGCCCACATCATCCACCTACTACTATGGTGGATCTTCCTAAAGTTTAGGAGGTCCATATGGAAGAGGCTCTCACTTCTATAAGTGATTACATCATTATGACCTCAACCATGGCAAACCAGCCCCTTGACACTTCAACTGAAGATGTTATGGTGCAGGGGAAATCTAGCGGCCAAGAATAAACTGTTGGATAGTAGGTCCTATTCTCTCATCCCCCTGTGATTCTTCTGATGAAGATAAGGGGAACATGAGACTAAAGGTGCAAAAACTGACTAAAACCTGCACCTGTTTAGTCTCCAAGGTTAGTCACTTGTAATCTCAAGTGACTACCTTGCAAACAAGGGTCCGTGATCAGCAAATTGAGATTTTTGATCTTGAGGAAAAACTAGCTAGGAGACCTTTAAGGAGGACTTAACCAGGAACACAAGAACCTATGGATGTGATAGACTTAACCCTCATATCACCTATGCAAGATGGTGTTGCTACTAAAAAAGGGGAGAAAGTCCAAGCAATCATAAAACCTGGGATTTCTACCTAGAGTATGGACATTGAGGATTCACCATCCTCACTTGCAATTCTCTATACTCAGCAACTTCCTTAAAATCTACATTGATATGGACTCACTCATATAGAGTTTGTTTGAGGAGGGTATACCAAGGGCTATGTCTACCCCATTCCATATCTCTGAGAATCCAATCACAGGATGGAGGAATGACATTGATAGAAGAACCCTAGTAATTTCTATATCTCAGGGGTAGCAAGTAATCTTCAACTTTTCCAACCTACGATTCTATGAGAACACATATCTGATTGACCTTCAACATGCCAACACAAGTCAAAACAAGAAAGCTGTAAGGTTAGTAGATAGGATTCAAGAAAGGTGCTAGAAGAGTTCAATCTGAGATCCAAATTATATAGATAGAGGCTAGCAGGTAAGACTATCGGTCAACTGGATGTTAAGGAGGACCCCAAGATAGCTTTGAAAGGGAAGCCTTGACTGAAGGCCCAGTAGTTGAGCTTGTGAACCTTGAGACAAGAACATCTTCAGCACCTATTACCCTCAGTAAAGCACCAGCTGGTGAAGGTGCTTCACAACGTCTCTCTAGCCAGAGCTTGACTATGGAATCAAGCAATGAAGGCCAAAGCTCTCTCCACCCTGAGTCACCAAAGATTATAATTGATTTCTTCTGTGTAATACTAATCGATAGGGCCTCATTGGTAAGTGCTACAAGATCTCGTGCATTGGAACCCATGGTTATGGACCCGAATCCATTAGTATGGAACATTTTCTTTTCCAAGTGAAATCCCCTAGTATATGAAAGAGTGGAAAAGTGCTTTCGTTGTTGTGGAATAAGAAGCCTTCGTATCTTAATGCACGTATTTAATTTATTCGGAGCTATTAGAGCGGGATCCACTTTTTGGGGAATATGAGTCGAAGCAATAACAAGAATATTTCTAGTTTCATAATCCCTGGAGAGAAGGTTCACTAATAGACCTAGGGAGAAGTAATTTGACTCATTCACATCCAGATCATGAATGTTTGGAAACCATATTATGCAAGGAGACATTGCTTTTGCTAATTCGAATTGAAGGGTGATATAAAGTCGGTCTTCATCTTCAGGCATCATATTCATAGTTAGCGCATTCATGCTAGTTAGCAGTTCCAGCTCCATATCAGGGATATCGTCACTAGCATCAATATCGTCACTAGCATTAATATCGTCACTAGCATCAATATCATCAATATCGATATCATCAAAACCTTGAGACTTGTTATCCAGGAACTTGTTCAGAAATACCGTAATGAAAGGAAGATAGCATATGGCATTGATCCAGAAGTAAAGAGTTGTGATACCTGTCTCGATCCAGGGAAACTACAGGATCTAAAAGAATATCCCAATCCTAAAGATCCATAGGATTAATTGTGGATCCAACACAAAAATAGAAAGATTTGAGTTGTCTAGTCTTCGAGTTTTTATTTGAAATTTTCTATATCTATATAAGTATGTATCTATCTAAAATATATGCATGTTGGATTCGGCTCAATCCTTTTAGTAAAAGATTGGGCCGAGTTTCATTGAAATTCAATTAAGAGAACGAACGTTATCTCTTCTTATCCTTATCCTTATCCGTATCCAAAGTATCCATTGCCTGGAACTCAAATTTGATCTCCTTCCATACTTCACAAGCAGCAGCTAGTTCAGGACTCCATTTGGTAGCCTCACGGATAATCTCATTACCCTCAGTAGCATGATCACGTCCCTCATTACGAGCTTGTACACATGCTTCTAGAGCTACTCGATTAGCTACGGCACCAGGTGCATTCCCCAAGGGTGCCCTAAAGTTCCTCCACCGAACTATAGTACGGAATCATCCCCAAAGATCTCGGTCAGAGCAGGCATATGCCAAACGTGAATACCCCCCGAAGCTACAGGCAGAACACCTGGTAGAGAGACCCAATCTTGGGTGAAATAAATACCGCGACTTCTATCTTTTTCAATAAAATCATCACGCAGTAAATCAACAAAGCCCAAAGTGATTTCTCTTTCCCCTTCGAGTTTACCCGCTCTCTCCACCCGCTGCGTATTTTATGATCATGCATTAAATGTATGTTTTACGTGTGATGATAACCAAAAGTAAGGTGCCCGGTGAGCGGGGCCTTACAAGTTGGTATCAGAGCAAAAGTTTAAGTAAAACGGGTAAATTCTTTTATAATAAACCTAAACTTAAACTGAGAATGGGACAGGGAGAATGAAAATGCCATCTGAGTAGTCGCGTGCCATCAGGTATTTTTCTTAAAGATTAACTGGTACAATGTGCGCTTGTTAAGTGAATTACGTGTACTGTTAGACTTAGATGCTAATGTAGTCAGGACGGGTAATGCTCGGGGTGTGAAGAGTAGAGTGAGTGGCTAATCACAACTGGCCACTGTAATTAGGGACTTACTATACTTAACATAAACTGAGCTATTTCCTTGAATGACCGTGTTGGTGTTTGAATCTTTCAGTGTGATAGAAGATGGTCGGTGATAGATCATCTGATGCTTCCCGTGATGGTGGACGTGGTGATGAGCCGCGTATCACGCGAGGAAGATCTAGGAAAGAGAAAGTAGTTCGTGAGGAGAACGAGATTCCTCATCAGGAGGAGACAGACGAAAGCGCCAAGTTGAGAGCCTCGGTAAAAGAGGCAGTGATTGAGGAAGTGCACCAGGCTATGCAGACGATTTTACCGTCTGTAATGACCGAAGTGATAAAGATAGTACGCGAGGATGATAGACGAGGGAGGAAACGGTCCTCCGGTAGACAGCAACAGACAGAGGCAGAAACGGTATCGTCCGATGACGAAGAGGAAGAGGAGGAAGAACAGGTAAGGGGGACAGCCCGGGGTTGTGATTACAGGAAATTTATGAGATGCAAGCCTCCGACTTTTGATGGTTCGGGTACGGCTGCTGATGCTCACCAATGCGTGAGAGAGATGGAGGCGGTCCTTGATATCAGTGACTGCCAGGAGGATAAGAAGGTAAAGTTTGCTACCCACTCGTTTACGGGGACGGCATTGTGCTGGTGGGACAATATTGTCCAGGCCGAGGGTAGCAGGGCCATTGGGAAATGAAGTGGTCTGAGTTGAAGAGAATGGTGATCGAGGAGTTCAGTCCTCGTCGAGAGATGGACAGAGTTGAGAGAGAGTTCCTGCAGTTGGAGGCGGGAACGATGACCCACCAACAATACACGACCAAGTTAAACGACATGGCACGGTTGGTGCCAGAGCAAGTGACGCCGGTGTCTCGCAAGATTAACCGGTATATCCAGGGGTTGCCAGCTGAAATTCGTTGGCATTTGATTTCCGCCCGACCCAGTACTTTCAGGCCGGCGGTGGATTTAGCTGGGAGGTTGTACGATGAACGAGCTGCGCTGGTGAAATCTAAGGGCAGTAAAAAGGGAAGTGATGAGAGGAAGTGGCAGGGAAAGAGGTTTGGTCGGGGTGATACTTCGACAAGTAGTAAGAAGGCACGGGTTGATGATCGTCGTGTGGTCGTGACAAGTGCAGGGTCGAGAAAGTGTGGGAAGTGTGGGCGAGAGCACGGTGGTGAGTGCAGATGGGGGCTGAATGTATGTTTCAAGTGTGGAAAGCCCGGTCATATGGCCAAAGAGTGTAAAGGGATGAGGTGCTTTAACTGTGGGGAAAGTGGTCATATGAATAAAGATTGCAAGAAGCCGAGATCTGAGGGTTCCGGTGTGAAGAAGACAGGGGGTGAAGGGTCGAAAGCGAGTGCCAGGGCATTTACGATGACGCAGGAAGAGGCGAGGACGGACCCCGATGTAGTGTCCGGTACGTTTCTGGTGAACCAAACTTTAGCCTCTGTATTATTTGATTCGGGTGCCAGTAGGAGTTTCATTTCTGCTGCTTTTTGTGCCAAATTGCCCGTTAGTAGTAGGCGTGTGGATGTGCCGTTTGATGTAGAGACTGCGATAGGTAAAACCACCAGGATTTCAGAGGTAATTGAGGGTTGCGATGTAGAACTGGAGGGTCACAAATTCCCAGTTAAACCCTTTGCGATGACGTTAGGCGGTTTCGATTTGGTGCTTGGTATGGATTGGTTGGCAGATTTCGAGGCGAACATTGTGTGTCGCAAGAAGATGATCAGTTTGACAGCGCCTGACGGTAGTCCAGTGACAGTTTATGGGGATCGGGTTACTACGATTCCGAAGGTGATCTCAATGGCAGTGGCGGGGAAATGTATGAGGCGTGGATGTAACGCCTATTTATGTTATGTGAAAGATGTAGAGAAGCCAGCACCACAACTGTCTGATGTTCCGGTTGTGTGTGAGTTCCCAGACGTGTTCCCGGAAGACTTATCGGGATTGCCACCTGACAGAGAGATCGAGTTCCAGATTGATTTAGTACCAGGCGCCCAACCTGTTGCCAAGGCACCATACCGATTGGCCCCGACGGAGATGAAAGAGTTGATGGAGCAGTTACAAGAGCTGTTGGATAAGGGGTTTATTCGACCAAGTATCTCACCTTTGGGTGATCCGGTCCTGTTTGTAAAGAAGAAGGACGGTAGTATGAGGATGTGCATCGACTACCGCGAGCTGAATAAGCTGACAGTAAAGAACAGATACCCCTTGCCGAGGATCGACGACTTGTTTGATCAACTTCAGGGTGCTAGTTGGTTCTCACGAATAGATCTTCGATCAGGCTACCATCAACTGAAGGTGAAGGAGCAGGATATCCCTAAAACAGCTTTTCGTACGCGCTACGGTCATTATGAGTTCCTCGTTATGTCTTTTGGTCTGACCATGCGCCAGCTGCTTTTATGGACCTGATGAATAGGGTGTGCCGGCCGATGTTGGATAAATCAGTGATAGTATTCATTGATGACATCTTGATTTATTCAAAAAGCGAGACTGAGCATGCCGGTCACATTCGCGAAGTTCTGGAAACGTTGAGAAGGGAGAAATTGTATGCAAAATTCTCCAAGTGCGCATTTTGGTTGCGTGAAGTTCAATTCTTGGGTCACGTGGTAAATCCGGATGGGATTATGGTCGATCCGGCGAAAGTGGAAGCAGTGATGCAATGGAAGTCTCCGAAGACGTCGTCCGAGATCCGTAGCTTCTTGGGTTTGGCGGGCTACTACCGAAGGTTTATCCAAGACTTTTCCAAAATTGCTTCTCCACTGACAAAGTTGACCCGGAAGGATGTGAAATTTGTATGGGGTCAAGCTCAAGAGAAGGCGTTTGAAGAACTGAAGACGAGATTGACCCAAGCTCCAGTATTGGCGTTACCCGAGGGGAGTGAAGATTTGGTAGTTTATTCTGATGCCTCCTACTCGGGGTTGGGGTGTGTATTAATGCAGAGAGGAAAGGTGATAGCCTATGCATCCCGACAGCTGAAAGTTCATGAGGTTAATTATCCTACTCATGACTTGGAGCTAGCAGCTGTGGTTTTCGCGTTGAAGATTTGGCGGCACTATTTATACGGGACGAAGTGTACCATCTTCATGGACCACAAAAGCTTGAAGTACTTCTTCGAGCAAAAAGACCTGAATATGAGGCAACGGCGATGGTTGGAGCTTATAAAGGACTATGATTGTGAGATCCATTACCATCCGGGCAAAGCCAACGTGGTGGCGGATGCCCTTAGCCGAAAGGAGAGGCCCGAGCCAATTCGGGTGAAGGCGTACCAGCTAATCATGACCTCCGACGTAATGAAACAGGTCAAGGAGTTCCAAGATGAGGCTTTGAAAGACGAACATCTTAACTCTGAACGCATGAGAGGTCTGGTCGCAGAATTGGGTGAGAACGCAACGGGTGTTAGAACTCGGTTTGGGCGTATGTGGATTCCTTGTCTTGGGGATCTGCGAATGAAGATTTTGGATGAAGCTCATAAGTCTCGATACTCCATTCATCCCGGTGCTACCAAAATGTACCAAGATATGAAGAAAGATTACTGGTGGCCGGGTATGAAACGTGATGTGGTGGAGTATGTGAGTAAATGCCTCACGTGTTTGCAAGTAAAGGCAGAGCACCAGAAGCCGTACGGAAAGATTCAACCTTTGGACATCCCGGAGTGGAAGTGGGAGCACATCACCATGGATTTTATCACAAAGCTGCCACGTACCCCGAAAAGGTATGATACGATCTGGGTGATTGTGGATCGATTGACGAAGAGTGCTCACTTCTTACCGATGCGGGAGACATATTCGTCCGAGAGGTTGGCCGATCTTTTCATCAAAGAGATCGTGACTCGTCATGGTGTACCGGTGTCGATTGTGTCTGATCGCGACACCCGGTTTACATCCAAATTCTGGAAGAAATTCCACGATGCTATGGGGACGAGGTTGCATATTAGCACGGCTTATCATCCACAAACTGATGGTCAGTCGGAAAGGACCATTCAGACATTGGAGGACATGCTCCGAGCATGTGTTATTGACTTTGGTGGAAGTTGGGATGACCATCTACCGTTAGCTGAGTTCTCATACAACAACAGTTATCATGCCAGTATCAGCATGCCACCCTATGAGATGCTATACGGTAGGAGATGCAGGACACCCGTCTGTTGGGGTGATATTGGTCAGAAAGAATTGGGAAGCGTCGAAGTGGTAGAGGCTATGACTGAGAAGCTCGAAAGAATTAAAACCTATATGAAGGCGGCCAAAGACCGACAGAAGTCGTATGCCGACAAACGACGCAGGCCGATTGAGTTCCAGGTGGGAGATCGTGTTATGTTGAAGGTCTCACCTTGGAAAGGGATCATTCGATTCCGGAAGCGGGGTAAGTTGAGTCCGCGATATATAGGCCCTTTCCGAATCGTTGCTCGAGTAGGAGAGGTGGCCTATAGGTTAGATTTGCCAGATGAACTAAGTGGAATCCACCCGACTTTCCACGTGTCTCATCTGAGGAAGTGTTTGGTGGACGAAGACATGGTTGTTCCACTGGATGATATCGAGGTAGACGAAAAGCTCAATTATGTAGAGCAACCAGTGGCAATCATAGATCGCAAAGAGAAGAGGTTGAGAAATAAAGTGGTTCCCCTTGTGCGTGTACAGTGGCGGCACAGGAAGGGATCCGAGTCGACGTGGGAAACTGAAGAAGAAATGAGGAAGCATTACCCACGATTGTTCGAGGAATGACAGGTTTCGGGGACGAAACCTAAAATAAGGGGGGTGGACTTGTAACACCCGGAAGTTTGACTTTTGGTAGGCTATGCGACTGAGCCTCAGTCGCCTGTGATTCATGCGACTGGAGTTCAACCGCATGGCTATTCGGCCGATTGAAGCTCAACCGCACGATTGGAGTTCAACCGCCCGAATGAAGTATGAGCCGCATGGAACACGTGCGATTGGGGTCCAATCGCATAGTGTTGATGCGACTGAAGGTCCAGTCGCCCCTGGACCAGATGCGAATGAGCCATGGGTATAAAAAGGGGAGCAGCTCCATTCTCCTCCCAACACTTATCATTTTCAGTTGGGAGAGCAGTGAGCGACCGAGAGAAGAGAAAGAAAGAGGGAAAGTGCTGCCCGATTGTCGAGAAGCAAGCTAAATCGAAGCTCATCAACTTCTACCTGATAATGTGAGTTCTAGGACCCCTCATTTACATGTTTTCTAATGATTTTGGGGCTGGAATCACATATAAACCCTATTTTTGAAATAGTGTAAGTTTGACCCATTTGGGTAAATCTTGAGTAATGTGTTTATGGTATGAATTAGGACTAGAATATGCTTGTATGAGGTCCTAGTAGGAATCCCTGAGGCTTGGGAGGGTCGAATTGGGCTAAAAATGGGTTTAAGACGGGTTTGGGTGCGGGGGTTCGCGACTGCAGTTTGTGAAGAACTCCAGTCGCTGCCCAGTTAGGGTTATGCGACTGAAGGGCCATTCGGCCGAATGAGTGTTAGTTGATGTCCAATCGCCCGACTGAGGCTCAGACGCCCGATTGAGCCTCAATCGCCCGATAGGTGATGCGACTAAGGGTTTCGGTCGCATAAGTTCAATCACAGAGTAGTTCAGTCGGACGGTTAAGAGTTAGTCGCATATAGCCCAGTCGCATAGTGTCTAGTCGTACGGAAGGAGGTTCAATCGCACGTTTGAGTACCCATTCGCATGATAGCCCAATCGCATGGCCCAGTCGCATGGAGGACATGCGACTGGTGATAGTTCAGTCGCCCGAACAGGGCTGATGTGAGTGAATGTAGAAGTGTATGTACGATGTATGTATGTTAGTATGATGTTGCCATGATAGATGGTGAATACTGATGATATGTAAGTATTTATGTTCCTTATGCATATGTGTCTTATCTTTTAATATCTTTACGTGAATGAATGAACGAATGAAACGAATGTATTAAGAACGTAAAGTGAAAGATAATGAAAGAAGGAACATGATGAATGAATGCAGGCATTAATGAAAGAAAGTAAGAAAGACTTGCAAGCAGATGAAAGGAGGTGCACACCCCTGGCAGGTGTTAGCTCAACGGTGTGCGGGTTAGCTACCCCGAAGGATGCACATCGGGGTCAGTCTTTGTGATTGACCAGAAGTATGTATGGGATCCTTGCCGCTTACCCTAGGTGACTGGATCAGCATTAGTGCACAACGTTCGTGATTGATCATCACAGGTCCAGCACCCGCATTTGTGCACAACGTTCGGGGTATAGCATATGGCATTGATCCAGAAGTAAAGTGAAAAGATAAGTGGTGCATGTACTTACTCCAGGTGACTGGATCAGCATTTGTGCACAACGTTCGTGGCTAACCACCACAGGTCCAGCACCAGTAGTATGTATGATGAAAGTGGGGTATTGTACATGTCACCGAATGAAATGAACGTTCGAACGAAAGTAATGAAAGTATGAATGAATGTAATGAATGTTCGAACGTAAGTAATGAATGTATGAATGAAAGTAAAGTACGTACGAAAGTATGTAAAGTATGTATATATGAAAGTAAACGAGAATGATGAAGTGTACACGAATGAAAGTAAGTAATGAATGATGAGATAATAACAATATTATCTACGTGTACGTATGATGTGTGAACACATATATGGAAGAACAGTTAATGAGAATGAAAGTATGTTTTATTATAAAACTAGAACTCACTCAGCAACGCTGACTTTTTATGTGTTTTCCAGTTGGCAGGTAGAGTTGCTGAAGATGGCACGAGGCGGCTACTCAGCTCTTTTGGGATGGCATTCACTTTTTGATTATGCAGCCACATCATGTGTTGTGGGCCCGTAATGCGCGCAACACATCATGTTGCATGCAAGTGCAAGATTTCTTGATAATCCTGATAAACATGATTATTTAAGAAATCTTGTTTATGAAAGAAAATATATTTTTGAACTTAATATCTTCTATATGAAGAGAAATATATTTTCTTTTTATTATTTTATTTCGGTAGAGGTCGCTGTATGACCCTATGATTGCTGAGGAATATGCATCAGTAGAAATCATAGTATAGTTAAGCAATGTAAGGACATGCTTGTATTTTGTAATCAAGACAATGATGTAAAAGCTTTTATGATGAAATGAGAATGTATATTTTATCAATTCCGCTGCGTATTTTATGATCATGCATTAAATGTATGTTTTACGTGTGATGATAACCAACAGTAAGGTGCCCGGTGAGCGGGGCCTTACACAAAAGGAAAAGGAAACTGGCTCCTGAGGAGATTGAGGAGGAGGAGAGAGATAAGAAGAGGAAGCTAAGGGGAGAGAGTTCAAGTGGGTCCTCATGCTTCATGGAAGCTATAATCAAGGCTGCCCCCATGCCAAATACTCAAGATAATGAGTTGAGGGCACCCAGATTAAACTACTTGAGGACCAGGAACTACAACATAGATGAACTCATCTCTCTTCCCTTAGAGGAACTCAATGAACTGGAAGACACAGAGATTTTAAAGAAGAGGAAGGAGGGAGAGGATGTAGAATTGCTCCTCAAGGTCAAGGAAGAAAGAAGACAAAAAAGGTTGTACAAGCATGCTCCTACCCTCTCTCTATTTCAAGAAAGCTCTAAGCCAGAGGCTTTGGCAACTGAACAACCTCATGTAGACAAAGAAGTAGATAGGCAAATCATGATTAGCTACCTCAGTGCCATAGACCTCTATCAGGCATCTGCACTATTCCCCTCTATATGTGTATATAGAATTCGAGTATCTTAAGCAGTTTGAGAAACAAGTTATAAAAGAACAAAAGGCAGTAAGAGAAAGATGAGGGAAGAAGCTGCAAAATCAAGAGTCGACATCCAAAAGAGCCAAAACAAGTCTGCTGATAGGCAGAGGATGATGAGTTTTTTGAAGCTGTATGGATTCTCCACTATGGATGAGCACATTAGAGTGATCAAGTAGAAAATTAAAAAAGGGGAGCTTGTTGACTTGCATTCTCAACCAAGTTAACCTCCTCCTGAAGTTAAGGTCAAGGTTGAACCCCAAGAGACAACACAACTGAGACCTAGAGCTGAATTATAGCCGACTTCATCTTCTAATCCACAGTAGGGTCCTGATCCCTTTCCTTCTGAACCTATAAAGGAAGAGGACCCAACTAAGAAAGACACAATAGAACAACCTGGTTCTAAAGGCCAGTCTTCTCAGTTAAAGTCTGCAAAGCGGAAGAAAAGGATGACCATGAAGAGGGACACTAAGAAGAAGAAGAAGTCCAAGGCATCCACCTCGATACCTCTGGATGAGTCAAAGCATCCTAAGGTAGCTCAAGAAGAGGCTGCTCAACCAACTCTAACACAAGTAGAGCCTCTTATAGCTAGAAGACCCATCTTGTCCTGGAATTTTGCTACAAATCCAGATAGATGGTATGTCATCAGAGATCAAGGAGGTCAAGATGTATATTTCTGGCAAGACATGCTTGATCTTCCTTTACATGATCCCTATGACATGAGAAGATACTATGAGAGTCTGAGGGATCCTGACTAGTTGATGAAGAAAGGAATGGTCTTGATCCTGATGAGGACTGTTAATATCTGAGTATCCTTCTCTGTTTTGATAGCATCAGTCTAGGGGGAGTTTGTAAGATTATACTTGAAAGGCTGATGCAACTAAAGCAACCAAAGAGCTCCCAGCATGCATGCATAATGTACATAGTAGAAGTTACTTTGAAAGTTTTACACTCCTCATAGAAATTATTCAAAGTGTAAAATCTTCTAAACCCAAAGATCAAATCTTCTGAAGACAAAGATGAAGTCTTCCGAAGCTTCAAGAACAAAGTATTCCGAAGCCAAAGACTGAAGACTGATTTCTTCCGAAGACAGAGAAGACATGCTTTCTCTGATCAACTTTTTTATAAAGCTAACAAACTTTCCGCTGCCATTCTGAAGACTCACCAACTTATACAAGTTAGCAAAAAGGTCCATGCTTTTGTAAACTGTAGATTATGGTTTGAAGTCTGTAACTTTCTAATTTCTACCTTTTATCCTTTTGTAATAGATTAGGATGTGAGCTATGGCATGTCATAGTCATAATTCAAAAGGCAATATGCCTTTTGACTATACATTGATCTTGTTATCTAGATTAGTGTTTCTAGGTGGCTTTCAAAGTTTAGCCAGCTGTAGGATGTAGTATAAGGTATCTCAGGTTCTTGTATTTTATCTTATGCTTTGTAACACCTGTAATAGAACTTGAGTGCAATATACAACATACTTGAAAACTATACTAATCTTGTTCTTGCTCTTGTTTTGTCTCTTGTTTACTTGTGTTCTTAGCATCACATACTCAAACCCGGTTCCCTATTTGATCTGAAGTGTTCTAAGTCTCTCCTCTTTATGAAAACTATTGTGTGACCATCCCTTAACGGGTCCCACAGAAGGGATATTCCTTTAGTTGAAATATAATTGATATTATAATGGATAATAATCTGTGTGCTTTAATCTGTGATTCTTGAGCTCACCAGCATTGGTTGGTGTTTTTTAGCATACTTATGCATGAAGCTAAGAAATTTACAAGCTAAGCAATTTTTAAAGCCTCGTTGGCATGAAAAAGCTTAGGATTTTACAAAGATGTTTTGTAAATAATGCCTTGAAATGAAATGAAATTACTAGTTTCATATGTTGTTATCAATTGTGGATTTCAGCCAGCCCTATGGGTTGGTTGTTACATATCTTATTTTAGTAACATGCTAACGATGTGATAATAGTAGTTGGTGAGTATGATCTATATTAAAATTTGGGTGTCAGAACTCTAACAATCCGGATAAGAAATAATAGTTGTCATCGTTTTATATTAACATTAATATGCTGCATATTTAGATGTTTAGGTTCATGAGTAAATTCGGTATATTTGTAAATATGCATAGTCAATCTAGTTCATCGAATAGCATTTGGAGATATTATATCGAGGTGTCATAATTGGTGCCATTCTTTTACCAAGCTTACATCTTTGGCTGGTGTCTCGTTGTTCGACTCGGATTTCTAGTTAGTGAGTTCAATTGGCGTAAGCCCAATTACACAAGTCATGATAGCGGTTTGTTTGATTATCTAGGCCTATTAAGTGCATAGAAATGGTGGAGGGGCGGGTACACTAAAGGGTAAGGCTGATTTTGGGGAAGTTGCTGTTTGTAACGCCCGAAAAATTCAAGTAAAAGAAGACAGGATGAAATTCTCGCACAAAATGAACTTCTGCTAGAGAGAGAGAACAGTTATTTAAAGAGAGAAAGTAAAGAAACGATGTGTTTAAGGTATGTAACTCGTGTAGTAACTCATGTTACGTACTAAGAAGCTATGATTTACGAATATGATGCGTGGTTACGTAGTTTTCGTTCGGTAAAAGCTTCGGGAAGGTCGCATTTGTGCTAAAACTTCACAAGGTGAGTTTCTAGTCCCTTTTTACACAAATTTTACCTTTCGGGGCTATTATGCATACTAAAATGCTTGATTATGCTTGTAATGATGTTGCTTATGTTGTTGAGCATGTTAGAACAACCTTAGACGTGATAAGTTTGTTTGGGCGGGAAACCTAAAGTTTTCACGCGAGCAGTTTGATGTACGGTACGAAATTTAAATCTGCGATATTCTCACGGGATAGGTAGTTCTCGCGAGATTGGTATGTTCTCGCGTGATAGGAAGTTTTCACGTGACTTGAATGTTTTCGCGCGACAAAGATGACGATGATATTTTCTCATGGTCTCCCGTTATGTGTGTTTTGTTATCTTTGCATGCTAAATGGTTTTCAAAACTATATGTTTATGATGTGCCTTTACTCGGTATGTATGAATGTATAATTAAAGTATTACGTAATGAAAGTGAAAGATAACGAGAAAAAAAGTGGAACGTAATGAATGAATGAAAGTCTTGCAAGCAAAATGAAAGGAGGTTCATAACCATGTGTTGTTAGCTCAACTGTATGAGGCCTAGCTAACCTATGAATACAGGGGTCTAATCCTTGAGATTGACCGAAAGTATGAAATAGGGTCCTTATCGCTTGCCCCGTACTGGAGTCAGATTCATACATAATGTTTAAGGTTTATTTATAGACCTTAGCCCACAAGCTTTCGAGCATGCCGCGAGGGTATAGCATATGACATGATCTAGATAGAAGTGAAAGATAAAGATAAAGTACGAAATGTATGATAAAGTTCGAAACGAACGATGATGAAAGATAATAATAATTATTATCTAGTTGTATGTATGTTGTATGATCACGTTCGAAAGTAAAGGAAATGTTTTAAACAGATGTAAACTATTTTATTATAAAACTAGAACTCATTCGCGTCGCTGACTTTTGTATTCATAATAGTTGGCACATAATGGTTGATGCTGATGAGGTGTAGGCATGGATACATAAGCTACTGGGAATAATTCAAAACTGGCATCCACATTTTTTAGAACATTATTGTATTAATACAATTTTGAGATGTAAATAAATAATGAGATGATTTGACACCATTCTGAGTATTTATGAAAGCTTAAATTCCGCTGCAAATGTTATATTTTTGAATGTTTTATGCTATGAATGGCCAACTGTAAGCGTCTCGGGATCGGGGCCTTACAAGTTGGTATCAGAGCCGAAGTTTAAGTGATTTGGGTAAATTATTTTCAAAACCTAAAACTTTAACTGAGAACAAGACAAAAAGGGAAGGGATGCCAGTCCTAGTAGCTACATGCATGCAGGTAAATGTTTAATGTAAACATTTTATGTATGTTAATGAAAAGGAACTATATGTGTGTGTTATCAGTCATTGGCTCCCCTGTCATCAGCTCACCAACTGTGTTTTATGCGCCCTTAGTTGATTTGAATACTGATGTAGTCAGGATTTAAAATTCTTGGAGAATGAAGAGTAAAGTAAGTGGCTAATCGCAACTGGTCACTGTAATTAGGGACTTACTACACTCGACATAATTTGAGCTATTACCTTGAATGATCGTGTTGGTGTTTCAATCTTATAGCATTTAGAGATGGCTAGTCGTAAATCTTCAAAGGCTTCACGAGGTGGAGTTTGTGGTGGATGTGGTGCTAGACCGCGCGTCGCGAGGAACTGGGCTAAGACTACCGAAACGGCATCTGAAGGGCCCGAGCTTCATCACTATGAAGGTGGTGATGAGATTGCTAATCTAAGAGCCTTAGTGAAGAAGGCGGTCATTAAGGAAGTTCATTAGGTCATGCAGACGATTCTACCAGTGGTGACCGAGGTTATTAGAGCCGTCCGGGAAGACGAGATAAGGGAGAAGAAGGAAAAGAGGAATGTCACTAAGCGAGGGCGCGAAGAAGGAGGAGAAAAGAGCAACCAGAGGCTGAGTTGGTTGTTTCTAGTGGTGACGAGGAGGAGGAAGCGGTGCAGGAAATTGCAAAGGGGTGCAACTATGGGGCATTCCGGAGATGCAAACCCCTACTTTTGATGGGAATAGGATGTTGCTGCTGCTCATCGATAGGAGAGGGAGATGGAGACGGTGTTAGATATTAATAAGTGTAGAGAGGACCAAAAGGTGAAGTTTTCTACCCACTCGTTTGTGGATTCGGCCTTATGCTCGTGGGACAACATTGTCCAGGCTGAGGGTAGAAGGACCATTAGCAGGATAAGGTGGCTAGGACTAAGGAAGTTAGTGATTAAGAAGTTCTGTCCTTACAGGGAGTTGGATAAGATTGAAAGAGAGTTCCTATAATTGGAGGCGGGAACTATGACTCACCAGCAGTATACAACCAAGTTCAATAAGATGGCGAGGCTGGTGCCAGAACAGGTGACACCCGTGTCACGAAAGATCAAGAGGTACATCCAAGGTCTACCAGCGGATATCCGCAGACACTTCATCGTCGCTCGACCCGATACGTTTAGGTCGATGGTCGATCTGGCCGGAAGGCTATACGATGAGAGAGAGGAGGTGATTGTGGTGGAGGTGATTGTGCTGGAGGTGAGTAAAAAAGGTGATGGTGAAAGAAGCAAGAACAGGAAACGTTTTGGAAATGGTGGTTTTAAGCTCAAAGGCAAGAAGGCGAAGGTAGAGGGTCGCAAGGCGACTGCGGTTGATATGGTGGAAAAGGTGTGTAATAAGTGTGGAAAGGAGTATGCGGGGGAGTGTAGTGGGGATTGAACGTCTGTTTCAAGTGTGGGAAGGCAGGGCATATAGCAAGAGAATGTGGGGTAATGAGGTGTTATAACTACAGTGAAGAGGACCATTTGAGCAGGGAGTGCAAGAGGCCAAGGGCTGAGAACTCTAGGGAAAGGAAAGGGAGTGAGAAGGAGAAGTAGGGGCAGAGAGTTAAAGCTAGGGCATTTACTATGACCCGGGAGGAGGCTAGGGTGGACCTTGATATTATGTCAGGTATATTCCTAGTAAACCAAACTTGTGTCTCTATATTATTTTATTATGGAGTTGAAAGCCCATAAGCTCCCTGCTAGGCTGTTCGTGATGCCCTTAGGTGGATTTGACGTAGTCCTAGGGATGGATTGGCTAGGAGCCTACGAGGCAAATATTATGTGTCGCAAGAAGATGATTTGATTGATCGTGTCGAGTGGAAGTTTGGTGACGATTCATAGCGACAGGGTTCGTACGGTCCCGAAAGTAATTTCGATACTGGTGGCATAAAAGTGTATGAGGTGTGGATGTGATGCCTATCTGGCCTATATGAAGGATGTAGATATGACGGTACCATGATTGTTGGACGTACAAGTCATGTGCGACTTTCTGGACAGTGTTCCCGGAGGACCTATCAGGTGTGCCACCTGACCATGAGATCGAGTTCCAAATCGATCTGATACCTGGTGCCCAACCTATTACTAAGGCTTCGTATCGTCTAGCTGCATGGGAGATGAAGGAACTGATTACTCAGTTGCAATAGCTGTTAGACAAGGGGTTTATTCGACTGAGTATCTCTCCATGGGGTGCTTCGGTCTTATTTGCAAAGAATAAGGATGTTAGTATGAGGATGTGCATCGACTACCGCGATCTGAATAAGTTGACAGTGAAAAATCGGTATCTGTTACTGAGGATTGATGCTTGTTTGACCAGCTCCAAGGTGCCAGTAGGTTCTCGAGGATAGAACTCCGATCTGGCTATCATCAACTGAAGGTGAAGGAGGAGGATATTCCTAAGACAACTTTTCACACGCGTTATGGGCACTACGAGTTTCTCGTGATGTCTTTTGGTTTAACCAACGCGCCAGCTGCTTTTATGGACTTGATGAATCGAGCGTGTCAGCCGATCTTAGATAAATTAGTGATTGTGTTCATCAATATTCTGATTTATTCAAAGAGCGAGGAGGAATATGTCGATCATATTCGTGAGGTGTTGGAGATGCTTAGAAGGGATAAGTTGTATGCCAAGTTCTCCAAGCGTGCGTTCTGGTTGCACGAAGTTCAGTTTCCGGGTCATGTGGTGAATTCCAAAGGGATTATGGTAGACCCGGTAAAAGTTAAGGCGCTGAGCAATGGAAGTCTCCAAAGACGCCATCCGAGATCCGTAGTTTCTTAGGTTTGGCAGGTTATTATAGGAGATTTGTCCAAGACTTCTCCAAGATAGCTTCTCTGTTGACCAAGTTGACTCGTAAAGATGTGAAGTTTGTATGGGGTCAAGAGCAAGGGAATGCTTTCGAAGAGCTGATGATGATATTGACTCAAGCTCCTGTCTTGACGTTACCCAACAGAAGCGAAGACTTGGTAGTCTATTCGGATGCTTCCTATTCGGGATTGAGTTGTGTGCTGATGCAAAGGAGGAAAGTCATAGCCTATGCATCCCGACAATTGAAGATCCATGAGGCTAACTACCCTATTCACGATTTAGAGTTGGCGGCTATGGTCTTTGCATTGGAGATTTCGAGGCACTACTTGTACAGGACGAAGTGCAACATATTCACCGACCACAAAAGCTTAAAGTACTTCTTCATGCAAAAGGATTTGAATATGAGGCAAAGGAGATTGTTGGAGCTTATAAAGGATTATGATTGTGAGATCCATTACCATCCAAGCAAGGCTAATGTTGTGGCCGATGCCCTTAGCCTAAAGGAGAGACCCAAGTCGATTCGGGTGAAGGCTTATCAGTTGGTTATGACCTCTGACGTGATGAAACAGGTCAAGAAATTTCAGGATGAAGCGTTAAAAGAATATCGGATTAATTCTGAGCGTATGAAGGGTCTAGTCGCAGAGTTGTGTGAGAAACTCTTGATGTTAGAACCCGATCTGGATGGATGTGGATTCCTCGTTATGGAGATCTACATGGGAAGATCACGACTGAGGCTCATGAGACTCAATACTCAATTCATCCTAGTGCTAGGAAGATGTATCAGGACATGAAGAGGAATTATTAGTGGCCGGGAATGAAGCGCAATGTAGCGGAGTATGTGAGCAAGTGCCTTACTTGTTTGCAAGTGAAGGTGGAGCATCAGAAGCCATACCAAAAGATTCAACCCTTGGATATGACCGAGTAGAAATGGGAAAACATCACCATGGACTTCATTATGAAGTTGTCGCGCATGGCAAGGGGCTACGATGCCATATAGGTGATAGTTGACTGTCTGACAAAGAGTGCTCATTTCCTGTCGATCCATGAGACATATTCATCCGAGCGATTGGCGGATTCAAGTAGATTGTAACTCTTCATGGTGTACCAGTGCCTATCGTGTCTGACCGCGACACTCGGTTTACATAGAAGTTTTGGAAGAAATTTCACGATGCGATGGGGGCGGGGTTACATATTAGTACGGATTACCATCCTCATACAGATGGTCAGTCGGAAAGAACCATTCAGACGCTAGAGAATATGCTTCGGGCATGCGTCATTAATTTTGGTGGAAGTTAGGATGAACACTTACAGTTAGCCGAATTCTCATACAACAATAGTTATCATGCCAGCATTGGTATGCCTCCTTATGAGGTGTAGGATGGTCGTATGTTAGGGTGACATCAAGCAGGAGGAGTTAGAGAGTATTGAGGTGATCGAGGCTATGACCGAAAAGTTGGATAAAATCAAGGCCTTTATAAAGGCAGCGAAGGACAGGCAGAAGTCGTATGCCGACAAGAGACATAGACCGATCGAATTCAAGGTGGGCGACAGAGTTATGTTGAAAGTCTCACCTTGGAAAGGGATCATCCGTTTTAGAAAGAGAGGGAAGTTGAGCCCGAGGTATACTGGGCCATTTAAGATTGTCACGAGGGTAGGAGAGATGGCTTATAAGTTAGAGCTACTCGATGAGTTAAGTAGAATTCACCCGATGTTCTATATATCTCATCTAAGAAAGTGCTTAGCCGAAGAGGATATGATTGTGCCACTTGGGGATATCGAGGTCGACGAACGGCTCAATTATGTGGAGCAACCTGTGGCCATCATTAATAGAAAGGGGAAGAGGTTAAGGAATAAAGTGGTTTCACTTGTGCAAGTATAGTGGAATACAGGAAGGGGTCAGAGTCCACTTGGGAAAACAACAAAGAGATGAGACAACATTACCCTCGTCTATTTAACGACTGACAAGTTTCGAGGACGAAACCTAAATAGGGGAGTGGACTTGTAACGCCCGAAAATTTCAAGTAAAAGAAGACAGGATGAAGTTCTCGCGCGAAATGAACTTCTTGCGCGAGAAGTATGCGAAAAGTATAGTTGGGTATATATAGCCGAGAACACCTATGTCTGACCCATACTTACGTGAAAAGTACTGCTGCTAGAGAGAGAGAATGGTTGTTTAGAGAGAGAAAGTGAAGAAATGAAGTGTTTAAGGTATGTAAAACATGTAGTAACTCGTGTTATGTCCTAAGAAGCTATTATTTACGAATATGATGTGTGGTTATGTAGTTTTCTCTCAGTAAAAGCTTCGGGAAGGTCGTGTTTGTGCTAGAACTTAAGAGGTGAGTTTCTAGTCCCCTTTTTACACAAATTTTACGTTTTGGGGCTATTATGCATACTAAAATGCTTGTTTATTGTAATGATGTTGTTTATGTTGTTGAGTATGTTAGAACAACCTTAGACGCGCTAAGTTTGTTTGGGCGGGAAACCCGTAGTTTTCGCGCGAGTGGTTTGATGTACGGTACGAAGTTTAAATCTGCAAAGTTTTCGCACGATAGGTAGTTATCGCGCGATAGGTAGTTCTCACACGATAGGTAGTCCTCGCGAGATTGGTATGTTCTCGCGTGATAGGAAGTTTTCACCCGACTTGAATGTTTTTGTGCGACTTCAACGATTTCGCACGACAAAGATGACTAGATGTGCAGGGTTTGACTGTAATGTGGTTCTCGGGTGAAAGAGGTTGTTCTAGCGCGAGATGATGTTTTCGCATGGTCTGCCATTATGTGTGTTTGGTTATCTTTCCACGCTAAATGGTTTTCAAAACTATATGTTTACGATGTGACTTTACTTGGTATGTATGATTGTATAAGTAAAGTATTACGTAATGAAAGTGAAAGATAGCGAGAACAAAAAGTGGAAGGTAATGAATGAATGAAAGTCTTGCAAGCAAAATGATAGGAGGTTCACAACTGTGTGTTGTTAGCTCAACTGTATGGGGCCTAGCTAGCCTATGAAAACAGAGGTCTAATCCTTGAGATTGACCGAAAGTACGAAACGGAGTCCTTGTCGCTTTCCGCGGTACTGGAGTCAGCTTCGTGCATAATGTTGGGGTATATTTATAGACCTCGGCCCAGTAGCAGCTTTCGAGCATAACATGGGGGTATAGCATATGACAGGATCTAAATAGAAGTGAAACATAAAGATAAAGTATGAAATGTGCGATAAAGTACGAAATGAATGACGGTGAAAGATAATAATGATTATTATCTAGTTATATGTATGATGTACGATCACGTGCGAAAGTAAAGGAAATGATTAAAACAGATGTAAAGTAGTTTATTATAAAATTAGAACTCACTCAGCGTCGCTGACTTTTGTGTGCATAATAGTTGGTAGGTAATGGTTGATGCTGAGGAGGTGCGGGTATGGATGCATAAGCTACTAGGAATGATTCAAAACTGGCGTCCATATTTTTAAGAACGTTATTGTATTAATGCAATTTTTGAGATGTAAACAACCAATGAGATGATTTGACACCATTCTGAGTATTTATAAAAAGTTTAAATTCCATTGCAAATGTTATATTTTTTGAATATTTTATGGTATGAATGACAACGGTAAGCGTTCCGAGATTGGGGCCCTACATTGGTGTTAACAGTACAAGTTATGTGGTGGTTGTAGTTGTCGGAGTTAGTGTGGCTGTGAGAATAGGTGGTGGTGCTAATAGAGTAGTAGGGAAATCGTGTTAGTAGCCTTGTGAGACCCCATGGTTGTGGGATGTATTCCTTGATATTTTGCACGCAAGGGTTTGGACCATAACTTCTGGATGGATTGGAGCTCAATGATGACAGTGTGAAATAAGGAATCATGTCTTGCCAAGGCCATATACACTACTATGAAACTCAACATAGGATTTTCACCATTTTCCATAGGTGAATCACCAGCGGCGGAGCTTGATCGAAAGATTAGGGGGAGCGGGGGCGAAAGTAAAGTATTTTAGGGGGGGCGGACTCTATATTTTTAAAAAAAATTCTACTACCGGACCGAAAATTTACACTATCGAGCCGAAAATTTACACTACTGACGAAAAAAAGAGGGGGGGCGCCCCCCGCCCCCCGGCCCCTATAAAGCTTCGCCTCTGTGGATCACGACAGCTCTGATGTGACTTACTATGGACTGATAGTGAAAAATGGCCAAACAAATAGAAAAAATGTAGAAGGATTAAAAAAAGGATATTGAGATGATTTCGTGCATTTTTCATTCCTATTAATTCTACTGCTGCTTTACTCTTACATAAAAAAAGACATTAGCAATAAAATAATATAAGAAAAGGATACTATTAAGAAGTAAATAACTACCATTACCAATATCAATGCGTGACCGAAAACCTACGAACCTTAATCATTTCTAAGACCTCCACTTCCTATGTATGCATAATACACAACATTGGCAGTGCATAACGCATGGTTTGCATGGAATAGAAAGTAGCACAAATCACAATTATGAAAAAAGGAGCTTAGGGTTTTGTTTTTGTGTTTCGGTATACGACCATCACATCCTTCCCATTTGTTTTCTTTCTTCCATTACCACTTATTGCAGCTTAAGGTATGTTCTTGTCTATGTTTGTATTGTTCAAAAGATGATGTGTTAAGGGTATTGTTCAGAAGATGATTTGTTTAGGGTATTGTAAATAATCTTCTTCCTCTAACTTAATGAATTTAAGACGCCTTTTATCTCCCTGTTTCATAAGAGATGTTTGAACAGAATTAGAATTCAATTAACAGAAAAAGATGTTTGTAATTCCCACAATCACCCAACAATTCCTAAAACTATCTAGATCCTACTTGTTGAACATTTCTTGTACTTACAATTATGCTATGTGAGTTTTTGCAATAGATTGATTTAAAACTCTACCGCCAAGACCATACTTAGACAAGTTTTTTCCAAGTTTTTACGACGTCAACAATGAGTTTAAGATAACCAGAAGGTGGTGGCGGTGATTTGATTGGGGTGTTATTGCTGAAGATGATCGTTTACATTTTCCATTTTCTTTTAATTGTTTTTTTTTCTTATTTGTTTAAGTAAATTAGTGAAAAGACAAAACTACCCTCACGTGCAAGAAAGATAACTGCATCTAATCAAAAGCTAGTTAGTGGAAAGAACATAACGTGCTATAACTCTAAAATACAAGATAATTCTTATAATTACAAAAGATTTAGGACAAAACTTGCAAGTTGTATATACATAAACAAATAAAAATGTAATTGGCTTAATAAACAAGCCAAGTCCAATGCAAACTCGAGCTTCAAAAAGTATTAAGGACTTGGGTTTAAGCTTTAGAAATATATTTCAAAATGAGACAAGCTTAAACTAGAACACTTTAAAGAATGATTCAAGCTTGAGTACTTTCAAATAAAGGAGATATGCTCGAGCTTAAACAAGTTTTAACTTACATCAACTCATTTGCAGCCAAGTGGTAATATAGTTAGTTTCCTATCACTTATAACTATAAGGTTTACCCACACATTGCATATATTATATCTAAGTTTTTACTAAAAATATAAATGCTGAAGATGTGTTGATGATTTTTGATAACTTATTTAAGAATTTAAAGTCACTAAGGACAAGACTCAAACCTGTGTTTCTGTATAAAAGTGTGGGAGACGAACCAATTTTACATAAAATTTTTATTAATACATAGATAAAAATTAGGATGCGCGACACTTTATTCAAAATTTAAATACAATATTATATATGCAAAGTTAAAAAGGACAAACGAAACTGTATTAAAAATAAAGAAATAAAAAAATCATTTATATTTTTCCTTGCTTGATTTTAAATGTAATTTACATCAAAATGTAAGTAAAGTAAGTACATTGCAACAATATATTCGTAATTTCATTAAATGTTATATATTAAAAGTTATAAAAGAATTTTTTTATAATTAGTGATATTAATTAATATATTTTTAATGAAACTTATTTAAGTACTGATACTTTAGTGTCATGACGTTGAAAATTACTCGTTATTGATGTTGGTTTTTATATATAACAAGGAAAAAGCCATAAACGTAAAATTTTATAATAGCATTGATGATTGTACAGTAACTTGTACATTATTACGCATGAATCTGTTATCAATGAAATTTATTACGACACGTAGATAAAAATAATCATGTCACAACCGTATATTAAAAAATTAAGAAAATATTATCAATCAAAAGTTATAAGAGAAAAATAAAATACTATCGGAAATAATTATAACAACTAACAAGTAATATTTTCTCCTTAATGACATAGAAAGAAGAAACTATTAGATTTTAATATAATATAATGTTTACATTTTTTATACAACAGATTAAGATAAATAAAAATAAAAAAATTGATCATAATCGAAAGTAGAAACATGTGATACAGGATAGAAATGAGAAGGTCCACTGTTAGAAAAAGTAAGAGCAAGAAAGTCAAAAGATGTTTAGCAATTTGTATTCTACGAAGGAGAGTTTGTACATGTCGAGTATATGAATTGAAATGTTGTACATGATGCTTCAACACTTTGCAGTTTGGTTTTTAAAGGTATACTAAATAACAAAATGAAAATGATAGTTACCAGGCAACAATCTTATTTTGAAATTTTTATGGATGTTTCATTAAATCGTTTCCTTTTGTCAAGAAAATGTCATTTTGAAATTCTTAAATACTTAAATATGTGAATATTATAATATATATTAAAAATATTATTAAATATCTGAATATTATAAATATATTAAATATTATAATATTATCTATTCTTATTAATGTATTTGGTCGGTGGTGGTCACTGTGGGTTTTTCTTTGCTATTTATAGCTTCTCTTCGCTGTTGTTTTGGATGGCAAATCACGAACCCTAAATTTCGAAACCCCCAAAATCCCAATTTCATCCATCAAATCCCAAATCCAAACCCTCACATCCATCCCCACACACCACCAGCTCCTCATATCCAACGGTATAACCCTCTCCGACGACGTCGTATTGGACCACGATGATTGCTCACCACCAACGGTGCACCTTCTTCTTCGGCTCCGTGGTGGTAAGGGCGGGTTCGGGTCGTTGCTCCGTGGAGCGGCAACGAAGGCTGGGCAGAAGAAGACGAATAACTTTGACGCGTGCCGCGATATGAGTGGACGACGGTTGAGGCATGTGAACGCCGAGAAGATGGAGTAGTGGTTAGCTGAGGAGAAGGAGAGGAAGCTTCAGAAGGTGGCGGAGGAGTTTATTAAGAAGAAGGCGAAGACGGTGAAGAAGGACGGTGAAGAAGGCCGGTGGGGCGATGGGGCGGAGAAGTATGTGGAGAAGTATAGGAAAGATTCGGCCAAGTGTATGGAGGAGGTTGATAAGTCGGTTAGGGAATCGCTTGCTGGTGGTTTCTTGAAATCGAAGAGGAAGGTTGGGGGAGTGGAGGATGATAATGGATCGAAATCGAAGAAGCTTAAGATTTGGTAAGGATGGTTGATTGTTATTGTTATTGTTGTTGTTATTAGTGTTCTGGTTAGTATATTGAGCATTGATTGATTAGGAACTTAGGAGACATGAATCATGAATAATCTATGCCTTTATTTTATAAGAAACATATGAATGCTATAAAGCTGAAGACAAAAGTAAACCTAATTAGCTAATTTTTGTTCTTGACAGTTGACAGTAGAAGGTAAATATTTGCAGGCTAATTTAAGTGCTTGTATATAGGACTTTAGACGAGCATTCTTGCTAAGGCTTTGTGGGGTGATGCTAAGAAAGTTTATCTCTTGGTATTGTATATATAATGTCACACTGAAGTGAAGAAAATACACGTTAGTTGTGGATCGAGCAGCAAACATGAAATTTGTAGTTGTGGATCGAGCAGCAAACATGAAATTTTTTAGAAAATTGGATTTTTATTCAACTATGTTTTAAATGGCACTTGGTTAGATCATTTTTGTTTCTGGGGTGTGGTCGTGTGGGAGATTGATGAACCCGTGTCAATCATTAATGTTACCACCTTACTTGGCATTTTTTTAGTTTTTGAAGAACGTAATATTGTGGTATCTTTGCCCTTTGATACAAGTGGTTGTTCTCAAGTTCTTGAATATTTAGCTTTCTTGGGGCAAAACGACGTTTTGGTGAAATAATTAAGGATGGTTTAAATGGCAGCTTTGAATACATAATGTGCAAGTTGTATTGCACAAATGTGTTTGGTGAGGTATGTTTCACTTTTTCCTAGGTAGATGGTTTTGTATTTGGTAATAAGTATGGATAAAACTTTACCTACAAACAAAACTTTAAGAAAATATATTAGTTTTAAAGCCCATCTATGCCAGAACTCATCTATGCCAGAACTCATCTATGCCAGAGATTGAGGTTGAAAAGAAAAATTCCCACACAATAATTATTTAATAATCTATTTCTTTTTCTGAAAATTATATTACTTCATAAATAATCATTGTCGTATGCAGCACTTCTCAAATGTTGGATTTCCTTGCCCAATCATGCAAAGTCCTTCTGATCACTTTCTTCGTGCGATAAACACAGACTTTGACCGACTTATTACAGTGTGTAAAAACTGGCAGGTAATTTGGCTTACATTTAATATTGCATTTCATTTAATGTGCATTTTCTCATAACCAATCATTTGTGTAACATGTTATACTTTTTCCCATTATTTTTCGTGCATCAACTTTGGCTATCTATTGGTACTCTATTTTCTGGATTAGGCCATTCACTAACGTCAGTTCGGGTGAGTTGAATTAATTATATATCTTCTAAAATGATTTTAATGTATGAAATTTGCTCAAAAATTATAAATTGATTTTGATGGTCCACATCATTGTTACAGGCAGGAGTAGCTGCAATCTTTATGTTTATATCATTTAGTTCATTATTAAGCATCTTTGGGGTGCCCGCACTACTGAAGGAGATCAAGGTAAATGGACGGGTCGGATAATGGGTCAAAATGGGTTTTGGGTCATAACAAGTAATTCCATTTGGATTTTGTCGGGTTGACTTATAACACATCGTTTTCTGTTGTGTATGTATGTATGACTACTAGCTGGCGATTCCCAACTACAACATCACCGGATGTTTACCTGCAGCCAATACACCCGATTCCACTGCTTCTGATACACTCTCTGCTCATCATCATCGACAACAGCAGCAGCCGCAGCCTGTGTTTCCCTTAGGTTTGAGTTTAGACAACGGCCGTGAAGCCATCGGAGCCTTTGCAGGGCAGCAGCAACAACAGTTGCAGCAGCAGCAGCGTGTGAGTTGTTTCCGTTACCCTAAATAAGCTTTTCAATCGTTTTTTATTTATACAAAGTGTTGTTTTTAGGGATGATTTTGTTTGGTTCATGTGCAGGAGAGAGGAGGGAGCATGAACATGGGTGGTTTGTTTCCTCAATTTGAAAATATGCAGTCACACTCGCTGCTGCATACTGTTCCATAGGTTAATAATTCTCATTTTGTGTCATGCATCGATATCTGCTCTAAACTTTTAACATATATGTTTGTGTTTCAATGTTTGATTCATTAGGGTTGCGTAAGGTCTGTTAGTGGATCATTGATTTAAAAATAGGGGGTTTGAATGCCCTCTTTGATACTTTACAAGATACTGTGTTGGTTTTATCACAGTCACGCTGTTGATACTCAAACACGAACAGCCACAGCAACGCGCGACATATACTCCTAGTTATAATATTATAATATATATTAAACATATAGGTCAGTAACTACATGGGTTTTGTGAAGTTTTATAATTAAACAAGCATACTATTTATATTTGCATATAACTCCTTAAATGCATGAAAGCATTCAAAGCATGTTTCCCATTTTTATGTGAGTATGTGGACTATTTATAGGTGATGCTTTTAAGTGGTTGTGAGTGAGATAGATGGAGAATTTATAGGGGTTATATGATGTTTTCATAAATATGTGAAAATACGGTACACCCCTCATATATTTTTTAATATTTACTAAAGTGGTTATTAGTGAATGATAGAGAAAAGATAATGATAAAACTATAAAAAATATTATTTAATTAACAAGAGGAGAACAGAAGTAATAATTTTTAATATAATTATAAGGATATTTACAAGAATGAATATGAATGCTCTGAAACCACCTACTCCTTTACAAACGGCCATGCACGTTTAGAAGGAACTTTTTTATAATTCGATAGTATTTTAGTTTTCTAAAATAATCAGCTTTAAATATTTATTTTGAAACTAATCTTAAGAGAATATCTTAAATTTTTTTATGGTTTTCAAATATTTTTGTTTTTCTTTTATAAGCTATATAAAAAATATTATTTCTTTTATATAGTTCGAGTTTAATTTCATATAATTGTGTAAACAACAATTATTATCTATGTAACTAAATTTTGTTTTAGTCAGAACCGTCCAAAAAGATTTTCAAAAATCGTTACGAAAATTTTCCTTTCAAAGTATATCATGAACAAAAACAAAGCTATATATCGACTTAAACACATTCAAACAAAAGTGAAATCGAGGAAACGCGCGGCTGTTAACTACTAGTTTATTTTTATAAACTAGGTTTTTACCCGCCGCACATTGCGCGGCGCTTGTGACGTAATAAAGTATAGATTATGATTGGCTGACTCGTTTCCCAACTAAATTTACGTCAAAACATAGAGTAACTTGAATTTTTACCATTGAATGAAAACATGTTATATTTGACCCAACTATTTTCCAAACAAATTTATGTTTAAACTTAAACCAATTCAAAACGTAAAAAAACACGTGTATTGATGTCGTATATGATGTGATAGAGTATATATTACAAAAATGTCCGACTCGTTTTTTAGTTAAATTTACACAGAAACATATTTTATATCGTCGAATGAAACATATCATATTTGACTCAATTCGTTTCTCTAACTAAATTTATTTCGACACTTTTTTATACTGTCATTTGAAACGTATTATATTAGACCCGATGCATTTTTCCAAACAATAAACATATACAATAAAACTAAACACAAAAAAAGAGCTACAATCGGATTTCGAAATGCAGACGTGTATTTCCAAATTGAAGGATGCTACTAAGGTGGTGTTTATTTTTAGAAAAAGAGCTTCTAAAGCTCTTTTGTCTGCGCCAAAAAGAGGCGGGCAGATGTTTGAGGTCTGCAAAGTGTTTGTTTTTTTTAAAACGTTTCATTAAAAAACGACTGCGTGACCTCTTCTTGGAGAAGAGGTGGACTAATGTCTTCTTACCTCTACAAACCTCTTCTAACCAAAAGAAACAAAAAACCCTAGAGCTCTCTTCTCTTCTCTTTCCCGTCCCATTCTCACCCCCCACCAAACTCCCCCCACCACCACCACGAAAACTGTTCCTGGCGGTTCCCTCCTGCCGCCGCCACCTTCTCCGACCAGTTCCCTCCTGCCGCCGCCACCTTCTCCAGCCAGTACCCTCCTGCCGCCGCCACCTCCTCTGCGCGCCTCCCTTCTCCAGCCGAGTTCCCCTCTTGCCGTGACCTATCTCCAGTCGAAGGTAAGTTTTTATGAATGTTGCTGCTGTTGTTGTTATTATGAATGTTGGTGTTGAGTTTTCTTGTTAATTTCTTTGATGTTGCTGCTGATGTTGTTATTTTGAATGTTGTATGTTATTTTTTTGTTAATTTCTTTGATGTTGCTGCTGATGTTGTTATTTTAAATGTTGTTGTTGAGTTTTGTTGTTAATTTCTTTGATGTTGCTGTTGATGTTGTTATTTTGATGATGTTGTTATTTTGAAGGTTGAATGTTAGAATAGGGATAATAGAAATGGGATAATAGAAATGGTTGAATCTTGTTATTTTGCTGCTGATGTTGTTATTTTGTTGTCATTTGCTTGTTTGAATAGGGATAATAGAAATGGTTGGTTGAATTGATTAATAGAAATGGTTGAATCTTCTCATTTTGATTGAATTTGCTTGTTTGTTAGTTAATAGACATGGGAGATAGATATGGAATGAATGATGTAAAAAATGTTGTTGTGGTTTAATTTATATTAATTTAGCATTGTATAACTCTTTTAATAATTTATTTTAATTTCAGTTTATTATGACAGCTTATTTAAATTTCTGTTTATTTTAACTTTTTATTAATTTCAGTTTATTTCAGCAGTCTGCAGACGTTACAAAACAAACAGTCTTCTTAATACAGGCTGCAGAGGTTTTGTCCACCTCTTCTCCTACAGATGTCTGCAGATGTGGTCTGCAGACTGCAGACGTTTTACCTCTTCAGAAACAAACAGCACCTAACTCATCTAAGCCTCCACTTGAATCATATTATGAAGTCCTTTTATTTAAAAGGGAAAAAAACTGATAATAAAAAGTAACAAAAACACTATAGACACCGACATAGCATCTATACTATATAATATAAGAGTAACTAGGATGCCACGTGCCACTCTCATGTTACTCCTCAAAAAAATTTTCCCGCCTAAACTAATATATTATTTTAGTCAAGTTTTTTATTTTAAGAAACTCAATTAATAGTAATAATTCATTTTGTTTTAAATTTAATTTTTTATATTATCAACTTAATTGTGTAATCATATTATTTTGAACTATACATATTTTTATAGCTAAATAAGATTCAATTAAAAAAACTAAAAAGAAAAAAATATTTATTGATATATTTATTTATTTTAGATTAGTGTGATTTTAACACAATTGGTTTTAATTTTTTATGAGTCAATTATTTATTATATTATTCAAAAAGTATTTGAATATTTATAATTTATAAATGTAACTTTTTATTTTTCATTGTTATAGTAATACGTAACTTAGTCATACGAAATATTTACACATTTATGAATTATATTGTTTTCATATTTTCAACTCGTGTATTACACGGGTTTACTAAAACTAGTATTAATATATATATATATATATATATATATATATATATTATATATATATATATATATATATATAATTTAAACATTATAGAATCCAAAGAGGAAAATTGATCTTTAATAATTCATACGATTACCTATTAGTCGATAATAATTCATATTGTTAATTTGGTCAGTGATACTCTCCACTTTCACTTTTGTTATCAATGAATATCTTAGTGGCATACTTCTCATTCCGCTCAATATTATTAGTGGCATATTCTTGTAACCTTTTGAATTTTTGTTAATTAAAGTTAACTCTGTCATGTTCTTGTAAGGACTGTTTAGGTCATTTATAAAACCATGAGGATTATTTTTTGTTGTTCCTTGAATTGTATTCTTTAATAAAACAAGTTATATATATATATATATATATATAATAGAAATACTAACCTATGAAAGTTAAATAATTAATAAGTTGTAAGATAATAAAAATTTAAAGTTAAATAAGTTCATGGGTTATTTATGTAAATTTAGAAACTTTAAATAAAAGATTTTACGTAAAATGATAACCTTGAAAACTACAGGGACTGCATATGTAAAATCACAAAAACCCAAATCAATTTCTCCCCCTTACCCTGCAAAACCGGCGGGAGCTCCGGCCACTCTTCGGCCGAGCTCCGGAAGCTTCGTAACACCCCTTTTTCATTCGAATTCCAAACCCAAATTGATCCAATCGGTTCGTGAGCACGATTCGAAACCGTCTAAGAACTTTAATCGCGTTTAAACAACGGTTATGAACTCGAATGACCCGAGTAACCGTCGCATTCAACAATCGAGCCGTTCAATCATTTAAGCCCAATAATAATCAAATTAAATAGATCCTAATCGAACGTTAAACTAATCTAAAGCTTTTGTCGAACTCAATTGCACCTGAAACAAACCTAACCATCGAGTTCCACCATCATCTTCATCGTCGACCTACAACTAACGTGTTCACCATCGATCGAGCTTCAAAACCTGAAATTGTTAGAGGGCTTTTGCTCACTAAGATCGTTGGAAGCTTTCTGTAACATGGATTTGATTATTGTCATCATTTTCAACTTGAACCAGTTTTGTCAGAGCCGCGATTGTTCTTCGATTGTTTATCACCAATCCGTCTTCAATCGGGTAATTAATCACATTAATGAACTAGTCTTAGCATGGGGAATAAAAGCCCCATGAACCTAACCAGTAATAGAATCGAATTGATGTCCAATTTGATCCAAGAACATTCTAGGGTTCATTGGATTTGGGGGTTCCTTGTTGTTAATATTTTTAAGAATTTAAAACAGAACCTAACGCGGCTGAGGCCTTGGTTCATTGGTCGAGACACTACTTCCCCATCCTTGAGGTCCCGGGTTTGAACCCGGGCACCCTCAACACATTTTTTTAAGCCTTTTAGCCTTTAAAAATACATAAAAAAATCCTAAAAATTATAAAAATGGATTTTGTAAACTTTATTTATTTTAAAAGCTATCTAGTTATTTTCTGTAGTTTTATTTGCTTAAAAACCTTAACAATTGTTATACAAAATATCATTTACAATTGTTATAAATATATATTTTTATAAACCTGGACTTTAAATAATAAATTAAATCATTAAATTATTAGTGGACACTATATTTAGTTAGGTATTAATCATGAAAATAGTAGAAACTATATATATTTTCACAAACTATTTACGAATGTTATTTTAGGTTATTTTCTTATAAAATGTACTTTAATTGATAGTTTAGAATAACAAGTTACCGTTGGTCTATACGTTATTGTGATCATTATTAAATAAAGTTTTATTTCAAAATGTTATAAAGATTTATTTACATTGCACATAGAAACCTTACCAATTATTTGCCTAATTACTTTTATATATTAAAAACACTTACATATTATAATTCTTTTCATTTAATCAAAATATAAATGATTCCATCATATAAAGTTAATTACTTGTCAAAAACCCCCACAATCCTATAGAAACCCTAGTTCTCGTTAAGAAAGTTAATCTTAAATTTAAACCTTAATCTTGTATTACATATGTTTAGGTGTCTTGTAAAGGAATACGTTGGAATATTGTTTAATTCTTGTGATCAGCTTATATACATACATCATGTGAGTATTTCTATACCCCTTTTTAATATTTTCACACTTTGGGGTGACACATGTTACGTTATAATCATTGCACTTGTAAATGTTTGATTCTTGTAAACTTATGGCATTTACTTGTGTGTTGTGGTTAGTTGAACCTTGTAGCTACCATGTAATGTCGAATATATGTACAATCATTAACTATTGCTAGCTTGGCGACGTCATAGATCTATGGGCCTGACAAGCCTGCTTGGTTAATCCAAGTACACTTAGCTAATCGTATATACTTTTAACGTTTGAGACTTGTAAAACTTTGTCAAGGTTTGATTGTGCATTCTGTCTTACATCCCTAGTTACTTTGTTCTCTAACTTACAACATGAATTGCCATCTTTTAAATACTTATGTATTGAAAACTATGGAAATCTCACCAACATTATTGTTGACCTTTTATTTTTAACATGTTTCAGGAAATACTCAAGTATGATTACTACTCTTTGAAGCTTATCACATCTAGGATTGGACTTAGTGAAATAAATGGATGAACTTGTCACATTTAACTTTTATACATGATGTTATCTTTGTTTGAGATTTATGCTTGTAACATTATAATTGAAACTTATGATTAATATATTTTGAATTTAATAATAGCGTTATGTGGATGTGAACGATCTTAACTCTCACACCTCGACGTTTCCGCCGTCAAGGTTACGGTGTGACAGATTGGTATCAGAGCCCATAACTATAGGGATTTAGGTTATTAGAAATGGTGACCTAGACTATAGCTTATGCATGAACCTTATAGGATAATATTTATATTCTTGTAGATACACATATGTTTTGCATACTACATAATGCTACGCCCTCTTACGTGCAACTTGATGCCTTAGCATAGGATTGCCTTTATGTATGTTTAAACTTTGTTAGTTGTCTCCCCTAGACTTATCTTTGACTCTTGATTCTCCCCGATAATTGAAACTTCCTAAACTTATTCTCGACGACATGTGGAATCTACAATTATTATCGTGGGTTTAATTCCTTAGACTCTATGTCTAATCTATAAAAATCTCATTAAGGTTTTGATTTTATGAACCTAAGAAATTTGTGTGACCATAGACACCTGTATTCTAGATTTTCTGGCAAAAGGCCTTCGGGCTAAGGCAAGCATATCATATAAATCTCATTACGAGACCAGTTATGCTTACCTGGGGATTTCTGAGATGGGTGGTAAACTATGGTCGACATACACAAGTTTCTAAGGCAAATGTGTCAATTTACCTTGACGTGTCAACATTTCCAAATGGTAATGTGTTATCAAATGGAGCCATCCGATTTATATTTAAAATATCAAAAATTCATGATTCCTTGGACTGGTTTATCACCGAAACTTTAATATCTTCTCATTCCTATCTTACAGAATGTTCCCGTTAATATTGAACTCGTTATACTCCTCAATTCCTACGTTTAAACATTGTTATACGTTGTGTGCCTCATGTAACTATCTTTATACCTTGACCAACACGTACATGGATCTTAATATATCCAAAGATGATGGTCGTCTGAACCGAATGGTTTATCAAAACTTAAAATTGTTACTTAGGGTTCTCAAATGTTCTTAAAGTGTGTCCCATAATTGAAATCACACAATGCCAAAAGGTGGAATACCTGCATCTCGGGATACCTTGTCTAGGCAAGGTATGCACATAAATCTGATTTGTCCATTGGATCCGTTTATCTGACCTGGAACTCATAAGATAAGTGTTTACTTATAGGTACGCGTGTCGTCAGTAAAGTTGTGGTTGACGTAACACTTTGAGAAGTCAACGCATTTCCCTTTTATTTGGAACCGAACGTTTACATCTCATTGTTGTGTTGAATTATTTCCGTCATTGATCTTGTTTTCCTGACTTAAACCATTGAAGCTTTGAGAACCTAACACAATTAACTCTATTATCCCGAACTTTAACCCTAACCCTAGCAAGCATGATTTTCTTTTCCTATTAATATTACATTGATGTAACTTGAAGTTTCTGAATTTTTAACCGATATCCTTCTTGTTTGCTAAGTCGAGCTTTGTAAAATTTTTTCTAACCGTTTTGCATCGTAGGCAATGCAAGAGTCCGCAAGTCAACGTATGACTAAGGACACCCGTATCTCCTAAATGATTCTACCTCATCAAAACAGGGGTGACTCCCTTACTTTGGTGATGACTTTCCATTCGCTATTACTGTTCTTATGAAATTTCTTCGTCAAGACAAAAGTGAACCTCATACCTTGATGATCATTTCCTTCTTTTTGTTTTTATGAATTCGTATTATACTAATGGAATTACCTCCTCAAAATAGGAGTAAAAATTTTCGTACCTCGATGATGGTTTTCAATTTTTCTATTGTGTGTTTTGTGAAATCTCATCCTCTGAATCGGGGTGATTTTCTTGTTTTGAGGACAGATTTCAATCATTTTCCTTTGGAACTCTTATTTCACGAATGAAATGACATCATCAAAATAGGATTGAATCCTGTACTTTGGTGACCAATGTCAATTCTCGATTGTTTTCTTGTTATTATGAAATTCAATCATCAAGATAGGCGTGAAATCCATACCTTGATGATAATTTCACTCGTTTAAAAATTTTTATGGATGGTATTTCCCTCAAATGAAATGACCTCATCAAAGTAGGAATGAATTCCGTACTTTGATGAAGCTTTTCATGTTGCTACATTTTGTTTCTATAAAACTTCACCGTTAAAATAGGAGTGATTATCCTTATACTTTGATGAAGCTTTTCATGTTGCTACATTTTGTTTCTATAAAACTTCACCGTTAAAATAGGAGTGATTATCCTTACCTTAATGGTAAGGTACCTCATTTTATTCTTGTGTATCCTTAACAAAGAGTTAGGATCAAACTCTCGCTTGGTAGTTAAGAGTCATACCTTGGGAAATACACCACCAAGCTAGGAGTGATAACCACATCTTGGTGACTATTCCCATTCCTTGATCTCAAACTTACCAAGGTTTTAAGACTTCAATTGACAAGAAACATGTAATAACTTGAAGGGAGAACACTGTTATCTGACTTATCGACGATAGCGTTCCAGCCAGTCAAGTTAAAACATGATTCCTAAACTCAAAAGAGGTCTTGTTCACCTTAAGTTAACCCTAGTTCCAAGCCTGGAACATTTAAATTTTAAATCGATTTCTCGTCTCACGCCGTTATGCTTCAATTTGTCATTTGATCTAGCTTTATGCAACCTTTTATTTCTTGTGTATCGATTTTCATTCAGGTTATCATCAACACCTAGTTGCACGATGATAACACTCCTAAAACGATCATTCGTACAAGATAAAACTATTATAAGTTTATGCCATGCCTTTCTGGTTATAGCAATGTACGGTTGTGTTCATGGGTTTGATGAACAGCGTGTGCAAACCGTACATGGAAAGCTACTTGTGAATGTCCTTATCGTCGATATTCTGAATTAATCTAATCCGATCATGAACGACATCTCTGTTCCATTCTTTATCCATAATTAAGAATGCAATCCCCATTATTTTAATTAATCTTTGAACTCCTAATTTTGAAAATCTTTAAACCTCTATCTTGATTACGACTCACAAGACTTGTTAGTACATTCAAATCAACGTGGACAACAAGATCATGAATTTCCATGATTGGTATTCATGGTTTGGCATAAAGAAAGCTAGGTGTATGTTTAGTTTGTCTCATATTTCTTAATGTTATAATGACGCTTGGTGCATTAGTGACCGATTGGCTAGTTTTTTTGCATTTCATGTTGACTCATGTGAGATAAGGAGTCAAGAAATTGACTCGTACCTATCTCTAATAGTCGGTCATCATAGTGTGTCGTTAAACATCGATCGTTAATTCTGATAATCGATTCACCTTCTGGTATTAGCAATGCCTCTAACCATCTTTAGGAACCCAGCTCAAAATCTCAGCCTATCGTATCATTCTTAGTCTGACGGTTTGACCAAATGAACAATACGTATTCACAAGATACACGTTAAGCTTGTGTCATTATATATTGTGGCACTTGGGGTTCTTAAATTCCGTTGGTCAAACTTTCATACAATTACGAGACTTTTTCATTGTCTTCAAGACGTCACTTTATTACATAATTTCATTCTAGATGTTGAGAGTAGTGTGACTTATAAGTCCAATATACCTCAGGAACTCATCATCATTTTCCAATGTTTCATGTGTCAAATCTCAAAGATTTAGCTTGCTGATAACTTTCGTATTCCATTGGAAGAGTTCAAATTCGGATGCAGCATGTAAAATTCCATAAATCGCAAAGTGAAGCATCTCACCCGTAATCAAACGCTAACCATTGTCCGTTGGTACACTTATCTTTCATCATAAGTCTCCTGTTTGTTTGAGTTTCATTCTTAATTTTGGAACGAAATTCTTAAAAGTTGGGGATATTGTAACCTTTTGGATTTTTGTTAATTAAAGTTAACTCTGTTATGTTCTTGTAAGGACTGTTTAGGTCATTTATAAAACCGTGAGGATTATTTTTGGTTGCTCCTTGAATTGTATTCTTTAATATAACAAGTTAATATATATATATATATATATATATATATATATATATATATAATAGAAATACTAACCTATGAAAGTTAAATAATTAATAAGTTGTAAGATAATAAAAATTTAAAGTTAAATAAGTCCATGGGTTATTTATGTAAATTTAGAAACTTTAAATAAAAGATTTTACGTAAAATGATAACCTTGAAAACTACAGGGACTGCATATGTAAAATCACAAAAACCCAAACCAATTTCTCCCCCTTACCCCGCAAAACCGGCGGGAGCTCCGGCCACTCTCCGGCCGAGCTCCTGCAGCTTCGAAACACCCCTTTTTCATTCGAATTCCAAACCCAAATTGATCCCATCGGTTCGTGAGCACGATTCGAAACCGTCTAAGAACTTTAATCGCGTTTAAACAACGGTTATGAACTCGAATGACCCGAGTAACCGTCGCATTCAACAATCGAGCCGTTCAATCATTTAAGCCCAATAATAATCAAATTAAATAGATCCTAATCGAA